>VWZO01011421.1:19851-120045 GCA_013396975.1 Bucco capensis | reverse complement strand
GCCTCCCCCCCCCCCCCCCCCCCCCCCCCTCCCCTTCACCTTCCTGCCTCCAGACGGCCTCCATCGCTGGCGAGCAGCAAGCCCCAAACCTCCAGGTCTGGTCACGTTCAGTGCCGTGTCTGCAGCTGAACTACAAAATTGTAGCTGAATTGATGAAGCTAATTTGGAAGGAGGGAGGGGAGGGAGGGGCGAGGGGGATCTGCAGCTCTCTCCTGCCAGCTTCACTCTTGGAGAAATAAAGTATTAATAAGGCATCTCTGCCGCAGCCGAGTAGAAACACTAGTGGCATTATTGCAATTCCCTTTTGGAAGGGGCGGGGGCAGGATAACTTCGGATATCATTTTTATCTCCCCCCCCCCATCTCCCCTCCCCGTGGTTGGACTAAAGACAGGGGGAAACAAAAAAGCCTGGACACAACTGGCACTGGACAAGGTAATCCTCTCCACCGAGAGATCTGACGTGCAGGAGTGTCCTCCTCCTTCTTCTTCTCCTCTTGCCTTGCCACTTGTCTTCCCTTGCCTTCTCCCTCCTTGTATCCCACCCTCTGCTCTCCTCCTCGGGCTGCAGCCGTTTGCAAAAGTGGGGAATAAAGGGACGCCCAGAGCGTTTCAGGATGTGTTCCGCTGGTAGCTGCTTGTTATTTTTGCAAGGGAGGGAGGGAGGGAGGGAAGGAGGAGAGCTGGACAGGCTGTATTGTCTCCTCTTCTTGGCTCCTTCGGAGGGTTAAAGCTTTTCCCGGGAAAAGGGAAGCGCGTTTCCATCCTCCGGTTTGAATGGGGACTAGGGATCTCCCGGCAGGGGCTCGCCAGCTCTCGAGTGAGATTGAAAGGCTGGTGCTTGGGGTTTTGCCGTGCCCCTTCGTGACACGGCATCCGGGAATGGAAAATGGGACTGATCTGAGAATTATTAGCATTATTGGTCGTTTGCAGTTTTATAAAGTGGCTTTATTTTCTTCTCTCTGAGTGGGGTTTGAAGAGCTCAGCCTGGTGAGAGGAGGTTGGGCAGAGTTCTCCCAGCCCTTGCAGTGCAACGGATGGACATCCATCCACCTCAGTGTCCTTGCTTCAGAGCCCGATATCCCAATCCAGGGAGGCGACTGAGAGTGAGGGGAAGGGGTGAGAGTGGCAAACAGACTCCCCTCGCCCTCAGCCCCATTTCCAGCCTGGATTTAATTGCTGGAGTCGTTTCTCTGTCTCCGCTCCTTTCTGGCAAGAACTGGACGCTCCTTGCTGGGAGGCGTGAAGGAGAGAGGCCGAAAATGTGATTTAAATACGTTTTAATCACCATACTTCTTAATTTTCTCTGCCTGCCTGCCATGACCCAACTGTATTTACGGTTTTCTCTCCTTTAATTTTTCTGCCTGTGCCTGGAAAACGCATTAATAAAAAAAATCTGTGGGAAGAGACGGAAATTCAGTGAGTCAGGCTAAGGCTGCTCCGGCCAAAAGAGGGGGGGGAAAGGCAAAAAGAAAACAAAAATCGCCAAAAAGCATGTTAAACTAAACTGTGGGATGATGACACACAGCGCTGGCTCATACGGTCTGGGTGCAAGGCAAAGTTTGGCTTCCCTAGTGACAAACAAGAGCTGACTGAGGTAGCTATTGTTCTGCCCCTTCTTATCTAAATGGAGCAAATATCCTGTATGTAAAATATATATATTTTTTTTCATCGAGAAGGCAGGACCAGCGGAGAGACGAAAGTTTCCTCCTCGAGTGACTTCACTTCCCAAAATTAGCAGAAAAAAACGGTTCATCCGGTTAACTGTCTCTTTTTCGCTCTGCTGCAACAACCCAAGTTAAAAAAAGAGAGAGAGAGACCCGGGGAGAGGGAGGGAGGGAGAGGGGAGAGAGGAGGAGAGGGGCTACGGGGAGCGGAGCAGGACCCCGGGAAGGGCAGGGAGGAGGGAAGCGACGAGACAGAGAAGGATAACAAACTTCAGGAGGCTTCGGTTGCAGGCTAAACCGGGTCAATGTGTGGAATATTGCTGGCACCGGCTGGAAGTTATTCTAGATGGACGGCACTATTAAGGTAAGGAGGGACAGGAGGGTTTGGGGGACCCCTCCAGCCTCGCGGGGGGCTCCGGGAAGGGTTGCGGGGGCTGCGCTCGGGCTCCATCCCTCCGTCCCGGGGCAGCCGGTCTCTCCTCCTCCTCCTTCTCCTCCTCTTTCTCCGGCACAGGGGCTTCGGAGCTGGCCGAGCCCTCTTCTTTTTTGGGGAGGGGGCCATGAGGGGCCAGCCGCCTGCCTCCCCCCGTGGAGAGGCCCCGGGGACGTGCTCGGCTCGGCGGTGACAGCTCCAGCCCCCGGGGCTCTTCGCGGCGCCGGGGAGGGATGGGGAGGGAGGCCCGGAGGAGGCGAAGTGGCTTCAAGCTGGCCCCAGATGTGAGCCCCTGGCTCTGGTTTCCTCGCCTGACCCTGCTTGAAATGTGCTCCTGCTTCTGGTGGTCGCCCGTGCGCTTCCTCTAGTAGTTATTTTGGGGGGAGAAAGGGAGGGATGGGGAGATTTAGGAGGAGAAGCATCACTCCACCTTGGGGAGAAGCAAGGGGAAGGGGAAGCAAAGAGTGTGGCAAAAAACCCACGAACATAACCAACCTCTGGTGGCCTTGAGCAACCCAGGACGCTGCTGGGGCTTTGGAGAGTGCTTCCCCCTCCTTTCCCCCATCCAACCTGCCGGTCCTTCAGCCTCTGCAAAGCTAAGCAGAGCTCCCTGAGGTGGCTCAGTGCGGCTCTCAAAGGCCAGGCAGGGGAGGGTTGGCTTCCTTGCTTTGGGGGACCCCTGTGCAATGGGTACTGGCTCTTGAGGGAGCTCCGTGGTACAGAAGCAGCTTGAACAGAAGAGCCTTGAAGCGAGAGACACTGTGGGTGTGTTTGGGTTGGAGGATTTCGAAAGATGCCTATCTCCTGGGTGGGGTGTGGAGTGTTGAGCTCTGCTTAAAAGTCTTTTTTTTTTTCTTCTTTTTTTTTTTTTTTCTTTTTCTGCTGACCTGGGGAGAAAGAAGCTGCAAAGGGGCAGGAACTGAAACTTTTCTCCCTTAGATTGCAGCTTGTGACAAGTGCTTGGTTTGGAAAGGTCTCAAAAGGAGGGTGAGGGAAGGAGGTGGGCAGGAAGAGAACATGGAAAGAGGAAAGGAAAGATGGAAAGGAGGAGAGAAAGCAGGAGTGTTGAAAGCACAATGTTAGGGAGGTATGGCAGGAATAAGACACATTTCCCCCCTCCACCTCCTCAGATCTGTAGCAAAAGCAACCTGGGCCTCACTCAGGATACATTTAACACACCACAATCTTCTTTGATCTGTGGAACCCTAAATACTGTGCAATGAAAGTGCAGAAATTTCCCATCTATACATTTGCTGAGGTGCACACATGGGCTTGCTTTTCTGCACAAGCCCCCGTGCCCCATCCTCTGAAAGCTGCTGAAGTATTCCCACGACCCACGTAGCTCACGATGCCTAGTGGGAACTCCTCCTCTCCCCAGTCACCCTGTGTTGCAAAGAATTATTGCTAACCCCTCTTCAGCCCCCTCCCCCCTGGTTTGGAGATGAGGAACTGTGAGACATAGCAGCTAGGCCTTCAGTCACGTTGGGGAGGCTGTGGTGAAAGGAGGAACTCAGCTGCATCTCAGGTCACTGCCCTGGCTTCTGGATCTGCTTGCTGGCTGCTCTGCAGCCTTTTCCTACATTGTCCTGCTTGACTTTAGAGTCCAGAAATTATTTGGCTGTTGGAGCTAAAAGAGACAGGATNGTTGTGAGCCATTGGAACAGGCTGCCCAGGGAGGTGCTTGAGTCCCCATCCCTGGAGGTGTTTAAGAGACAGCTGGATGTTGTGTTGGGGAGCATCATTTAGTGGGGTGATAGGGCTAGGAAAAAGGCTGGACTCGATGATCTTCAAGGTCTCTTCCAGCTGTAACTGTTCTATGATTCTATGATTCTATGGATGCACCAGAGTCTCCTCTTGCATTCATTTACTGAGCAATTCCAAGACCAGCAACAAGTTGCTGCAGGTCCCTGTGTCCTGTTTGCCACCTCGTAGAACAGATCCCTTTTCATTTAGATCAGTGATCCTGTAGTGCCTCAGGTCTAGAGCTCAAGTGTTGTGAGGAACAGCTGAGGGCACTCAGTCTGGAGAAGAGGAGGTTCAGGGGAGACTTTCACACTCTCTCCAGCTCCCTGACAGGAGGTTGGAATGAGGTGGGAGTTGGTCTCTTCCTCCAGGTAACTAGTGATAGGATGAGAAGAAACAGCCTCAAGTTGCACCAGAGGAGGTTCGGGTTGGATATTAGGAACAATTTCTTCACTGAAAGGATGGTTAGGTATTGGCCCAGGCTGTCCAGGGCACTGGGGGAGTCACCATCCCTGAAGAGGTTCAAAAAACATGTAGACCTGGCACTTTGCAACGTGATTTTGTGGCTGGGGGGTTGTTGGGTTGATGGTTGGATTTGATGATCTTAGAGGTCTTTTCCAACCTAAATGATTCTATGATTCTACAGTTATCTGAGATTGCTTGCACATTTTCTTACCAAGGAGAACAGGAGTGTGTTTCTAGGAGTATCAGGCCCCGTGCTGATCGGTTTGCTGCAGCTCAGCACCAAAAGGAAGGGGTTAGGATACCTTGCCTAGCTTGTCCTCAGGTGAAGGGCAATGGGAGAGGGTGTGGCTTGAGATGCTGAAATGTTTGTCTATGTATAACCTGTGCTTCAGGGTAGATTCTCAAAATTCTAGGGCAGGGTAAAACAAACCTGTGCAGGATCCAGAGGAAAACAACTGAAAAGCAATCGTACCCTTAAGTCTGCTCCTGAAGCTTGTATGCATTGATTTGTCCCAAAGCTGTGCATGTGTTGTGAAATAATGTGGCAGAAAGATGCATTTAAGTGATCAGAGAGCAAGAGAAACAGAGGAAAAGGCTCTTTCATCTTTCATGACCTAGAGCCCATAGGACCTGGAGAGGGACCATATGGAAACTGAGTGCCGATGTCGTCAGGAAGAGCTTCCCTCTGCAAGCTCACAGCTCTACTTGTCTGAGCAGAAGTGCTGTGCAGCACAGAGCAGATATGGCAGAGAGCTGCCTCTGATTTTCTTCAGCTGACACAACACAAGGGACTGTTCTTTTCAAGCTGATGCAAAACTCTTCCTTAGACTAATGGTTTGAATGGAGCCAATTTTAACTGCGCACTTGGCAGATGCTGAAGGAGTCTGAGTCCAGTCTACCATCCAAATCTCTCCCTCACCTTGCAACCATCAATATTCAGTCTGTGCTCTCCTTTTCATCTTCTTATGCCATTCAGAAAGCCTTTTGCCAGCAGGCTCTCTGGTTTTTGGCTGGGCTTGCCTAGGCACAATCATTTCACTGCAGACTGTTCCAGCTGCAGGGTGACTTTGCCATGAATGGGTGACTCCTCCTTGGCTTTGAGCTGTCCTGAGGGCTCCCAGCCCTGGGGAAATGGAGCAAGGGCAGAGAACAGATATGGTCAGGATGATCCTGGGCTACATTTCCATCCTCTGTGGGCATTGTGTGCAAGGGTGAAGTTGTTTTCTGAGGGAATTCCATGGATATAAGCATATATTATGGGATCAGCTCAGGACTGAGACATCTTTTCCCATCAGGAACTGACTTAATTGATGAGCCAAAGCACTGGGGGTAGAATACAACTTTATTTCCTCATAAATAATTATTTATCTTGAGGGGAATTCCATCACCTACTGAGGTGGTGGGAGGCAATTTATTCTACATTCTATATAGAATAGAATATATTCTATTATTCTATATTCTTCTAATACTCTGTTTAATACCTGACACAGGAGGTGGACTGCCTGGCTTGAACAGTGACCTCTAGAGCAATGCTCTGAGGTCTTTTATGGAGAAAGAAGCACAGCACAGTTCCTTTCTATATTCAGTTCATGTTCTGTAAGCAACCCTCACAGAAGGTGCCTGGGAGCCAGCAAAACTTCTGATGACTTGTGCTGGCACTAAATTTAATTGATAACATTTCTATTGTGTGCCTCCAGATAGTTCAGATCCCATCTTCTTTGGGTTAACATCCTGCTTGGGCTTAATTTTACATGGTGTTGTGGGGGTTTGGTTTTTATTGCCTCCAATTAAATCACCAAAGGTTACATCTCTTCTCAGCAAGATACCCCTGCGTGGACTTCCTCACCAGAACAAATGGTGTGGTTTCTAACTGGTGTCATTGTTTCAGTTCCACTTGACATGTAGACAATAATTAAAGCAAATATACTTGCCAAAGCCTGGCTGCTAATTAAAAAAAGCAGACTGAGTGTAAGTGCTGCCTTCATTCTAGGAAAGCATGTTCATCCTTTTGTTCTGCACCAGCTGAAGGACATGGAATGAAAACTTTGGCATTACTCAAGTAGATGACAACCAGATTTGTCTCCTTCCACAAGAAGGCAACTTGTCTGTTGGTGTTGCTATAGCAAAGGGTGGGGTAGGGTTTCTATTGCAATCACTGTTTCTTGTCATCTCTGAGCCATAGGCGTGCTCCTCAGCCTGAAACTTGGCCATCAAGGACTCGACCTAAGAGCATGTTTCCTTTTTTGAGCAAGTTTAAATGGCTCTTTTGCCATTTTTAAGGCTGCCCTGGCTTTCACCCTTTGGAGATGGCAAAGAGGCACTGACTCCTGGAGCAAAGCTCCTCGTCTCCAGATGGAAAGGAAAAAAAAAATACCTCAGGAAGCTGTTTGTTCTCTGGAGACCTTCCATGGTGTTGTCATTCAAAAGCAATTTGGAGCAAAATCATCTCAAATTGATAATAAAAATGATAAATGACCTTTATAATCTATCACCTGACCTAGTTACAGATAACCTTGCTTGCAGAAGGGGGGTTGGACTAGATGACCTCTAAAGGTCCCTTCCAACTCTAACCTTTCTATGATTCTATGAGATTTCCAGGGCATAAATGCTGCTATTCCCTGATGCCTTAGCCCTATTCAGGTGACATTATGGCTTCAAGATGACATTATGGCCTCAAGTTGAAGCAGGTAAGGTTTAGATTGGATGTCAGGGGGAATTTCTTCCCTGAAAGGGTTGTTAAATGTTGGCCCAGGCTGCCCAGGGAGGTGCTGGAGTCACCATGCCTGGAGGGGGTTAAGGAACAAATTTAGCTGCTCTCCTTAGGGCCATGGGTTAGTGGCATAGTAGTGCTAGGGATGGTTGGACTTGATGAGCTTAGACATCTCTTCCAATCTTTGTGATTCTGTGACATTTCTGTTGCATAATGGCTTTGGAAAACACAAGAGCCAAAACCTGTTAGAAATGGTTTCTAATTGGGATATTTGTACAGTGCTACTTCATTTTCCCTCCAAAAAGGAGGCAAATGGATGCCTTTTGCCTTTCTAAGCAATGCAAACCCTGCTGGATGCTGCTGGCTGGAGGTGTTCAGTTCTCACTCCCTTCATCCACAAAGTAAAACACTGGGCAAGCCTTCTCAGAGTGGATAAACTGGAGTAGCTCTGCTGCTCTCTAGTAGAATCCTTCCTGCAATGGGGAGGATGATTAGTCTGAAGCAAACCTAATACACAACAAAACAGCTTAGATTTTAGGCACTTGGGGTTTCACTCAGAGGCTTTAAAGAGGTGCTGAGAGCCTTGTGTTAAGTTTCTCTCTACCACTGTGGATTTTACCCTAACAGGATGTGGTCACTTTAAGTAGTAGCATGCATGTCTTGAGGATTTATGCTTCTAGGTTAGTTATTTATTTTAATTTGGTGATCCTCCTGCTGTAAGATGGGAGGAGGCTCAGCTTCTAGCACTCCTTGCAGCTTTTCTTCTAAGGAGAGTTTTTCTGGAGTCTTGGTGTGTAAGAGTGGGACTGATCCTAGGAGTATTATGAGAAAGGGGCAGAAATCAAGAGGAGCAAAGGTTGCACCTCCAACCTCAGAGTGAGGTCTGAGAGGAGATGCTGATAAGGTGAGATGTGCTGGGGGAAGGGCACTCACAGCAGTGCTGGCAGGAAGCAGGCTTTCTGGTCATAGAATCAGAAAATAATTACAGTTGGAAAAGACCTCCAAGATCACCAAGTGTAGCCATTAACCAGCACTGCCAGCTCACTACTAAACCATGTCCCTCAGCACCATCTCTCCATGGCTTTGAGACCTCTCCAGGGATGGTGACTCCACCAGTGACTGCCCTGGACAGCCTGAGACAGGGCTTGACAACACTTTGGGGGAAGAAATTGTTCCTAATGTCCAACCTGAACCTCCCTTGGTGTAATTTGAGGCTGTTCCTTCTTGTCCTATCACTAGTCACCTGGGAGAAGAGACCAACCCCCACCTCACTCCAAGCTCCTTTCAGGGAGCTGTTGAAAGCCAGAAGGTCTCCCTTGAGCCTTCTCTGCTCCAGACTAAACAACTCCAATTTTCTCCAGGTCTCACAGAAGTTCTTCCTCTTGATTTCAGTCCACATCTCAGAAGGATCAGGCCTAGAACTTATGCACACATAACCAGAGCATCTTCCACTCTTTTTCTCCCTGTAAACCATCAGCTTGTGAAGGTCTTGTACAGTTCCTCAGAAGCTGCCATGGAAAAATGAAAGTTTCTCATTCTGCTTGAGTTTACTTGACCACTTAAAGAAAGACCCTATGTCCCATCTCAGCTCAAACATGCACAGGCAGGAAAATTAAAGGAGCCAAGGGAGCTTTAACTTCAGGTTTTCAGCTATTTGTGGGTTTGCTAACACCTCATGCTGCAGAAGCAGAGTGTTAGAACTAGAGTATGTGCATGGGTCACCTAGAAAAGACTGGGCAGATACAACAAGCTTAGTGCCACAGCTTGGTCTGAAGCCAACTCTACCCTCAAATGTACAATTCTCCTTAGATCTTTCATTCTGAACTGAAGAACAGATCTGTTTCCAGTGTCTGTGCACCTCTCAGTAGGCAAAGCCCTGACACATGTCCATGGCTGATGCCTCTGAGCACTTTCTGAGTGAACAAGTGTTTGCTTGCAAGGCTCTGAGTGTCTATTTATAGCTGGGTTTGAAAATACAGACTAAAATATCACCATGCAAATGTGGTTTTCTGCCTCCTTCTGGAAATCATTCACCTGATGATGGACCCAAGTCTTTGCTAACTTGTGTGTTGTGTTACCACAAACACCTGGGCAGCCAGGGTGCTGATCAAGTGACATACCACCAACCTAGACTGTATAAACAGCAACGTTGTACAGGAAAATGCATACAGTTTCAGCACAGTAAGGATTGGAAGGGACCTCTGGGGATCATCCAGTCCATCCCCCCTGCTCCAGNAGCAGCCCCAGGGCTCTCAGCCTTTCCTCCTGCCAGAGATGCTCCAGTGCCCTCAGCATCTTGGGAGCCTCTGCTGGGCTCTCTCCAGCAGTTCTTTGTGTCTCCTGAGCTGAGGATGACAGAGCTGGACCTAGGACTCCAGATGTGGCCTCCCTAGGTCAGAGTAGAGGGGGAAGAGAACCTCCTTTGACCTGCTGGCCACATTTTTCTTCCTGCACCCCAGGAGACCATTGGCCTTCTTGGTCATGAGGACACATTGCTGTCTCATGGTGAACTTGTCCAGCAGCACTCCCAGGTCCTTCTCTGCAGAGCTGTTTTCTAGTAGGTCAACCCCTAACCTGTTGTGGTCCATGGGGTTATTCCTCCCCAGGTGCAGGACCCTAACACTTGCTGTTGTTGAACTTACCCAATAGAGTTCTAAATACCAAAGCCTTCAAAACATGAATGCATCTACTACCAATGTTCTTTCTTCATTCCCCAGGCCACCCCATCACTGATGTGTATCTGCACAGCTAGTAACACTGAGCCAGAAACCTGCCTCTTGTAGGAAAGCCACAAACGTTCCCTCCCTCTTCCCCCACCTCTGCTACCAAAAGCTTTTCCTTTAGCTGTAAGACAGAGACCTGAACCAAAGGGCTGTGTGTGACTGGGTGCTGCTGCTGGAGGCATTTCAGCACAAAACTCAGCAATAATGAGAGAGATGTCAGTATTAAGTACCAGAGACACTTGAATATCTCTAATTCTGTTTTGCTTCCATCTCTTGCAGCCAAAAATAGGTAGGTAAGTGCATATTTACCTAACTAAGCAGCTTGATTTATGAAGGGCAACCGGAGAGTGGTTAGGCACTGGCACAGGTTGCCCAGAGAGGTTGTGAATGCTCCATCCCTGGCAGTGTTCAAGGCCAGGCTGGATGCAGCCCTGGGTGACCTGGGCTAGTGATTGGCATCCCTGCACAGTGTGGGGAGGTTGGAACTAGATGATCTTTAGGGTCCCTTCCAACCTGCCCATTCTAGGATTCTGTGAACTGGCAGCTTGCAGCTCTCTTTAGCTTTGGAAGGTCACCCAGAGCAGCTTGCCCAGGATCACCTCCAGGTGGACTTGGAATCTATCCAGGGAAGGAGACTCCACATCTCCTGGTTCCATTGAAACCCAAGGTGCTTTCTAGGTGTTAACAAATCATTTTGATTCTGTGTCCAAAGCTGTTGATTAGGATTTGCAGAGCTGGCTAAGGGGCACTGAGTACACAATGCTCACTGGAAATAGATGGGAGAAGGGAAGCATCTTGCAAAATCTCAGCCTTTGCTTCTCTTCAGCACTGGTGTGATGCTGTAAAGAAAAGAATCCTGGCTTCTGTTTCCAGGGGAGGTTTAGACTGGAGATTGGGAGGTGGTTCTTTACCAGGAGAGTGATTAAGCACTGGCACAGGTTGCCCAGAAAGGTTGTGGCTGCCCCATCCCTGGCAGTGTTCAAGGCCAGGCTGGATGTGGCACTGGGCAACATGGTCTAGTGTTTTGGCATCCCTGCTTGTGGCGGGGGGGTTGGAACTGGATGATCTTTGAGGTCCCTTCCAACCTGGCCATTCTATGATTCTATGATTCTATGATTCTCCTGGCTATCAAGCACTCTTTTCCTGACTAAAATACAGTCAGAAACTCAGCTCAGTCTTGGCTCCTGTAGTGAGTGTAGCTAAACTTACTGCTTTACTTGCAATAAGCCTAGACTAACCTAGAGCTCAACCACCCACAAAGGAGCAACAAACAATTAAAAGAGAATTACAACCCCACCCTTAGCCTGAGAATGCTTCACCCCCAGGATCTGAACGTTAGCATCCTGGCCCACACCTGTCCATCCTCCAGAGGCAGTGAAAATAACTCAAGGAGCCTTTGATTAGTCATTTACTGCTTTCTCACACAGCCTTGCTGAACTGACACTGCCTTTGCTCTGAGGGGAGGGCAGAAACCAGCAAGAATACAGTTGGGTTTTTGTTTAAGCTGGTGGATGAGTGAAACAAAGAAAGTGGAGTAAGGGATGGTGGGGTCAGGGGAAGGTGTGGTGAGCTCAGCAAACTGCTTTTTGCACCATGAGAAAATTCTTCTTTGAATGTTTTTTATAGCAGCTTTCTTTTTCCTTAAAAGAAAAGAAGATAAGGAAAAGATTAGGAGAGGTTAAAATACCCTTTCTACAGCTAAAAGTAGAATTTGGCTTTCTGGTTTCTTCTGAATTGCTCTTCTTGTTGTTCCAAGTTTGATTGACTTATAACTGCATCTGAACCAACCTCACATCAGTTCCTTTTTATCAGCCAAAGTGAGACTTCCTGTGCTCCACAGTCTGGTTTCCTGATGTGTTTCCTTTTTCCTTTTAACAGAACAAAGGAAACTGTAACAACTCCTCCAGTGCTCCCATTCCAAATCTCTTTGGGACTTCATTTCATGTCAGCATTGAGCAGTTAGTTGCCTTTGTGTTTTTTTTCTGGCCAGTCTAAGTCAGGCTGCCTGGAGGGACAGTGCCCTCTGCATTCCACCCTTGCAGGGCAAGAGCCATGCTGCTGGAGAAGTGAAGCCACTTCCAGAGCAGTGGGCAGCTCCTGTGCTTTGGTCTACCAAAGGAAAGCTGAAAAGGAAAATCTTGGCCAAAGATATGCAGGATTTTTAATCTTGTGCTGAAGCAAATAGGCAGGTGTTGAGATCTCATTGGTTTGCACAGCCTTGGGTGTGTGAGTGTGTTTGGTATTTGAGCTTGGGGCTGGAAGTTTGTGTGCTGAAAACATGGAATCACTAAGGTTCTAAGAGACCTCCAAGGTCATTGAGTCCAACTGTTCACCTAATGTGGCCAAGTCCACCACAAAACCATGTCCCTAAGTGCCATAACTACATGTTTTTTGAACACTTTCAGGGATAGTGACTCCACTATTGCCCTGGGCAGCCTGGGACAGGGCTTGACAACCCTTGGGGGGAAGAAGTTATTCTTAAAGTCCAACCTAAACCTTCCCTGGCACAACTTGAGGCTGTTTCTTCTTGTCCTATCACTTGTTCCTTGAGAGAAGAGACCAACCCTTACCTCACTCCAATCTCCTTTGAGGCAGTTGCAGAGAGTGAGAAGGTTTCCTTTCAGCCTCTTTTTCTCCAGACTAACCAACCCCAGTTCCTTCAGCTGCTCCTCACAACACTTGTGCTCTAGAGCCTTCCCCAGCATCCTTGCCCTTCTCTGGACACACTCCAGCACCTCAATATCCTTCTTGAAGTGAGGAGCCCAAAACTGGACCCAGGAAGCCAGATGCAGCCTCACCAGTGCCCAGTACATAGGCCACTGGCAGAAATGTTCCCCACACTGGTTGCACACAGCCAGTACAAATGGCAGTGCCCTGCTGTGTACTGGAACTGGCAGGCCTGTATATTTTAACAGGAATGGTTCTCTTAAACCCCCACTCTGAAGGGCAGTGACTCTCAAAACTATTTCCCCTTAGCTGTTACGAGGCTGCAGTTCTGTTTTACTTGCTCCAGGAGATGAAAAATTCAATACAAAATCCCAATTGTGCCATGGAAGGAAGCCTGGCCCTTGGAAAGAAGCATTTTCTGCCAACTCCTGCCCCCTCAGCCCCACACACTGTTTTGCTGAGCTGCACCATTCTTTCATCATCTCCTCATGTCAGAGCTGATGCTTCTTCTGTGTGTGAATCACAGGTTCTAGTTCACTGGAATGACAAGAATCACTTCTTCTGCAAACAGAGGAACATGATCTTGGAGGAGGATTGAGGAGATGCCTACAAAAGTGCTTTTGAACACAACTCAAAGCAACTGCAGAGGATAGCACAGAGTTAAGTGCAAATTGGGCCAAATTTAGAGAATTATACTCTGGAAAACTGCAGATTCCCACTGAAATTGGTCCAGTCTGATCATGCTGAGGCTTTACCCAGTCTGAGTCCTGGGTCCAGGTCTGGGCTCTCCTGTTCAAGACACACGAGGAATTACTGGAGAGAGTCCAGCAGAGGCTAGGGAGATGCTGAGGGCACTGGAGCATCTGTGGCAGGAGGAAAGGCTGAGAGCCCTGGAGCTGCTTAGCCTGGAGCAGAGCAGAGCCAGAGGGGAGCTGCTCCATGCTGAAAGGAAAATGCAAGATGGGCTGGGATCTGCATAGGGAGACAAAGTGAATTTGGAGGTCAGCCCCTCCAGAATAGGTAGCTTATATCCCAAGTTCATTTACCCAAACCATCACCATTCAGGAATGGTGGAATATGGAACAGGAGCAAATGGATTGTGGGCTTGGCTTGCCTCAGTGTGTGTAGGTGATGTGTTAAGGGGAAGGAAAGCAGTGGTCAGACCAGGCTGAAGCAGCAGAGGATTCCTGCAGCACAACAGCTAACAAGAAGGCAGAGTTCCCAGGGAGCTCTGCTTACCCAAGCTGAAGGCAGGAACAGGAGCTATGGCACTTTAAGCAAGGAAAAGATTTAACATCCTTGTCCTCCTGCAGGATTGCCTTTCTGCAGGTTCCAGCTTCCTGCTTTGAGGTAACCAAATCCTGTGCCTTTACACTGAAAAATGTCATTTTTAATCAAATAACTTTAGATTACCTAGGGAAAGGTATCAGAAAATTGCATCCTTTCTGGAAAATCCAGGGGAAAACCAGGGGTGTTTGGTCCTCTCTGCTGTGTTCTGTTTATGGAAAGAATTCTATACAGTTTAATTCAATTTTCATCAAAACTCCATTGATTTAATCCCTATTAAATGCTGAGGATTTGTCCTTGAGGGTCATGTTGCAGATCAGCCTTTAGAATTGGCTCCTGATTAGAACCAGAAGTGGTGACTCCTATGATTAATTCCTGGTATTATGGCAGTGGTTCCCAGAGGTTCCCACCAAGAGGAGGCATGGCAAGGAGGTGGAATAAGAACCCAGAAGCTCTGCAGGCAAGGCAAGGCAAATATGCAGGGAGCAACCAGTCACTCAGCAAAACACCATCAGAGATCCAAAGAGTCCTGGTGGCTGGGCACAAGCTCCTGGCATTGGAATTGCCCATGGATTGGAGCAGAGGGTGAAACATCAACACCCCTAATGTGAGTTTTAGCACTGATACACATTAAAATCACTAGGGGCAAAAGTTATTGATACATGGACAAGCTCAAAAGCCACTTATCAACTGATCCCAAATGCTGGAAGGAGGTTGTAGCAAGATGGGGGTAGGTCTTTTCTCCAGGGTTAACAGTGAGAGGACAAGAGGAAATGGCCTCAAGTTGCACCAGGGGAGGATTAGATTGGATGTAGGGAGAAATCTGTTCCCTGAAAGGGTTGTTAAGTCTTGGCCTGGGCTGCCCAGGGAGGTGTTGGAGTCACCATCCCTGCAGGGGCTTAAGAAATATTTAGATATGGTGCTTAGGGCCATGGGTTAGTGGTATCTTAGTGATAGGTATGGCTGGACTTGATGATCTTAGAGGTCTCTTCCAGCCTTTGTGATTCTAAGTTATTTAGAGTAGGTATCACAGCTTCTGGGGGTGTGACTGAGGCATACTGAGAATCTAGACAGGTCTGTGCATATTGTGGCCCTTCAGAGAGTGTTTGCTGCAGCAAGAATAATTTTTCTGCTGATGAAACTCCTAACTCAAACTTGCTCACAACATTCATGTTGCTCTGCCCTAGGGATGTCACTTCTGGAATTCTGGAATCCTGGGTTCAGTCCTGGGCTCCATTCTGGGCTCCCCACTTTAAGAGACACAAGGAACTACTGGAGAGAGCCCAGCAGAGGCTAGGGAGATGCTGAGGGCACTGGAGCATCTCTGGCAGGAGGAAAGGCTCAGAGCCCTGGGGCTGCTTAGCCTGGAGCAGAGCAGAGCCAGAGGGGAGCTGCTTCATGCTGAGCAAGAGCTCAAGGGTGCAGGGGGCAAGAGGCTGGGGCCACACTCTGCTCAGTGGTGCCCAGGGCCAGGCCAAGGGGCAATGGGCACAAACTGCAACCCAGCAGGTTCCATCTGAGCAGCAGGAGAATGTTGTTTGGTGTGAGGGTGCAGAGCCCTGGCCCAGGCTGCCCAGAGAGCTTGTGGAGTGTCCTTGTGTGGAGAGATTGCAAGGGCAGCTGGAGGTGATGCTGGGCAAGCTGCTGTGGGTGAGCCTGCTGGAGCAGGGGGGATGGACTGGATGATCCCCAAGAGGTCACTTCCAACCCCTACCATGCTGGGATTCTGGAATTTCTTCTGAATTCCATTTTCTACCAGACAAATGTGTGCTACATTTTATCTGAGTGATGATGAATTCCCTTGTGACACTGAGATTGTACTTGACATCTGAGATGTCTCTATTGAGCCAAAGGGAATCTGTCACCATTACAGTGGCCTGTGGCTCAAGATTCAGCTCCTTACTGTCCTGCTGCACGTGGACATCTGTGCAGAACCTCACAGTACATTGGTTTCTGCTGCAATCTGCCCTCTGTGTTGCGTAAAGTGGAAGAAGGAGCACGGAGAGGTCCAGACTGGCAAGTGTTTCTACAGCTGGCTGAAGCTGAGCCAGCAGTGCCCAGGTGGCCAAGGAGGCCAACAGCATCCTGCCTTGGATCAGCACTAGTGTGGCAGCAGCACTAGGGCAGGGATTGTCCTCCTGCACTGGGCACTGGGGAGGCCACACATCAAATCCTGGGCTCAGGTTTGGGCTCCTCACTCCCAGAAGGACATTGAGGTGCTGGAGTGTGTCCAGAGAAGGGCAAGGAAGCTGGGGAAGGGTCTAGAGCACAAGTGTGGTGAGGAACAGCTGAGGGAACTGGGGTTGGTTAGCCTGGAGAAAAAGAGGCTGAGGAGAGACCTTCTTGGACTGAGGCTGGGGTACTGTTTCTGCATGTCAGTATTAAAGAGGACATTGGTGTCTTGTCCACTTTGCTCATTTCCCAGGGCATCCAAAGCTCAGCTTAGTATCCTGGGAATCCTTAGTCTTCATAGCACTTTCAGAGCAGTGGGCAAAGTTTTTAACATAGGGATGGTGTTAATCCTCTTTAGAAGGCGAAACCAAGGCACTGAAGTTCAAGCTTGCTTCAGTAAACCCTCTGGGTTTGCAGCCCTGCATCTGGGAGCAGATGTTTTCTCATTCTCCCAGAAGATGTGGTGGTCATTAATGGATGGAATAAGCTTGTAGTTAGTTCCCTGCTTTTCATTCTTGGTATTCTCCTATGTCATCTCTACTTCAGGAAGGATGTAATTATGGTTGATCGTTAGTGTTATGAATTATTTGTGCTACAGTAGTGCCTGGAGACCAGAGTGGTCTCTGTTGTGCTAAGCAGTGTATGTAACAAGAGACTCTTCTTCAAAATTCCTGAGGAGTGAAGAAAAGTCAAGGTCCTTAATTTGAACTCCAGAGCTGAAGTGATTGCTGCGCTCCTCTCTGCGCTCAGACATGAGCATGCTCCAGCATTCCTCTCCCAAGCTCTGCAAGGGTTCTGTAAAGGATAGATGCATTTTCTTTCCACCACCACTGCTCCCTGCTGGAAAGGACTTCTGTACCTTCTTCATTCTGGTGTTTGAATACTTGCTTCTGCTTTTGGACTGGCATTTGCCCATGATTGATTTTTACCTGTCTCATGCCAGCACTGCTCACTTAAACCTCACATTCTCCTCTGTGCTGTCTTGCCCCAGTGGACTTACAGAGCACTGCCATAACTCTGTCTGTCTTTTGTTGAGATAATGAAAAACCCTCTAATCTGTGTCAAACCTTCCTTCTCCCAGTTTTTCTTAGCCCTCAACTGCACCTGTTCCCTTTGGAATGGATCTCTTCACATGAGTCACTGCAGTGGCACATGCTCTGCCCAGGCCTTGGCATTCACACACTGGAAGAAGACTCCCTGATGCAATCCAGGGATTGCAAAGTTTGGGGTTTGGTTTTTGGCTTGTTTGTTTGTTTGTTTGTTTGTTTAAACTTCTGGTGAGTCAGAAGAATCTGAGAGCAGTTAATTCACTCCAGTCTTGGTCCTCAGCAGGGCCCAACCTGGCTCACTCTCATTCTGCCATGGGTTCAGACATTTCAATTCATCTCTCTGCATCTCAGTTTCTCATCTGTTATCATCACCATGGCCAGGCTTCATGAACAAAGATCCAGGGAGGGCTCCATCCATGCTTTTCATCAGCGCTTTTTCCAAGCGCTGCTGGCTGCAAAGGCCAATTTGGGACAGACAAGAGCAGTTGCAAAAGGCACAGCACAAGGACTCCTCAGGAGGTAGAAGCTGCAAGACACGATTCTTTCTACGCTGTCTTTTCTCCTCCAGAGTGATCCTGCGTGCCTGCTCCAAAACATCCATGGCATTCAAACTAGTGTGTGTGCAGAGCTCCTGAGTGGAGAACAGAGGAGAGCAGTTCAGGGGAGCAATATGGCCAAGGCTGAGCTGTTGGTTCAGGGAGTCCTTGCATCTCCTCTTCGGGGCTCCTCTCTTGCCACAGCCAGGGGCAAGTTGCCCAGAAAGCATGAGCNCCTTCAAATGCCTTAGGTTAAATAGTCTTCCATCAGTATGATATCTAATGTAGATACCATCCTAGTCATCAAATTCTGCCCTGGCCCTTTGGAGCATCATGCTGAAAAACAGTGTGAATAGAGTTGGTGCAAGAACACAGCCTTGTTTCACACCATTAGTTATTAGAAAGGGCTCAGAAAGTGCATTGCTGTATCTGACTTGGCCATGCTGATTCTCATGTAATAGGATAATTTTAAGAAACTTGGAGGCCAACCTAAATGTTCCAAAATCTGCCATAGACCATTTCTGCTCACAGTATCAAAAGCCTTGGTGAGATCAATAAAGGTTACATAGAGACCTTTGTTCTGTTCCCTACATTTTTCTTGCAGTTGTCTTAGAACGAATATCATGTCATGACATGATGTTTCTCATCTGTAGAAGTCAGTGAATCACAGAACCACAGAATGTTTAAGGTTGGGAGGGACCACCAGAGGTCATCCAGTCCATCCCCCCTGCTCCAGCAGGCTCACCCACAGCAGCTTGCCCAGCATCACCTCCAGCTGCCCTTGGAATATCTCCACACAAGGAGAATCCACAAGCTCTCTGGGCAACCTGGGCCAGAGCTCAGGCACCTTCACAGCAAAGAAATTCTTCCTCCAGTCTAGGTAGAACTTCTTGTGTTCCAATCTGTGTCCATTGCCTCAAGTCCTACTGTTGGTACCATCAAGAAGCACTTCCTTTCCTCTTGCCTGGCCCATTTGAAGTAGATGCTCTTACAGAGAGGGACTGACCTCAGTTCTGTTCAAAAGCAGCACCTGTGGTGATCCCAGCCCAGGCATGTCCAGCAATGCCATGTCATCAACAGAAAGGAAACCAATGGTTCTTGCCAGTATGTTCTTCATGAACATCCAACAACCTTCAACCATGTTCCTAAAGTCTGATTGTAGCTCACAGTCTTCTGGCTCATGAAGTTCTTTCTTTGTAAGGTTGGGCTGAAGCATTTCAGGCTTGCATCTTCTCCCTTGGGTCAAGGACCAATCTGAGCTGTCTAGAAGGAGTAAAAGAAGAGTGTGAAGACTAGTAGGTTTGTCAGATCTTTGGAGCAAGTGCCCTGGAGTGCCTGGTGAAGGAGTCCAGCAGAGTATGTGTGTGCAGTTCCATGATTCATACAGAGCACACAGCTACAGTTTCAACCAAGCCTAAATACCAAATGGCTTCTTACCTAAACCCAACCTTTATGTGTTGTAAAACAGCAGCCAGGACTCAGTCCACACCCCACTGGGACTGTCCAGTACTTCCACTGATGTTTTACCTTTTCTTTCATGCTTGTGCAGCTCTAGCTTGGTTGTTTCAGAACCAGCAGCTGCAGGCTGACAAAAACAAGAAAGAATTAACTGTCACAAGCTAAACCACAGAAACCCAGCTTGGTGAGCAGCACTTGTCTTGTTGAGATGCAACACAAGGCTGTGGTGGGAAGGTGTGATGTTGAAGGTGCATGGAGACCAGCAGAGAGGAGAACATGGATGTAACAGGACTGTGGAGCCAAGGAGCAGAAACAGAACTGGCTGTCAAAAGATATCTCTCCAAGTCCAGATGGATCATTGTCTCAGATGCTGCCCAGGTCTTTCCTTAGACAGGTCTTGCCCAGATTTTGCTTTACATAGGTCTTGGCCAGGTCTTTATTTATGCAGATCTTACTTCAACAGATCTTGCCTGTCTCTTTCTTTGCCTAGATTTTGCTTTACCCAGGTCTTGCCCAGCTCAATGACACAAGTGACATCAGCTATTTTCATGTCCTGAGGGTTCAGCTCTGCAGGGACAGTGTTCTCTTGTTGGGATGAACCTCTACAGTAGGGAGGTGCATTGTCCTTTCACAGCCTCTTCTACCACTCCAGACCCATGCTCTGATTCCCTCACCTTTACANGAAGCCTAGCCATACATCCCTGGTTCAAGATGCACCTTCCCAAGCTCTCCTCTACATCACAGAGCTGCAGTCACAAACCCACCAGTGCTTGTGGACACTCTGCTCTACGTCTGTCAACTTCAGCAACTACAAGTCTGTGTGTGTGTGATTTTTCTAGCAGCCCTGCCACAGTTCTAATTCAGGCAGCAAGGCCCAAAGCTGTGAGGAGTTTAATTATGTGGAATGAGCTGTACCTGAGGGTTTGGTGTCCCTGCAAACAAGCCCTGACCACGAGGCAGTGTTTGGTGCAGATGGTGCAGCACATGCAGTCTGTATTGACACAACACTCCATGAATGTGCAGTACACTCAGTGAACAAAGTGCTTTGGAGTGTCACCAGCTCCAGGGGTAAATGGTTCCTCTCTTCTTCAGTATAAACTGCAGGTGAAACTTCTGCAGTTAAGCAAACAGGTGAAAAATGCTGATTTTATGTATCTGTAACTATGTGTCTCTTAACACTTTTGCTGTTCCACTGACTCCATCCACACTGCCCTGGATCCAAGCCAGGAGCAGGAAGGTGAGCAGGTCTAAATGTTTATCACTCTTGATTTCTGACACATCAAATGCTTCCAAGGTCTTTTTGCAGGATAAGTCCTTGGTTCTAGGCTTTCATCTGAATCTGTTAGTGACCCCAGTCCTGCAGTGATATGGATTCATGCAGGTACTTACCTGCTTATGTGCAGGATATTTCCTCTGCAGCTGATAAAGAATGGAAGTGGAGCAGGATGGCCAGTTCCCACACACTGAGGGAATCCTTCAGAGGAGCTCTGAAAGAGACTTTTGCTGGAAGAGTAACAAATAGGTCAGAAAAAAACAACCCAAACCCCCAGTGTTTTGTGCTTCAAACATGAGATTATGATCCAGGACACTTGACTTCCATTCTTGGCTCTGCCAGTGACACTGTGTACAACCACAGGAAGCCACTGCATGCCAGGCAGGATTGGTCATTCCCTGTTTTCCTGTCTTACCTCCCCAGACCCTGAGCTCTTTGGAATAGGAGCCTTCCTCCAGAGTGTATTCACTCAGCTCTAGCACAGGGAAAACAAGAGATTTACTCATCGTGAGTCAGGTGGTGAAATACTGTACCAGGGATTATGCCCAAGAGGTGCACTTGGTTATTCACTCTTTGGCATGACTAAATGAAGGAGTTATGTAGATAAGGATACTTCTAGAAGAGAAACATGTTCAGAAACCTGAAGTTATCTGTCACAAAGTTTTCTTAGCATCTAAGATCACAATCGGTCATCTATTATTTAGTGTAAAGATAAAGTGGGAAGATCTCTCCTCTGCTATCTGCTCAGCAGATAACAATCATGCTCACATGTCCCTTCCTTCCAAAAAACAGAGACTTTCTGCTCAGGCAGTAGAGCAGAAGCCTGCAAGTGGACTCTCCTTGGCTTTATTCATTTCTGATCCAGAAACCCTGAGCAAATCATTGAAGTTTCCGTGCCTTAATTCTCCTAATTGTAAAACAATAAAAGGTAATGCTTCTCTGAGGTAAAGCTGAAAACTGACAAATCTTCACCAAGAGCTCTGTAAGCCTGGATAAAGGGTGCAGGAGGTGCCTAAAATGGCAACAGAAAATCTTCTCTGAAACAGAGTCCAAAGCAGCTGGATGCAAGAGAGGGTTTGGGTTTTTTTTGTAACTAGGAAGGGCAAGAGAGTATTTATAGGACATAAAATGTTCTAGTCACTTCTGAAATACAATAAAAACCCCAGTATCTGCTCTGGAAGCCTCTAAACCAACAGCATCACCAGAAAGCTCATGTGACACACCTTGTGTGGAGCTTGCCAGCTCAGTATTGTATTGACTCTAGAGGCAGGGTCCCTCAGCAGGAGTAGGGCAGTAGCTGCACCACACCACTGCCTCTCTAGAAGCAGTGGCTCTCATCTGCTCAGCATCCACCTGCATGGACACTTCTCCCTTCCAGCCCTGCTAATCAAAGGTGCAAAGGCCACATTAGCCACAGCTTGCTTTTCCTGAGCAGAAAGGTGTTCAACATGCATGTAAAGGAGAAAAAAATCCTTGCTCTGCTGATGTGATGAAAAGAACCTGATGAGCAGCAGCAGAGCAGAGGCATACCAGGGGGGCTCTCACCCTGCCTGCTTGCTAACCAGCTTGCTCTCTCAGGGCTGCTATTGTGTGGTTTCAGGCTGCTGAGACAGGTGCAAAACTGCTTCCAGATCACACTTGGATACGTGGCAGGCAGATTTTCATTAGAGGCTGTGATAACAAGGAACAGCTCTTGTCTCTCAATGCTCTATACAACTAGGAAGCTCTTCTGCAGGCATCTGACAGTGGCTGGGAGCAGGGACACAGAGCCTGGCTGGCTGAGGACAAGTGCTTTCCAGCTAGCAGGGGGCAGGCTGGGAGGGTTGCAGCACTTTGTCTTGTCAGAGAGTCATTTAGCCAGTGCCATTTGTTACAAGGTGATTCTTAAAAAACAAAGGGGCTGAGAAAATGCAGTTGAAATGTGTTTTGCCTCTTGAGCAAGCTCAGAGCCTTCCCCTGCTTCATGGAGATCTAGAGTGTGGTTGTGTGTGGGGGAGCTGCAGGAGTGGAAACCCTGACCACAGATCTGAACAGTTCACTTAAAAGAGGGTGGTTTGTTACTCAGCCTAATAACAGAGATGCACTAAGTGAATAAAGAGATACAGAAGATATCCCAGAATACCAGCATGGTAGGGGTTGGAAAGGACCTCTAGGGATCATCCAGTCCATCCCCCCTGCTCCAGCAGGGTCACCCACAGCAGCTTGCCCAGCATCACCTCCAGCTGCCCTTGCAATCTCTGCACACAAGGACACTCCACAAGCTCTCTGGGCAGCCTGGGCCAGGGCTCTGCACCCTCTCACCAAACAACTTGCTCCTCCTGTTCAGATGGAACCTGCTGGGTTGCAGTTTGTGCCCATTGCCCCTTGGCCTGGCCCTGGGCACCACTGAGCAGAGTGTGGCCCCAGCCTCTTGCCCCCTGCACCCTTGAGCTCTTGCTCAGCATGGAGCAGCTCCCCTCTGGCTCTGCTCTTGTCCAGGCTAAGCAGCCCCAGGGCTCTGAGCCTTTCCTCCTGCCAGAGATGCTCCAGTGCCCTCAGCATCTTCCTAGTCTCTGCTGAACTCTCTCCATATGGCCATGCACCAGCTCTTCTGGACATAAGCATTGCCTGGCTTAGATGAGTCCTCTTTATCTTACTTGGCCAAGGCAGCTGAGTTAGTGCAGGAGCTGAGCAATGCACCATGATGTCCAGGTTTTCTTTCTCTAGCCATAGCTCAGTGCAGTGAGGCAGGGTGGAATGAGTTTCTAGAAACATTAGGAAATTCAGATATATTCCCTACACACAAACAGCTAGAGCTTCAAGTGCTGTAAACCAGCTCTGGTGAAGGAAATGAGGAAAGCCTGGGGTTTGCCTCCCAGATTTTCAGATGGACAATTATATGGTTTCAAACTGCACCAGGGGAGGTTTAGATTAGTTATAAGGACAAATTGCTTTACATGAAAGAGTTTTTGGGTCTTGGCCCAGGCTGCCCAGGGAGGTGCTGGAGTCACCATCCCTGGAGGGGTTTAAGAAACATTTAGAAGGTCTACTTAGAGCCATGGTTTAATGGTATGGTAGTGATAGGTATGCTCTCTTCCAACCTTAATGATTCTGTGATTATATTGCAGATTAGATGAGCAAGGGAGATCTGAGGTGAATTAAACGTGGTGAAGGGGATATGTGAGTTGAGTAATGTGAGGGAACTAGTGAGATGCCCCTGCAGAAAGTGAGAAGGCAGCTTCTGCTCCCATCCAAAGGCTAAGCAGCCCTGGAACCAGGCTTAAATGTGTTTCCTCTGTGCCAGAAGAGACTTCAGGAATGTGAGGAGCAGTTCAGCTGAGGAGAGGGATCAGGCAGGTGAGAACAGCATCCAAGGGCAGAGCCTGTGTGCTGCCTCTGCGCTAACGCTCTCATGTTACCAGGCTGGGCTCACAAGAAACACTCTGTGTGACAGCACTGCACATGTCAGGAGGCATTTGGTTCTGGATGCCACATGGCCAGGGAGGCTCTGAGAAATAACAGTGTGCAAAAGGGAAGTGAGAAACAGCAGAGTGTGAGGCCAGCTGACTGGAGGAGAAATGCTGGGTGACATGGCAATGCTGTTGCCAGCTATTCTGGTGTTTGGTTTTCATCTGGAAAGCCTGAATTGCATTCTAATTACATCAGAAGCTCAGCATTTATTTCGTAAAAATGGGAAGAAGACCAGTGGAGAGCTAGAAATTGTGTGCTAGAAAGATGAAAACCCCAGTTATAAATACAATTAGACTTTTAGAGAAGATTAAGTTCAATTCAAAGGCCCTTGATGCACATCTACACTGGCTCTCCCAGTTCCTCTGATGCAGGCACTTGTTCTGGGGCTATTGCAACCAGTGAAACTGCACAAACTCTGCTGCCTGCAGAGCTCAGGTGGTAAATTGGGATGGCATGACTGTGGTACACATGGCTGTAAAGCAAAGTCCTTCCTTGCTGTATACATCCTCCTAACCAGCATCATCATCATCATCATCTTTAAAATGGATTAGGACAGGGATTGCTCACCTGTGCTTAGAACTGGTGAGGCCACATCTCAAATCCTGGGTTCAGGTTTGGGTTCCTCACTGCAAGAAGGACATTGAGGTGCTGGAGTGTGTCCAGAGAAGGGCAAGGAAGCTGGGGAAGGGTCTGGAGCACAAGTGTGGTGAGGAGCAGCTGAGGGAACTGGGGTTGGTTAGTGTGGAGAAGAGGAGGCTCAGGGGAGACCTTCTCACTCTCTCTGACTCCCTGAGAGGAGGCTGAAGCAAGGTGGGGCTCGGTCTCTTATCCCAAGGAACAAGTGATAGGACAAGAGGAAACAGCCTCAAGTTGTGCCAGGGGAGGTTTGGGTTGGACATTAGGAACAATTTTATCCCTGAAAGGTTGTCAAGCCCTGTCCCAGGCTACCCAGGGCAGTGGTGGAGAGGTTTCAAAGCCATGGAGATGTGGTGCTGAGGGACATGGGGACCTGGCAGTGCTGGTTAACAGTTGGAGTTGATCTCTTTCCAACCAAAACAATTCTATGGTTCTATGAAAAGAATAAAAAGTAAAATCCAACCTTCAGGGGGTTAATTTTAGGCTGGGAGTGATTAATCAGCAAGGAAGGGGACAGGTAGAATCTGTAGATGCTGACAAGGTCTAAATTCCAATGATGTGCAACAATGAGTTTCAGGGCTACCAGAAGATCCAAGTAGGCCCAAATCTGAAAGAGCTGATACCTGCCTTGTCCTTTATCAGTTTACTTGATGGAAAAGACAAAAAAAACCCCTTCCTATGGAGCACTGTGCCTAAAGGGTAAGACATAGTGTGGGAAGGGTATGGAAGTGACTTGATAGGTAGGTGATGCAGGGAAGTGGAATGTGAGCTTTAAAATTCAACCTAGCAAAACCCCAGGAAAGGTCTTTTTATGGGGAGCTGAAGGCAGAGAAGTTATTCTGTGCTCCCTAACCCATTCCTAGGCACAGTCTGACAATCCCTTGTGGTCTCCTGTGGCCCCTGGTGCCATAACTGTGCCCACAGCAGAGGGAGCATCAAACTCATTGCCCATGGGAAAGTGTGGGGAGTGATAGCCATGTTCCTAGAATCCTTGGATAGGTAGGATGAGCTCATTAGCCTTCTGGCAGTCATCCTAGGAGAAGGACAACTCTGATTCCAAACCCAGGCAGATGGAGCTCGTTTAGCCCTGGAAGGCCTTCCAGCTAAGAGGTTAAACCTCCATCCTAAGGACTTGGCTGCCAGCGTCCAAGCTTGCTAGGCCCTGGCAGATGAACCTTAGGACTAAAGGGGGGGTCCAGCTCTGCGCATGCTGTGTCTCACCTAAAAAAATCCCTAGTGCAGGCTCGAGGGTGCTATCTGCTATCCTCTTTTTATCAGTGCTCTTGGAAAAGGTGCTGTTGAGGAGCATGGATGGAGCCCTCCCTGGAGCTTCGTTCACCAAGCCTAGCCACAAAACCCATTCCATATCCATTATTCCCTCTCCTCACACAAATGATAGAAGGAGGAGGGAGTTGAATCATGTTTATTAATTCAGACTGACAATAGGACACCTGGACTAGCACCTGTCAGAATTTGGATGCAAATTAGCAGGGGAAATCTGGTGTTGATCAGTGCTAGCACAATGAAGGGCTCAGGGAACTGATAATGACTTGAGCAGCATTCAGAGGAAGGAGCTTCTCTGGAATATTGGCTCAATTGCATTAATTCAGGTGGCACCCACCCATTCACTGGCACTTCCTGAGGCTTTTCTCTTGCTGTTTGTTTGCTAAACAGACAAACCCAGGACTTATTATATTTGCAAACAATGGCCTGGTGGAGATGCTCTGATTTACTGCAGAGACACATCAGGATGATGTTGGGAAGCTGAAATTAAAGCAAGATTTCCCTTTCTGTTTTCTCAAAGGCAAAGTTAATATTTGCTAATAACTGTTGCAGGCTGTAAATGTGTCATGTGTCATATGAGGGATTTTTCTGATTGCTTTAAATTGAGGTTTTTAGAGATCATGGGGTGTAAACAATGACATGAGCTGAACATTCATCAGTCGAGCAAACCTCAGGAGATGTGACTAAGATAAGTAAAATCTGCTCTGATACTGAAGTAATAGCAGGTTCTTTCCTTCCTGAGTTGCACCATTTTTTAATCTTTACTATTTGAATGTTTCTTATCCTGTATCTTTCACTGAGATCAGCTGGTCTGCACAGATGGCTATATGCTTGCATAGGTTTGGGGAGTGGGTGGAGGGTTTGGTACCCTACAGAGAGATTATATTGTACTTATCTGGTTCATCTCTCATCTGTGTTGGTTTTTTCTCTGCAAACATCAGACCAAGTTTAGACAATGGGAATAAATAGAGAAAGTCTCTTTGCCATGTTCAGAAAGATGGCAAGGCTATGGCTGGGGCTATGCAGATGATCTTTCCTGAAAAGGATCCTTTTTTTGCTGAACATCTCCCCAGGAGAAAGGGATAAGTGGGGAGATATGTCATTGCCTTACCTGAAAATGAAGGGCATGGAAATGGTTCTCTGAACAAAGAGAATCCCAGGAATGGACTAATCTGTCCTGAAGGGTTCTGGTGTCTCAATGTAGCATGGACTGCACTGTTCAGATGGGGTCTGGGAATGGGCACTGGAGCATCTGTGGCAGGAGGAAAGGCTCAGAGCCCTGGGGCTGCTGAGCCTGGAGAAGAGCAGAGCCAGAGGGGAGCTGCTCCATGCTGAGCAAGAGCTCAAGGGTGCAGGGGGCAAGAGGCTGGGGCCACACTCTGCTCAGTGGTGCCCAGGGCCAGGCCAAGGGGCAATGGACACACACTGGAACCCAGCAGGTTCCATGTGAACAGGAGGAGAAAGTTGTTTGGTGTGAAGGTGCAGAGCCCTGGCCCAGGCTGCCCAGAGAGCTTGTGGAGTGTCCTTGTGTGCAGAGATTGCAAGGGCAGCTGGAGGTGATGCTGGGCAAGCTGCTGTGGGTGAGCCTGCTGGAGCAGGGGGGATGGACTGGATGATCCCCAGAGGTCCCTTCCAACTCCTATTATTCTGTAGTTCTGTGAAATTCAGGACTATTGACATGTGTGGTTTTGGTTTTTTTCTCATGACTTCTCAGTGTGGATTTGTGAATCTGGTGAGGCAAAGGGGTTTGGGTCACCCATTCTGGTTATCAGGGTTCCTGTTTGCTGTGCTGGGGGTGGTCCATCCTGTCAGCTGCACAGCAGTGCCAGGCTACAAGCAAAGAAAGGGAGAGGGAGGAGTAGGTACCTTCAGCAGAGACCCAAGTGGGTGAAGTGCATGCAAATGTCCAGCTGACACAAGCTGCATCCTCTCCCACGAAAAACTTCATCATAATCTGTGCAGAACATCACTTCAGGATAAACACAATCATGCTATAAATACCCCAGGCCATTTCCTGTTGTTCTTACTGCAGCTTGCACAGGCTTTGTGTCTGCCTGAGGGTGTGACTACAATGCACATGGTAGCACATACATTAACCTTCTCTGCTTCTCTTAGAGCTTCAGTAAAAAACTGGGTTTCTTTCTAAACAAGTGCATTCTTTGTCTGTTAACCTGTGGTTTGTTCCTCTGGACATAACATTCATCATGAATGAACCAAGCAATATTCTTTTCTCTGTGCAGAGACTTTGGGGCAGCAAAATGGTAAAGTCCTGTGCTACTGAATTGATGAATTGACCTGGATTCATGAGGCAAAATTGTACACACTTCTCATCTCAGGTTATTTCAGTTGATGCACATGCTTATTGTCAGCTGTCAGACTTAAAGGTAATTAAACACACCTTTAAAACACCAATCAAGACTAGCAAAAATGCAGACTCCTCCCAGAATGTTTGCTGCTTGATGTTTAGTGTACTGTATATGAAATTTAAGTGCATTTGTTATTTAGTGGCAGCAGAAGCTGAAGTTACATCTGCTCCTCAATGACACCAATAGAGGGAGAATAAAGCCATTTTACTGCAGAGGGATCTTCTGCTTTTTGCTGTATGAATTAAGTCTTTAGAGGAGTAGACTGTAAGTTCCTGTAACTATATTTTTTAACTCAGCAATTCCATTCAAATTGATGGTGGTTTTTTTTTTTCTTTAGTGTTGGCAATGTGCTTTTTACTACACAGAACAACCTAAAGGCCTGGATTATGAATCCTTGCCAAATGGCTTAGACTTTCCATCTAAATTAAGCCAAAAACTGTATGTAAAAAGAGAACATGGGCACCTCCAAAAAAAGATGTTGTACTGCTCAAGCCTTAAAAATTCCACTCCTGAAGTGAAAAACAAACCCAGATTTGTATCACTCAGACTTGCTAAGCTTGGATCTGTCTGTTAAGCACAGTTTTAATCAGCTAGTCCACCTCATCTTCCTTCAACAAAGGTAATTTTAGATTGTTCCTTCCCTGTATATGAGAAAATGGCTAAAGGATTTTGCTGGGTTTGAGATGGACAAACTGAAGCACAAATGCCTCCTCTGTGGCAGGAGCCAGGACCCCCCAGGTGGTCTGCTTGGTCCATGAGAAGATACAAACATGCTCAGAAGAAGTGTCTTCTCTAAAAAGCTGGAAGCCAGTTTGCCTGTGAATATGAACAAACCAGGAGCAGGAGTGTGGGATGGATGTGTCTCATGTGAAAGGCAGGGAAGGAAATGGGAATAGCAGGCAAGTGTGGGGGGAAAAAAGGCTTGATGGATGAAACAGAGACAGAGTGCTCTGCTCCTGCTCACTGAGATTTTACCTCTATCTATATCAACCCAGTGAAGGCAGAAAGTGGGATTTTTAAAAGCTTAAAATGAGGGATAAAATGTATTTTGCTTGCCTGATTCCTGTTTATGCCTCTGAAGAAAATATCTCACACGTCACACGAGAGCTCAGCACCTAAGGCAGGATCCAAATAATCAGGCTCTCAGCCTGATTTTACCATGGTTGTTGGTTTTGATCTTCAGAGAATAATGCCTTTGTACCTTTTTGGATTCCTTGTTAGAGAAAAGGTTTCCACAGACCAGAAGAGTGGTGTGAAATCTACCCCTAAACATGACCTTTAGTATGTCAGATAGAGCAAGGCAATATTCTGACATCTTTAANTGTTCGCCAAGCCTAGCCACGATTAACAACACCCACTGAACATTTTCCTTTCATTGTACTTAAAAAATTACCTCCCTCATGGTTAACCCTGAGGTCCTCTGGCATTCCTGACTGTGTTATGTCTCCTATGACCTGAAGAAGTAGCAGGGGACAGGAGAGCATCTGTAATCCCATAGCACCCATAGGGTTTCAAAAGACATGCAGTAGTGGTACTGAGGGGCATGGTTTAGTTGTGACATGGCAGTGCTGGTTAATGGTTGGACTCAATGATCTTAAAGGTCTTTTCCAATCTAAAGGATTGCGTGGTTCTATCTTACCATGATCTCTCCAGAGGTCCTTTGCAACCTTTCCCTGTGGCAGTGGAGCTATGGGCCATGCTCCAGGCACATCATTTTAAGAGGGTGAAAGAGACCATTTGGGCACCAAGTGCTGAGAAAGGACAACCAAAGAGGGAGCTTAAACACAGAATCACAGAACAGCTACAGCTGGAAGAGACCTTGAAGATCATCGAGTCCAGCCTTTTTCCTAGCCCTATCACCCCACTAAATGATGCTCCCCAACACAACATCCAGCCGTCTCTTAAACACCTCCAGGGACAGTGACTCAAGCACCTCCCTGGGCAGCCTGTTCCAATGGCTGACAACCCTTGCAGTAAAGAAATTCCTCCTAATATCTAACCTGAACCTCCCCTGGCGCAGTTTCAATCCATTTCCCCTTGTCCTGTCACTCTCTACCAGGGAGAACAGACCAATTCCTGCCTCCCTACAACCTCCCCTCAGGTAGTTCTAGAGAGCAATGAGGTCTCCCCTCAGTCTCCTCTTTTCCAGACTAAACAGGCCCAGATCCCTCAGTCTTTCCTCATAAGGCTTATGCTCTAAGCCCTTTACCAGCTTGGTAGCCTCTGTACTCTCTCCAGCACCTCAATGTCCCTCTTGTAGTGAGGGGCCCAAAACTGGACACAGTACTCAAGGTGAGGCCTCACCAGAGCTGAGTAAAGGGGCATGATCACCTCCCTGCTCCTGCTGACAACACCATTGCCATTTCATTTTTTCAGCTACTTCCCCTACAGAACATTTTGTTCTAAAAGCAGAGGCACAGTCTGACCTGGTCTGTAGGCCTTGGAAGGTAATTACTTAGCTGTCCTGTGAGAGCAGAAGGGAGGATACTCCATGCTCTCTGTTTCCCCATATCAACTTTATCTGTATCAGTAGCTGGTTACCACATAAAAGCTTTTGCCCTATCAGGTCTTGTTGGGAGATGACTCACATTTCCAGGTAGGCCAAGCTATTCTCACACATGCAGGGAAGGGTTTAGCAACACCAATATGTATTTGTGATCCCTCATTAGCTGTATCAACTGGTGCATGTCAGGCTGCTCATCATGGAGATTTTTGTGTCTTATTAACAGGTACCTCTGAGGCAAAAAAACATTCTGTCAGTGTCCATCATAGAATTATAAAATTATGAAATGGTTTGGGTTGGAAGGGATCTTCAAAGCTCCTCTAGTCCAACCCCCTGCAGTCAGCAGGAACATCTCCAGCTAGAGCAGGTTGCTCACAGCCGTGGACAACCTGACCTGGAATGGTTCCAGGGATGGGACATCTCCCACCTCTCTGGGCAAACTGGGCCAAGGTCTTACCACCCTCAGTGGGAAGAATTTCTTCCATATTTTTAGTGTAAATCTCCCTCTTTTAGTTTCAAACCATCACCCCTTGTCCTGTCACAACAGGCTCTGCTAAATTGTCTCTCCCCATCTTTATTATCATAGATTCACCACAGAATGGGCAGGTTGGAAGGGACCCTAAAGATCATCTAGTTCCAACCTCCCCACACTGAGCAGGGATGCCAATCACTAGCCCAGGTCACCCAGGACTGCATCCAGCCTGGCCTTGAACACTGCCAGGGATGGAGCATCCACAACCTCTCTGGGCAATCTGTGCCAGTGCCTAACTACTCTCTGGGGAAAGAACTTCCTCATAATCTCCAATCTAAATTTCCTCTCCTTCAGCTTATAACCATTAATCATCTATCATCTATTTAAGTCCTAAAAGGCTGCACTAAGGTCTCCCTGGAGCCTTCTCTTCTCCAGGCTGAACAAGCCCAACTCTCTCAGCCTGTGCTCACAGCAGAGAGCTCCCAGCCCTTCATGTTTGTGGCCTCCTCTGGACCTCCTCCCACAGGTCCATGTCTCTCCTGAGGGCTCCAGAGCTGGAGCTAAACAGTGGGTGCCCCTGTCTTCAGTCAGTGAATATGACATTGCAAGCTAGCCTCTGGGCCTTCTGCCTGTCTTAGTGTCTCATTCCCAAAGAAAAGGAGTGGGTTTGGAGGAAGAGTTGAATGTGTACAGCTCCAGGGCACAAGAGAGGCCCTAGTATCTCTCCAAATCTCTTGAAGTGCTGCTGCCATGCCACCATCTCCACTTCACAGCTTTCTTCTGAGAACTGTAACTGCTCTGTGAGAAACTGTATAACTTGCTATAACAAGCTCTTTCTTCCTGTCTTCTTTGGGGTGCTCAGACCTAGTGCTCAGAGTGTTTTACATCCATCTATTTTTGAAAACCTTTACCCAAAAGGTCACTTCCACTGTTGCCCACCACTAGCTCTATAAGGTGTTTTGTCACCAAGCCACCCCAGGTCTCCTCAAAGCTATACTGCATGTGAGGAGCTGGTTTTCCTTCTTACTGTTCATCCTATAAAGTCACCTGAAGCAATGTTTCAAACCTCTTTGTTGTCCCCATTGAAGAGAAATTGTCTTAAACATCACCACAAAGTAACAGGAGCAGGCAGGGCAGCTAACAGAGAGGCACTGCTGAATTACTGAGTGCTGGCTGGCAAAAATCTGGCTCTTCAGAGGATCCTGATGAGGAAAGTGACTGTTAGACCTGCCATGAAGAAGACACACTTCTTCCTTTGGATATTCATGTGATGCTTTTCCAAAGCAGTCCCTTATGAGGATCACCATTGTGCCTGGACTCTCAGACTCCTCAAGGATGCAGCTCAGGCTTGCAAGAGTCAGATCCAGGTATCCCAGGATGGGGCTGCAGTTATTATTTGGTCTTTTGAAGGCCTTCACCTCCTTCCAGGATAGGAGTCTGACAGAGCTTTAGTCACCATGAGATCTAAGTGCCAAATCCTGAGGATATCAAGGTACCTGCTCAAGGAAATAAAATCAGCCAGAGTTAAGAACTACACAGATTTCCTCAGAACATTTCTAAGCACCTCAGAACATTTCTAAGCATCTATTTGCTTCTTTAAGTGTCTGTATAAAGTCTTAAAAATCCTATTCAAAGCCTACAGAGTGTAACTGCTTAGATATTGAGATTTTGCCAGGACAGAGGGTGCATATTGTGTGAGTTTGGGTAGGAGCCATCCATGTGTTCACATTTAAGTTCACAAATATGGAAATGGCTTCAAGTTGTGCCAGAGGAGGTTTAGGTTGGACATCAGGACAAATGTCTTCACTAAAAGGCTTGGCAAGGCCTGGCCCAGGCTGCCCAGGGCAGTGCTGGAGTCATCATCCCTGGAGGGGTTGAAAAGCCCTGGAGATGTGGTGCTGAGGAACATGGTTTAGTGGTGAGCTGGGAGTGCTGTTAATGGTTGGACTCAATGATCTTACAGGTGTCTTCCAACCAAAATGATTCTCTTATTCTAAATACTTACAAGGAATATTCAGTAACACTTTACCCCAAAGGCAAAGCTCTCCCTGGTTTTGCTAGTGTGATAGCAAGCCTAAAAAGCTTTAATTTGGTCCTGTCTCCAAAAGCTGTAGCAAAATTCACTCTGTGTTTGTATCAGGGATGTATACAAGAAGATTCATGGTCTGACTTTTTCCAACTTACTGTCTTTTCATTAGGATGATACAAATTTATCAAAGTCCTACCTGTTGCCTGGAATTGTTTGGCAGTTTGCTGAAAGCTCTGCATGGTGCTTTCTGAAGGCTGCCAAATTATGCTTTGAAACTACTTTTGTTTTGAAGCATAAGCCAATTGCAAGACTTGGAGAAAACTGAAAAGGTTAAAACTGCAATGAAACATTCAGAATGCCTAAACCAAACTATTCCAGTTAACTCAAGGTAGACTCCTTGGGGTCATCATTTCAAAACAGAAACATCAGGACTGGAAAATTTCTCACAGCCTCCATATTTTTCTCAGACCATGATAACAGAATCACAGAATCATTAAGGTTGGAAGAGACCTCCAAGATCATCAAGTCCAACCACACCTATCACTATCATACCACTAACCCATGGCCCTAGGGAGAGCATCTAAATGTTTCTTAAACCCCTCCAGGGATGGTGACTCCAGCACCTCCCTGGGCAGCCTGGGCCAAGCCTTAACAACCCTTTCAGGGAAGAAATTCCTCTTTATATCAAATCTAAACCTCCCCTGCTGCAACTTGAAGCCATTTGCTCTTGTCCTCTCACTGTTAACCCTGGAGAAGAGACCAACCCCCATCTCACTGCAACCTCCTGTCAGGTGCTTGTGGAGAGCTAGAAGGTCTCCCCTGAGTCTCCTCTTCTCCAGACTAACCAAGCCCAGTTCCCTCAGCTGCTCCTTCTAAGACTTGTGCTCCAGAGCCCTCACCAGCTTCATTGCCTTTCTCAGGACACACTCCAATGCCTCTGTGTCCTTCTTGGACTTAACAGTATTTCACCATGCTCTAGGTTTGTCCATCTCTCACCTCATGGCCTTGACACCCACTTTTCCCCCTCATATGACATAGAGAACTTGAGCTGAACAAACGTTTTTGCTGCCTGGGTGGTAAATGAGCCCACAGCTCCCAAACTACAGCATTGAAAGCACAGGACCATCTTTTCTGGGCTTCCTGTACACTTCCTGCTCAATTGAGAGCTGAGGAAATGAGGTATGTTGAGGTGTGAGCATTAGCAGTGTGTTTGTTTGTGTTATGAAAGCACTAAGACAGCAGAGACACAGACCATGCCCAAATATGGATGAGTGTGCCAAGGTGGGCTCAGGAAAAAGAGAAAATAAACTGACAATTGATTCCCCAAAGGCATTTACTAGGAAACTCTAAATCAAGCAGTACTCTATGAGCTCTGAAGGTCCCTTCCAACTCTAAGCATTCTGTGATTCCGTGCTGTTCCTTGCACTGCCCCATCCATCTGGAGAGTTGGGCAGGTATTGCCTGAAACTCTTAGTTGAGGCAAAACATGTTGGTTCTATTGGTTTGGGACTATGCCAACCTGTGGCTCGGTTTGTTTTCTCTTTTTAAGCCCTCAATTTCACTAACAAATCAGAAATGGCTTTTGGAAGGCTGGTTGGTTTGTTGGTTTTGGTTGATTTTTCTTCTGCAGTGCTCCCTTTTTCTTCAGCAAGAACTGAGCAAAGACAGCAGCAGAACCATACCTGGCTTTGAGGTAGTGGGGAGACATGCACCCACTGCCTATCTCAACTGAGGCCACAGAGATGACACCCAAATCCCTTGGGCTAGGGAAGACTCCTTCTCTGGCCCAGGCTCCCCAGGGAGGTGCTGGAGTCTCCATCTCTGAAGATATTCCAAACCCAACTAGACCCCATCCTGTGCAATGTGATCTTGGTGTTCCTGCTCTTGCAAGGAGGTTGGACTAGATGATCTCCAGAGGTCACTTCCAACCCCTAACATTCTGTGATTCTGTGGTTCTGTGAGTTGCTTGAAAAGTTCCAGCCAGGCTGATACCTGTTTTATTTTAACCTGCCTATGAGCTTTAGTAGCAAGCTAGCCCAGGTTCTCCCTTGTGCCCAGCGAGCCTGCTTGCCTCTCTGCAGGGTGGCTGTCTGCTTAGCCCACTCAGAATTCCAAGGGGGGCTACTTCATTAGCCAAGCAAGCCGATTGATTTATTAGAGCAGAAACCTCTTGCTAGCTCCAGCACAGGTTATTCTCCCAATGCAAACTCTCTTTGGTTTCACACAGCCCAAAGAGCCCCAGCTCCTGCCTTTATGAATAGGGCCCTTTGTTAGGCTGCAAATGGCCAGGACAGACTGTTTAGTTCATGTCTGTACATGAGGGAAGGAGGACGGGGTCTGGGAGACAGATGTGGCCTTTAATTGCCTGGAAATATTAGAAGATTGTTAAGCTATTTCTGACAGGGTTTTCCTCTGGCTGAGGGAGTAGAGCCTTGGCTCAGGGCAGGCTCAAGGAGCAGCCCTCTCTTGCCAACCCCACAAATAGGACCTTGTCCTACTCCCTCACCCCAAAGCCTAAACAAAACCAGAGGAGATCTAGTCAGAAGCCCCACTTTTCCTGCCAGAGCTGCAGAGCAACAGCTCAGAAAGAGCTCTCTCAAAATTGCATCTGATAAAAGGCTTTTCAACACAGCTCAGGGGACTTGCCCTGTTGGAGATAAGACCAGCCCTATCAGCTCTGCTAAGAACATGGAGATGTGCCGAGAGGTCTGCTTCTTATTTGTGTGAGCATGATCTGAGTGTAAGAAGCTCTTCAGCAAGAGGAGAACTGGCTGCAGGCCTCTCAGCAACCATCCCCAAGTGTTGTATGTAAAGGCAGTTCTCCTTTCTCCAGGAAGGCAAGCTCATTAGGGGGCTAGTTTTTGTCTTAGTTTAGCTATACTCTGCTGAAAGACTTTGAGCAGAGTGTTTGGTTGCTTTGCCTTGGTTCCCATGGTGTAAAAATTAAAGTAAGGACCTTGTGTCTGTCTGTGTGGCATCCTTGAGACACTGACTGTGCCTACTAGGGACATGGCTATGACAGCAGGGGCCTGGCTGCTCTGTACTTCACAGCTATCAAATCAAAGCTAATCATTTTCATTAAAAGAAAAGGAAGAAAACAAAGCCAAACAAACCTATCTCATTAATTGCTACAGTGGGGATTTGCTGAGGGATAGCATGGGTCATATGGAGGTCTGAGCAAAAGCCCTGAGATGACAAAGATCTGAGGGGACACTGGGATGCAGAGATGTGACCTACCTAAAGCCATGGCACTCATCAGGTCTCACTGCTGGGATTTGGCTGCTGGCAGCCTTGGCTTCCAGCTCCCTCCCTCCCAGACACACTGTGAGCCTGTTCTCCATGTCTTGTCTGCTTTCCCTGCAGCAGAACATGCCAGAATCCCTGCCATGGTCTCAGTCATGGCCTTTGCCTCCCTGGTGTGCTTCAGGAGGCTGAGGGGAACTGAGGAGAAGCAGCCATTAGATCTCATAGGTGTGGAGAACTCTCCCTGAGCACAGACTTCTTGAACTGACAGCAGCAAGAGACCTCCTTTATCTAAGCAAGGCTCAGAGCCCTTCTCAGTTCCACGCTGATAAGAGCAACAGACTTCTTGTTAATGGTTACTGATAAGAGATTTTGGTAAGTTTTTTGCTCAGCATCAGAGGAGAGTAAGCTTTGCTTTTGTCTAGCAGTTCTAGCCCTAGGATAACACTTGTCACTGCTATGACCTCATTCTTCCAAGGACATTAGAATCATAGAATTGTTTTGGTTGGAAGAGACTTTTCACATTATCAAATCCAACTATTAAGCCAGCACTGCCAGGTCACCACTGAACCATGTTCCTCAGCACCACTTCTCCATGGCTTTTCAACCCCTGCAGGGATGGTGACTCCACCAGTGCCCTGGGCAGCCTGGGCCAGGCCTTGACAACCCTTGTGGGGAAGAAATTGCTCCTCATGTCCAACCTAAACCTCCCCTGGTGCAACTTGAGGCCATTTCCTCTTGTCCTAACACTTGCTCGCTGGGAAAAGAGACCAACCGCAACCTCACTCCAACCTCCTTTCAAGGAGCTGGAGAGAGTGAAAAAATCTCCCAGTGGAGCACTCTGAGCTCTTTTGGGGCCAAACATCATACAAATAGGGAAACTGAGACACAGGGGCATGAACACAACAATAAAATATCCTTTTTAAACTATTTTTACTCTCACATCTTCTGCTATTGGGTTAGCCAGTAGCAGTACTCACTGGGGCAGCAGAGATGGCATTAGATGGATATATTTAGTCTGTTTGTCTTTGGCAGTAGCTTTGCTATAGCATTAGGCATGAGAAGCTGTTCTACTATCACAGTTTCCTGAAATACGAATGTGGCCAGGTAATCTTTTCTCTGATTTTTAGAATAACACCTTGTCAGCTCCTATTTGTACTGTAATGTTCATTTTGGGTTCCATCCCAGGTGCCAGTATGGGATTTGGACCCACAACTTTTTATCCAAGAGGTTAAGAGTGATGGCTATCCCTGAATCCTTCCAAGACCTTGGTCTTTGTCAAGGAATGAAAAGCCCCTGGGATCTTCCAGTGGTGTAAACTGGAGTTTCCTGCTCAAATATCTCGATGGAGATAGACAAAGAAAAATGTCTCAGTGCAATCCTGCTGAGCTGTTTTCCTTGGAATGCCACAAGCAGGCTTGTTCACAAAATCTCTGCTTTTCCTATAGGCGTATGCAGAAACAATCTCCTCCCTGGAGCCACAGGGGCTGGGCTCAGAGCACAAGACAAACACAGCTCCGTGCCATCCCAGCAGGGTGGCAGCCCTCAGTTGTGCTGCCAGGCAGAGGAGAGCAGTCAGGAGCTGGCTGAGGAGCCAGCAGAGCCTGGGGATTCTGCAGAAGGCATCAATGCACAACTTTAGGGACAGGCATAGTCTGAAAATCCCTTGTGGTCTCCTGTGGCCCCTGGTGCCATAACTGTGCCCACAGCAGAGGGAGCATTAAACTCATTGCCCACGGGAAAGTGTGGGGAGTGATAGCCATGTTCCTAGAATCCTTGGATGGGTAGGATGAGCTCATTAGCCTTCTGGCAGTCATCCTAGGAGAAGGACAACTCTGATTCCAAACCCGGGCAGATGGAGCTCGTTTAGCCCTGTGAGGCCTTCCAGCTAAGAGGTTAAACCTCCATCCTAAGGACTTGGCTGCCAGCGTCCAAGCTTGCTAGGCCCTGGCAGATGAACCTTAGGACTAAAGGGTGGGTCCAGCNCATTTCTGCTCTGAATCTGCTGAGCACTGAGCCCCTGAACACAGCTTTAATCCAAACAGAGCTGAGGGACTGAGGCCAAACCCAGGACACACATAGGCTCCAGCCCCAATGCTTGAAATCTCAAACCACATCTGGTTTAGGATTCAGCTGCAGGACTCTGTTGGAGTTCTGCTTGCTCCCTCTGATATAGGGTCCAGACCTTGCAACAGGCACTGGACAGGTCAGGGATGGATTATCCCTTTGATTTCCTTTTGGCTGAACCTTTCCATTCCCTAGGTTAGAGGTGCTGAGCATCGCTCAGGACTCCCAGCCCTGCTTCAGGGGAGAAGCCCATCCTGCTGCCCTCACTCCTGGAGGCTCTGCTTTGATTCTTTCATGCTGTTGTTTTTCCTTAGTCTGGGCTAAGTCATCTTGGGCTGAGAGTGGATGTTTTGTTCTCTGCGGATGGAAACATAACAGCAGCAGAGTGAGGGTTTCCTGATGGGCTTCCTGTGATTGTGCAGGGAATGGTGTCAGGGAACAAAACAGGATACCAGGGCCGTGTTTGGGAATGTAACTGGGACAATGGTATCAGGGGGAAGTGAAAAATAATGAATGGGCACTGGGGAGGTGGTGAGTCAGAGCTCAGAGGAACCTGCAGTGGCTGTGTCTCTCTCCCCTGCCACATCCCAGGTCTTGGATTCCTGGGAGAACACTCTTCTTGAAGTTTCCAGTGCTTTGGCAGTAGGGAGCCAAAGGGGAAAGGGAAAAGAGAAGAGTTTGTGGTTTGCACCTATTCCTTCATGCTTCTAAGACTCCTCTTTATGTCCTTTTCTAAGGCAGGCTGTTGAAGAGGAGGCAAACAGATGTGACAAACCCTCTCATGACAAATTCCCCCAATACTTTGGGGTTTTTCTTTTTATTGTTTTTCTTTTGAGGGTGAATCACTTGTATTGAAAAGATACAATATTTGCCCTTTGCACATGGAGAGCAAAAGCAGCAGGATCAGTTTCTGGTATGAGTAAAAATACCACCAAAAAGCTCTCCTTTGAGAGCAAGGGTGGCAAATGCAGTTTAAAGTGAGCCCAAGTATTCTGAACTTGGTCAATCTGCAAACTGGAGCTGAAAAGTAGTCCCTCAAGGAGAGGAGCTGGGTGCTTCAGGACAAAGCTGAGGTGAGCACAGAACTTCTGCATGGCAGTAGACTGCATTTATTCCTCAGGACAGGTTGGGCTTTTCAGGAAGCCAGCCTCTGAAACCATCTTGCAGTTTCCCTCCATGTGTCTTCAGCAGAGAAGACCATAAAAATGCTACAATAATATTTACCAAAGCGTGTGTGTTCACAGCTCCATCCATGTGTCTCTGTTTACAAACCCATCTGCTCAGCATAAGTCAATCATTTTACCAGGGTGAGGAATAAAACCTCCCAGGAAGGTGAATCAGAGTTAGGTGAATTGAACTGCCCAGCTCTGGAAAGCAATATCACCCACATAGTGGCTAATTATTCTTCATGAACATGAGCAACTCTGGAGCAGAAAAGCTGTGGGCAGAGATTAGCTAGAAGCACAGTACAGTGGCTGAGGAGAGTTAACACACAGCAAAGGCTGCTGCTTGATTCTCTGGAAGCATGACATGGCTTGAAAAGATCGTGAGAGATGATATTGTCCTCTCACCACAGCAGGGTTATGCAGATAAATTCATGGAGGTGAATCCTTTTGTAGTCAAATTGTATGGCTAGGCTTCACGAACGAAGCTCCAGGGAGGGCTCCATCCATGCTCCTCCTCAGTGCCTTTTCCAAGCGCGCTGATAAAAAGAGGATAGCAGATAGCACCCTCGAGCCTGCACTAGGGATTTTTTTTAGGTGAGACACAGCATGTGCAGAGCTGGACCCACCCTTTAGTCCTAAGGTTCATCTGCCAGGACCTAGCAAGCTTGGACGCTGGCAGCCAAGTCCTTAGGACATAGGTTTTATTAGAGTGTCCTTCTCTTAGCTGGAAGGCCTTCCAGGGCTAAAGGAGCTCCATCTGCCCGGGTTTGGAATCAGAGTTGTCCTTCTCCTAGAATGACTGCCAGAAGGCTAATGAGCTCATCCTACCCATCCAAGGATTCTAGGAACATGGGTATCACTCCCCACACTTTCCCATGGGCAATGAGTTTAATGCTCCCTCTGCTGTGGGCACAGTTATGGCACCAGGGGCCACAGGAGACCACAAGGGATTTTCAGACTGTGCCTGTGTAGTCAAATTAGCTGTCAAAGAAATGAACCTGGCTCAAGCCATGCCAGTGGCAAAGCTTCCAGCACTTGAAACACACTGAACATTTACCCCCAATGTTCAGCACTCATCCTAAATCATCTCACATGTCTTGATTGGCAGCATTGGGCAGGAATTCCCCTAAATCTTCTAGGAACAGAAGCCTATCCCTCATCTGCTCATGGGCAGACACCTCATCTGCTACTCCCAGCATGTATCAGTAAAGCAGGGTGTGAAGCACCTGAGATAGGTTGGAGTGCTTGGAGAAATCCTGTCCCTAGGTCCAGCCCTAGACACTGCCAGGGATGTTGCCTGCTTCAAAGCACAGCTGCTGTGCTCTTGAAAAGAAGAGCTGCAGCAAGTCTCTGGGATTCAGGATCTTATGGAGATGTGATCCTCTATCAGATGTGTCCAGTCTCTCCAGCCTCACATTTCACCATATTACTTTTAGGAGGTCCAGAGGTCCCAGCAGTAATTTGGGCAAGGTCATTTTTCTCATTTCCTCTCCTAGTCCTGTGCTGAGAGCTCCCAGAGGCACCTCCTGGAGGTCTCACAGGAGCTGGTGTCCCTAAGCCTTATCATCAGCCCTAATGCAGCAACTTGTGCTGTGTCCTGGTTATTCCTACTAGGTATTCAGACTGTTGGAAACAAAAAATATCGGCTCTGAACTGATTTCTGTGAAGCCTAGACTGAGAAAAAACCTCATTGCTCCAGATCCTGTAAACATGTGCATGAAGGCAAGTGCTGCTCTGAAGGTGAAATACAGAAGCACCATCTCATTTTTGTTTCCTTTTTGAGTCAGGTTTTTGGGGATCTTGATATCAAAACAACAAAGCATTCATTTTAGCAGCTTTCTTTTATCCACTGGGCATGCAATGTCACTGAAATAGTGAATGTAAAAATAAACTACATAATTCTTTGTAAGAAGTTCTGCAAAATCATTTTGCAGAGTCAAGGGACTACTGGAGAGAACCCAGCAGAGGCTACAGAGATGCTGAGGGCATTGGAGCATCTGTGGCAGGAGGAAAGGCTCAGAGCCCTGGGGCTGCTGAGCCTGGAGCAGAGCAGAGCCAGAGGGGAGCTGCTCCATGCTGAGCAAGAGCTCAAGGGTGCAGGGGGCAAGAGGCTGGGGCCACACTCTGCTCAGTGGTGCCCAGGGCCAGGCCAAGGGGCAATGGACACACACTGGAACCCAGCAGGTTCCAGCTCAACAGGAGGAGAAATTTGTTTGGTGTGAGGGTGCAGAGCCCTGGCCCAGGCTGCCCAGAGAGCTTGTGGAGTGTCCTTGTGTGGAGAGATTGCAAGGGCAGCTGGAGGTGATGCTGGGCAAGCTGCTGTGGGTGAGCCTGCTGGAGCAGGGGGAATGGACTGGATGATCCCCAGAGGTCCCTTCCAACCCTCACCATGTTGAGAGTTGGTAATTCAGTGCTTCTACCCCACTTGAGTGTGGGTTTGCCATTTGTGCCTATCTTATTCCTGCTCTGTTCCTCCCTAGCATGAATCACTAAGTTGTGGTTTCCTATTTAGTGGAATTGTGAAGAACTAATGCTGTGTTCTAAGGCTTCCAAGTCACAGTCCAGTGTAGTATTCCAGGTGCAAAGTGACACAAAGTCAGTGTGAGCTGCAGAGGAAAGCTTGTGTCTGGGTAGTTAACCTGCTCTGAGCAAGCCTCCAGTGCAGAGCAAGAGCAAACTTACTGCATTGTGGGATATCATCCAAATGATTCAATGAAAACCTGCTTTTACACACAAAGAAAGTATCAAATCTAAAGACAATTTGCCTTAAAGGTATGCAGCCTTCTCCTTAGCCCTGCTGCAGCAGCAGGGGAAGCAAGAGTACACCTCCTCCCTCCCCTCCTCCTCAGGGCAGGGACAGCTCTGCGGCACCCATTAGCAGCCTTTGGCTTGCCACAACCCGAATGCCATCAGCTCAGCTGGAAACTACCATGAGGAGAGTGGTTTGTGGGTCACTGTGCAAGGCTGCAAGCAGCTAGAGGAGGTAAAGAGCAGAGTGTGTTGGCAGGGGTGGCTCCCAGCCCTCTGCTTGCACTGCAGCCTGCTGATGGATGGCTGGTGCTCGCTGCAGCCCACAAATCCTCTGCTGGAGAAGCAAGCCTGAAATTGATTGTGAAGGGCACAAGATTGGATTGTGGTTGCTAGCAATCAAATGCCTGTGATTATGATTTTCCAGAGGGAGTTCTGGGGAGTCCCTCAACCATTCACATAATATCCTGGGAGGAAGGTGGAGCAGCATGAGCAAACCTCAAGAAAAGTGTGTTGGAAGAGCTGGAGAAGTCTTTCTTTTTGTTTTGTGAAGAATGGATATGTTAGAGAGTGGGATTGCAGGCCAGGTTTTGCTTTGGATTATCCAAAAGGTTCCTGTTTGTGTTCCAGTGGCAGCACTGGACAAGGCTCTGTGCCCCACACGTGGGTCAGGGCAACAGAGGAGTGACAGGAGAAGAAAAGCACCAAGAGGGCAGTGCTTGGCTGAAGGTGATGCCAGAGATCAAGGGCAGGAATGAGAAGTTGCACCAGGGGAGGTTTAGATTAGATATAAGGAGGAATTTCTTTACTGAAAGGGTTATTAAGTCTTGGCCTAGGCTGCCCAGGGAGGTGGTAGAGTCACCATCCCTGGAAGGGTTGAAGAAACATTTAGATGCTCTACTCAAGGCCATGGTTTAGTGGTATGGTAGTGATAGGTTGATGGTTGGACTTGATCAACTTGGAGGTCTCTTCCAACCTTAATGAATCTGTGTTTCTGTGAATAACTTTCTGCCTGCCTTCCTCCTAACTCAGTGCCCTAATCAATCCAAATTTGCTCCCCCAAGACCAACAGAAGCTCTGCTCCTTTCTCAGTTTTGTGTTTGACTCATTTTCTTGTAAGTGTGATGTTATCTCTCCTCTTCTTGTGTGAGCTGTTGGCAGCAGAAGTGCTGACTTGTAACACTGCAGTGCCTGAGCCCCTTCTAGGCAAGGAATAGATCCTCTCTGCTAACCTCAAGCCATGTGTAAGGTTAGTTGCTGCTGGTACCTCATATTGTGTTGCTTTGCATTGTGTGTCTGGGCTCTTCTGATGTGTTGGTAGCATCTTCTTTACAAAAGGAGTGGTTTTGTGACAGGACTAAGAGTGACCAAAGTATGTTATTGGAAAAAGGTTAAAAAAAAGACAAGAGAAAAGCCACCCCTCTGAAGGTGGAAGTAATCTTCCTATGCATGGCGTGAGGGTTCAAGTGCTCAGCAGTTTCTTCTCTTCTAAGTCAGACTTTGTGGAGGAGGATGAACCTTTGATCTTTAGCAATGTGGTTATGGCCAGAAAAGTGAACGTAAAGAGCTCCAAGTCAATATTCAATGAAAACCTTTTGCATGCTCCTAGAAAGAGCCTTTACTGCACACACTAGGTTATGCCTGGGGTGAAAGCACAGGCTACTGTCACCTCACCAGCTCTAGTTTCGTGGCCTTCCTCCCAGAACCTGGTGAACCAGGACCTTTTCTTTCCCATGAACTTTGGGTAATGTCAAAAACCTGAACTTTTAGTGGCCTTGTTCAAGGAAAACCTTTAGAGGTTAGTGAGGATGTGAGGTTGTCCTGGGTTTAGCTCTATTATTAGTGCTGTCACCAAAGACTGTGTCAGGGACTGTGACCATGGAATTAAGTGAGGATGCCTCACATCATCCAGAGAAGGGCAATGAAGGTGGTCTAGAGCACAAGTGTTGTGAGGAGCAGCTGAGGGAACTGGGGTTATTTAGAGTGGAGAAGAGGAGGCTCAGGAGAGACCTTCTCACTCTCTCCAGCTCCCTGAAGGGAGGTTGTTGTGAGGTGGGGCTTGGTCTCTTCTCTCAAGCAACAAGCAATAGGACAAAGGAAATGGCCTCAGATTATACTAGAGGAGGTATAGACTGGATATTAAGAAAAATTTCTTCACTGAAACTGTGGCTAAGCTAGGAAGAGGCTGCCCAGGGCAGTGATGGAGTCACCATCCCTGGAAGAGTTAAAAAAATGTGCAACTGTGACACTTAGGGACATGGTGTAATGGTTACTTGGCAGCATTAGGTTAACAGTTGAACTTGATGATCTTAGAGGTCTTTCCCAACCTTAATGATTCTCTGACTCTCTGACTCTGCATGCACAGTCACCTCTGGTATTTACCTAGAGGTTGTTTCTCAGAACCATTCCATTCCTATATTGGCTCAAATGTGCTGCTCAATTCATCAACTAAGTGAGCCAAATCCAAGTGTTTCTCACCTCACTCTAGCACTTAGACTTGAATCTTGATGCCTCATCTAAACCCAGGAAAAACCTGCTAATTTGACCAACTCTAAAGTGTTAGCGATAAGAACCACAGACAGACTCGTGTCTGAGGGATCCAGAAGTGTGTACCAGCTCTACACAAAGCTGCTCCAGCAGTCACAGCAACAGGAGCCTTCCCTGCATGGTCCTTCAGTGGTGTGCTGCCCTGGCCAGGCTAAGCTGTGCTTCCCAGGGTTGAGCTCTCCTGGCGCTGCGCTGCAAGCTGCCCTAGACAGGGCTTGCCACATTTATGCCAGGAATGTGATTAAAACCTGGAAAAACTGAAGCTAGCCTATTCCCAGAGGCAATATAATGTAACATATATGCCAGAATAATACACACAAGCCCCCTGTCTCAGACACAGTCTGGCCAGCTCAAGGACACAGCCTGGGAGGCATGGGCTGGGGCCTGTCTGGTTAGGTTATGTTAGCACCTTCAACGCCTCAATGGTTGAGAGAGTTGGGCTTGTTCAGCCTGGAGAAGAGAAGGCTCCAGGGATACCTTAGTGCAGCACTTCAGTATGTGAAGGGAGCCTATAGAAATGATGGGGACAGAGTTTTTAGCCGTGCCTGTTGTGACAGGACAAGGACTGATGGTTTGAAACTAAAGCAGGGAGATTTAGACTAGATAGAAGGAGGAAACTTCCCACTGAGGGTGGTGAGACCCCATTCCAGGTTGCCCAGAGAGGTGGTGGATGCCTCATCCCTGGAACTATTCCAGGTCAGGTTGTTTGGGACTCTGAGCAACCTGATCCAGTTAAAGGTGTCCTTGCTCACAGCAGAGGGGTTGGACTTAGGGGTTGGACCTCTAAGGGTCTCTCTAAGATACTGTGGTTCTGTGCTGTGTTTTCCCAGCTGTCCATCACCAAACACTAAGTAATTCTCCATTCCAGGGGACAGAAATTTGCCCTCAGTCCAACTGCTGATCTCTTCCTCAGCCAGAACTGAAGCCAAACATTTCCTGAACAGACTAGCCCTTCAACAGTGACTCTAGCCAAGCAGAGTCTCTGATAGTGAGTCCAAGGATGGTTGTGCATGTTCCCCACCTGTGTCTGTAGCCTGGAATCCTGCCAGGGACAGCCAAGCCTTGGAAGACCAAGAGAGCTGAGCTGAGTGCCAGTGCCAGACCCTCTCTGCTAGGACATTATCTGAGTGATCTGCACACTCTGGGCCACTAGCTAAAGGCTAACTGCTGCTTGCCACCCCTTGTTGTTGCTCTGAAGCTGGTTGCAGCAAGGCTTGGCCACGTGCCACTCAGCTTCCCTTTCAAGTGATCAGCAGTACTTGGGTGCCATTTGCATGCAGGTCCTGGCTGCTGAGCAGGTGTTAGAAGCCACTATCTCTGCCTGATCTGCTCTGTGGGTCTTCAGTTCCCCCAGAGCCTCGAGCATGCAGCTTTTGTGGCTGTAGCTAACTCAAGGGTTTAGCTCAGATGATTCTTGGGTCAGTCTCTGCTTTGGCCCTGGCAGCCAGCAAATTTGAATTTCTTTTCCTGTGTGTGAAAGATGACAGAGTTTGCAGTCTGAGTGCATTCAAGCAGCGAACTGAAGAGCTGCTGCCTGCAACTGCTGCCTGCCTGAGGTGCTCATTAACCCTCTTCAAGCAGATGCTGCTGTAGGAGAGCAGTAGCAGCCACTCTGCCTTTCAAGGAAGATCCTTAGCTGAGGAGTCAGGCATCTCTATCAGATGTTCTGTGTATCAGAGAAAAGCATGTACATGGCTGTGTGCATAAAGAGAGCTGTGCTTGGATGCAGGGATTGTCCTGGACTGGCCACTGGGCAAGCCACACCTCAAACCTGGGTTCAGTTTTGTGTTTCTCACTCCAAGAAGGACATTGAGGTGCTGAAGTGTGTCCAGAGAAGGGCAAGGAAGCTGGGGAAGGGTCTAGAGCACAAGTGTGGTGAGGAGCAGATGAGGGAACTGGGATTCTTTAGCCTGGAGAAGAGGAGGCTCAGGGGAGACCTTCTCACTCTCTGCAACTCCCTGCAAGGAGGTTGGACTGAGGTGGGGCTTGGTCTCTTCTCTCAGGTAATAAGTGATAGGACAAGAGGAAACAGCCTCAAGTTGTTCCATGGGAGGTTTAGGTTGGATATGAGGAGCAATTTCTTCCCCAAAAGGGTTGTCAAGGCCTGGCCCAGGCTGCCTAGGGCACTGGTGGAATCACCATCCCTGGAGGGGTGGGTTGGAAAGCTGTGGAGATGTGGTGCTGAGGGACATGGCTTAGTGGTGACCTGGCAGTGCTGTTAATAGTTGGACTTGATAATCTTAGAGGTCTTTTCCAACCCAAATGATTCTGTGATTCTATGATTCTAAGCCCTGCCTGACCTCCTGACTTCAGCAAATCAACACAGCAGCAGCTCACTCTATCCTTACCTCTGATGACTTGCTCTCTTTCAAGAGCTGTCAGCAGAAGATCTGCTGTTGTACCTTTCTACAAAGGCAACCTTTATAGCCTGGAGATAGTCTCAGCCCCTTAGAGGAGTTCCTGACACAAGGCTGTGGTCATACAGGACTACAGCACAAGGAAATTCTTCTGAGGGGCTCCTTCCCCTCCCTAGCTTACTCTCATTAAAGCAGAAAAAGGGAGAGGTTATTTTGGAAAGGCTGAAGACAGCCTGAGCTCCTTGCAACACACAGCCCCAAAGCTCTCAGCTTTGTTGTTTAAAGGCTGTAGCCATCTCTGCAGGTCAGTGTCTGAGTTTTGCTCAACCACATTTTTGGAGCAAACACTGTTAACCTCAGTAGAACCTAACACAGATGTTGGAGGGTTCCTCTAAAATCAAGCTTAGTCAGGCCTGTTTAACTTCTAGGCTACTCAGGCTTAATTGGTTTCGTTACAGAGCTCTGAGATGAGAGATAAAAAAGTGCTGATGGCTGGGAATGTAGAGCACTGACCTGGCTCCCTCTGAGTGGCTTAACTTCAAGCTGAGAGGGATTCTCAGGTTTACCCAGTGGGACTCAACTATTGACATTTTTGGTCATGATATCATGAGTCTGGTAATATCTGATTTGTGCTTAGGTTCTGGTGTAATTGGAGGATTCTAGCAGCTGCACTTCTCCTCTAAGTTTGCAGAATTTCTGTTTCCCTTCCTGGTTCTGGAAACCTCAGAAACAACTGGAGGAGACAGGGAGAGAGCAAGCATATATTGGCCTTAAAAGCTCATGATCTGGGGTACATCCTGTGACTTGTGAGCACTGAGGGGTTAGCAACTCACCAGCTTCCAGAGCAAAGTGTGTCTGTACACCCACACATCAGTGTTCTGGGTCTGTTAGATGCTTGGTCCACAAAGGAGCTGAGCCTGTCCCTGCCTTGTTTTGGATGTCTTCTCCATGAGCTCCCATTGAAGCAGTGTGCTCTGTTCTCTTGGGAGGTTCCTCCTGCAGCTTCTGCCTTGCCAGCCATGATGGCAGCTGTGTTGTGTGTGGTTAGCTTAGCCCCACAAGGAACATGCAGAGCTTCTCAGATGCGCTTTGAATAAGGCAGAGCAGTGCCAAAGCCTCTCTGAGCCTCCTATGCTTCCTTCAGAACACCCAAGTACATCAAGGTGAGGAAATTGAGAGTCAAAACTTTTTTGGAGTTTCAGCAGGCAAAGAAAAAAATAAAAAACAAACAAAAAAAGGGATAACCATTTCCTGTTTTGAAGCATTTCTAGAAATGCAGAGTTTGGTAATTCACCAGCCCTACACTTCCCACAAAATAAACACCAAGTGTAAAGTAATGCATTTTTTATCCCACCACTAACACCCATAACTCTGACCTGTCCTGACTGCTTCTCCTTCACTAGCGACCTCAAAGTATAAACACCACACCTAAGCCTCTGCAAGGAGATGTATAGACCTTCAAGTGACACTCCAGAAATGTAATGTGCTACATATCTCTTTGGTTGGTTTTGGAGCAGCAAGTGCAGGCAGGTGGGCAGGTAACCGTGTGAAATGGCAGATGAAGCTGCTTAGGGTGCGGGTGATAGAGCACCCAGCAAGCACCTTTGCTGTTTGCAGAAGTCAAGTGAACCTTAACTCTTGCCCCACCCAGAGCAAGCCACTGGTTTTGCATACGGGGTTGATGGAGCCCAGAGAACCTGATTCAATCTGCAATCCTGGCAGATGGCAATTTCAGACAGGGCTGGGCAGCTGTGGGGCCCTTGCAGGTGCTCACCACCTCAAAGAGAGACTAGGAGTGGAGTTGCTAGTTGAGTCATGGCTCTGAGTGCTTGTGCTTTCTCTCCTCAGGAGGCTCTGTCGGTGGTGAGCGACGACCAGTCCCTCTTTGACTCCACGTACGGCACTGCCACTCACCTCCCCAAGGCAGAGATGACAGCCTCAGGGAACCCTGACTATGGCCAGCCCCACAAGATCAACCCTTTGCCTCCTCAGCAGGAGTGGATTAACCAGCCTGTCCGGGTCAATGTCAAAAGGGAATATGACCACATGAATGGATCAAGGTAAGGAAAGACCCTTCCACGTCTACTGGATCTTAAGGAAACACAAAGCACCTATCATCCATTCTTAGCACCTATCATCCATTCTTGCTCTTGTCCTGCATATCAACAAGNCGCTGAGGAGGAGCATGGATGGAGCCCTCCCTGCAGCTTCATTCACGAAGCCTAGCCATGACGATGACTCTTTGTGGAGGATCCACTCTCCCTGAAGTTCCTTTGTCACTCGTTTGTAATGGCCCAAGGATCCAGCTCTCCCAGTTCTGCTGCATGCCTCTCCACCAGTCTCTGTGAATGCTCTACAGACTGGGACAGGAGACTGCCAGGGTGCAGTTCATGCTGCAAACACTCTGCTAACTCACAGATCTCATCCTTTTGTTCTGCATCCCACAAATGTGCCATGCTTCAAAGGGCTCCTGAAGATGGAGCTGGTCATGCAGACTGAGGTCCTTCATGGCAGTCCATGAGATGTAACAAATCCAAAGGCATCTACTCATGTCTTCTGTGTGAATAAATGTGACCACTGGTGAAAAGGAGAGTTGAGGAGCAGATCTGAGCAGTGATGCTAAGCATCAAGGGGACCCTGGCTATGATGTATCCTCTACAGCTTTTAGGCAGAGAGGTAGGAGGCCTTCCCCCATGATTTGTTGTTGGGGCTGGAGGAGATGGATCATTTCTCTATTCAATGAGGAATTCAAGGGCTTAAAAACAGGTTATTATTGCAGCTCAGAATGTCTCTTTTAAAAAGGTTTCTACAAGTGCAGAGCCTAGGAAAAAGCTTCACCTCCTTGGACAAAACCTTTGGGTGTAGAAATTTTAGTTTAAAACACATACAACAAATAAATACTATTAGATTTTTTCTCATTAGACTTAGACTACATATTAACTTTAAATTAGGGCTTAATTTTGAAGTCAGACATCTTTAACATGTACAGTGTTAATACAGGACAATTAAACAATCAAAAGGGTTTTCTCTTTAATGGTTACCTTAGGGCTTCTCTAACAATCTATTTTCCTGCTTTCTGAGAAGCCAGCAGTGTGTAGAGTCTGAAACAGAAAGCAGCCTCACACTTTCAGACTTCTTCAGCAAGATGATGGTGTTAAAGACAAAGCATGGTTTTTTTTTCTTCATATGTGTACAGTAGATGCTGATTTTACTCTAAGATAAAGGTCTGTGCCTCAGTTGGGCTTTGATGGTGATCATTTGTAGGCTGAATTTCATCTTGTACCTTAGTAGCACTTCTGGACTTCATGAGGACTACATGGATTTTCGCACTGGTGTTTCCAGCCTCAGGATGGAGGCTGAAATTAGGGAAACTAGGGAGAAGTAGTTATTTCCTGAAAATTATCAATTCTGGATAAGCAGGAAAAAGGATGGATCTTGAAAGCACCAGCAGGTTGGGGTTATTTGACAGTCAGGAGGACTACCTTTGTCTCCCAAGGCTGGCTCTTCAAGAGGGCAGTGCAGAGTGGGGCTTGTGCATGGTGCTGTGCAGCTCTGACCTCTCCATCCTGCCCAGAGGTGAAGCAGCCATGAGGACTGAGGTGGCAGAACCACACAGCACCTTCCCACCAAAGTGTGAGCAAGTCCTGTGTGGCATTGCCTCAGGTGCTCACACCCCTGGTGTGTCAGGCCAAGGCACAGAGAATATTTCCTCCCACTCCACTCCTTGTCTGTCTCACTCAGGCAAGCTCTGGAGGGCTGAGAGGGAACAATTAGTCCTGTCCCATCAGCTGAGCTCCCACAGGCAGCATGTATTGGTGCTTCTCAGACCCTGCAAGCACATGTTCTGTGTAGATCCTGCATCTGTGTGCACTCACAGGTCCAAAAGTCAATGCAACATTCTCATTGTATTCATGTTACCTTCACTTGGGAATGAAATGAGTTGAGCTGAGCTCCCATTGTCATCTCAGGGTTACAGTTTCTTCATCTGCTCAGAAAAAAAGGGGAAATAATACTGCTTTGACAAACACTCATTAAGAGCTGCAAGAGCTCTGACAGCCATGGAGAAAGGCTCTCCAGGAGTGTGTTTATTCTGGACAGAAAGGAAATCCTTCTTTAGGGCCTTGCTTAAGATTACAAGATTCTTAGGCAGAATCTAAGTGTCCTCACCCTCTCTAAAAGAGGGGAAACAACTTCCCAGCCTGCTAGAAAAGAAAGAAAAGCCTGTTCTGAACATCAGAGCTGAGCACTGACATAGCTCCCAGCCTTGCCTTTGATACCTTGTTAGCACAAGAGCTCCAATTCACCCAAGAAAGGACAACATCCATCTGACTTCTCCCTTCTCTCCTCCTAGCCAAGGCTAACTCTTTGCCCTTTTCCCTGCACCTCGCTCACAGTTCATTGTCAGGGGCTGGGCCACTTCAATTGCTTCTTCCTCTGCCCATCAGCTGCCTGGCAAGGCTGAGACCCCCTCTGAACAGTAGAGACCAATCTCAATACAGATGGACTGTGGGCTGAATAACAAACCCTGTTCCCCCTCCCTCTCTCCCTGCCTCTCCTGCTCCCTCTTGTTCTTCAAGGACCCTCTCTTGCCGGCTTCCAGCTGCCCCAGGAGAGGCAGCAGCCTTTATTCCTGCTTTCACCTGGGCCTGGAGCACTAGTGCTTGCTGCTACTCGAGGGCATGGTTTATGTACTCTAGGGAGTGAAACCTGGCAGTGGAGGGAGCTGGGTGATAGGAAGGGACAGTGTCCAGCTTCCCTGCTTTCTCTCAGCAACCAGCAGCAGGTCTGACTGCCTGGTGAGTTGGGTTTGATCCTCAGCAGGCTGGGAGAACAGGTCCTTGAAGAACCTCTCTGAGTTGTATTGCAGAGCAATCCCTCCAAACAAGGTGGAAACTCTGAGCACTTTCCTACTTAGTGTCAGGTTTTCCTGGGTTACACCCAAATTGGAAAGAATTTCCCAGATAGCTGCAGACTGACTATGTGGAGAGGATATTCAGGCAGTGGCAGGGAGCTGAGTTTTAGGGAACAGATGGAACTTCTGAACTATTGAAAGACATTTTGTGCAAGTTTCTAGCATTAGCAGGACCTGGCTGCAGTGTACATGGCCTCAGAATCTGTCCTGGCCTCTACAGACAGCTGCATGCTGAGGGCAAAACCCAGCACCACTCTCCTGTGTCACACTGAGAGTGTCCCAAGCCAAGGCAGTTAAAATCCAGCAGAGAGGAATTAATTCTCTTGTGCTTTACACCCCCCAGGAAAGGGAAATAGTCTTGGATTTGTAGCCCTGACCTGTTGCACGTGAAGGATAGGAGTCCAGCTCTTTACTTCACGATGAGTATCCCATTGCCCTCTCTCTGCATCCATGCAGGGCCTGGAAGTGTGGCTTGTCACCTTTGTTCTTTGCTGGTTTGGGTCTTTTATTTCTGTTCATAGCCCAGCCCAGGAGACATCTATCTCCTACAAGAGGCTTGTGCATTTCCCAGCTAGCTAGGTCTGCCTTTCTGTTTGGACCTTTAGATACTTTTGTGAGCTAAATACAACCATTTGTATATTTAATAACAAAAATCTTTTCAGTTCCAGTGAATAAAGAAGAAGTTAGAAAAACACAGGGTAAAGTTTAACCCAAATGACATCCATTTTAATCACAGATTTTTTCCTTCTGTTTTACATAAATTCCAAATGCAAAGAGTAAAGCAAACAAACACTAGACATTCCAAATTCTGACAGTATTTACCCAGCTACTACAGATCTGCATTTGTAGCTAAACCCAGAGGGTGATCTTCACAGAGATGCTACAAAATCTGTGTCATCTTCAAATATGAGAGAATAGTCTGATGTGCTGGGGGAGTGTGTGGCTGTGAGCAAACTCCACTGAGTAACCCCAGCTGAGGTTAGGATTTCTGTCTAGCTAAAATAATGAAGTCAGTGCTTTGACAATGCTTTGGAGACATTCTCTTTCTTCAGAATATTTAAATAACCTAAGGTTCAGGGATCTCAGAATATTTTTATGCCACAATAGTTTTCTCTAAACAAAACAAAGGGAGAATCACTGGTGTCTGCAAAAACAAAAATCCCCTTTCAGCAGCATGTGAGCCCTCTAGTGGGATTCCCAGCTACTATTTGCATTTACCTGTATGTGTATGGCTAGGCTTCGTGAACAAAGCTCCAGGGAGGGCTCCATCCATACTNTGATTTTCAGACTGTGCCTGTTACCTGTATGTGATAAACAGGATTCTTTCAGGCCCTACTGGGCCCCTGTGCTTTCCTCAGGCAGTGTGAGGTTTATCACTGGTATGGCTTTCCCCATCCTTTTTACAGCTCTCCCTGCTTAGGGCTGTGGTTTAGTGGCATGTTAGTGATAGGTATGGTTGGACTTGATGATCTTAGAGGTCTCTTCCAACCTCTGTGATTCTCCCTAGTGCTTTCCCAGTGTGAACCTCCTGAGAGCAGGAGGAGAGGCAAAGGGTTAAGTGCACTTAGATGCAAGTTCTGAGGAGCTGTGATTGCATCTTCATAGCTCTGTTCCCTGCCTGTCAGCACAATCACAGCATGGCTGCTCTCACTTCCTTCATTGAGCAAAATACCCAATTCAACTTAATGTTAAATGTAAAGATTAAATCACAGAATCATTAAGGTTGAAAGAGACCTCTAAGCTCATCAAGTCCAACCATACCTAGCACCCCCAGGACACTAACCCATGGCCCTAAGGAAAACATCTCTAAGTTTCTTAAGCCCCTCCAGGGATGGTGACTCCAGCACCTCCCTGGGCAGCCTGGGCCAATGCTTAAAAGCTCTTGAAGGAAAGAAATTTTTCCTGAGATGCAGTCTAAACCTCCCCTGGTGCAACTTGAGGCCATTTCAGCTTATCTTTTCACTGTTAACCTAGAAGAAGAGACCTACCCCCATCTGACTCCAACCTCCTTCCAGGGAGTTGTAGAGAGTGAGAAGCTGAAATCACTACAGGGGGGCAAATTTAAGGGGGAAAAAATGGACAGAGAGAAGGAATGAAAGGCCAGGAAGAAATGGAGAGAAAGGAGGAGGAAATATCCCACTGACCACAGCTGAGTCAGGTTCAGAAATCACTGAAATCCCTTATTTTGCTCTTTCCAATGAAAGTCAAAGGTGATTCCTAGACAGAGGCCCCAGGACAGTAATTGCTTTATTCTCAGATATCTGGAAGGCAGGCTGGAGCTGCACAGAGGATTTATTAGTCAATGCCAGGCTAGCTGCTTGAACATTTTGGCCAGTCTAGTCTAAACTTTCCCCAAACACCAAGCTCTTGGCATCCCTAGAGAGTGCTACTGGAGCTGCTGGAATGAAGAGTCTTTGGACAGAGAGTGGGAATGAGTTCCTGCTTCATGTTCCTTGGCCTCTGTCACTGCTACAGGGAAGATATTTAGAGGTCTTTGAATATAACCTATTTCCATTAGTGGATCCACAATGTTCTCTGCCCAGAACCTGTGCAAGTCCAGCATCTATAGCCGCCTGAAATCTGAAGCCTCTCTGGAAAGCCAAGGATTAATGTAGCATCTGCAATCCTCTTGCACAAACCCTGTCAAACAATGAGGAGATGAATCTAAGTGTGCCTGTGAGCTAAGAAAGGAGCAATGTTCAATGAATACACTATTCATGACTCACAGCTCCCTGTTCTCCTTTCATACTGTAGTAGTTCTCCACACTGAATTCTGCTTTGTGTTGCCCACAGCTACTCCTGCCTTCTGCTGGGTTGTTGTTCAGTCCCTCATCTTAGGCTGGGGCAGGTCAGTCATAGAATCCTAGAATCCTAGAATGGGCAGGTTGGAAGGGACCCTAAAGCTCATCTAGTTCCAACCTCCCCACACTGAGCAGGGATGCCAATCACTAGCCCAGGTCACCCAGGGCTGCATCCAGCCTGGCCTTGAACACTGCCAGGGATGGAGCAGCCACAACCTCTCTGGGCAACCTGTGCCAGTGCCTAACCACTCTCTGGGGAAAGAACTTCCTCATAATCTCCAATCTAAATTTCCCCTCCTTCAGCTTATAACCTTTCCCCCTTGTCCTATCACAGTCTGACTGCTTAAAAAGTCTCTCCCCTTCTGTCTTATAATCTCCCTTTACTCATGGGTGTCCAGGAGCTGCCAAGGTGACTCAGTCTGGTAGTGCTGTCTCATTTCCCAGTGAAAGGCTCTGTTTGGGTCTGGTGGGTAGTGGGGTTGCAAAAGGACACAAAAGGAAGGATCTTGAGGGTTGGAACACCTGTCCTATGAAAAAAGGTTGAGAGAGCTGGGGTTATTCAGCCTGGAGAAGAGAAGGCTCCAGGGAAACCTTACTGCAGCCTCTCAGTACTTAATAGGGGATAATAAGAAAGATGGAGACAGATTTTAGCAGGACCTGCTGTGACTGGACAAGGACTGATTGCTCTAAACTACAAGAGGGAGATTTAGACTAGATCTAAGGAAGGCATTTTTGAGACTGAGAGTGTTGAGAGCCTGGCCCAGGTTGCCCAGAGAGGTGATAGATGCCCCAGGCCTGGAACCATTTCAGGTCAGGTTGTCTGGGGCTGTGAGCATTCTAATCTAGCTGCAGATATCCCTGCTGACTGCAGCTGCTTGAACTAGATGACCTCTGAGGGTCCCTTCCAACCTAACCCATTCTATGATTCCATTCTATGAGCTTCCCACTTTCTGTCAGTGAAGATTTCCTGGTGGTGTTCTCCAGGACAGTTTGTCTTCTGCCCACCTAAGTTTTGATAATGCTATTCCCAGTTATGTCTGTCCTGCTATCCAGTTTCCACTGGGGTACTCTGGATCCAACCATCCTGAGAACACCTCAGAGGGAAGGGAGGTACCTGTGTACAGCCACAGGACTAGATCTAAGACGCTGCGATGATGATTTACAACTGCGCATCTGCGAGGTTTCGTTCTTATCTCTTATCAGCTTCTCGGCTTCTCCCGGCAAATTCTTTCGGGGGGGGGGGAAAGAGTTCAACTACTGAGTCCTTAAAGAAACAGTGTCCACATCCAGACTCAAAAGTTCAAAGAGAACATGACGTACACTCTTAAATTTTAATCACTCCAGGACACCCTGGCAGCTCCATGGAGCACATCTAGCATCCCGCAGGGCTACCAGAGAGGCTTCTCTTCCCACAGTGGGAAATCAGTGCTTGGTGAGGACACCTCAGCCCCTTACACTTCATCTCAGGTGTGTCTCTGATACTTGGTTGGCTGTTTTTGGCTGCTGGGAGATACAGAGCAAGGCAGAGGACAGGCAGGGTCCTAACTGCCAAGCCAAGAGCCTGCAAAGTGAAACAGCATCACAAAACCACCAAGGAGATAGCTTAGTGCTGCTGCTATTTTTATTCCTTTGCTCTATCAGTCATGTGAATGTGCAGAGAGAGCAGAGACAGCCAAGGGCTCTGTGGTCTTCTCATGGGTGGCATTTCATGCCAGTAGAAAGCATGTATGCTCCTAGGCAGATAAGCTTTTTAGGACATGTTATCATCTGAGAGTCTGGACATATCCTCTAGTCATGTAGGAGTATTGTATATGTAAATGTGGTGGGTGGAAAGCCTATCAGAAAGGCTGGTAAGCAAGATGGGGACAGGCTTTTTAGCAGAGCCTGCTGGGACAGGACAAGGAGGGATGGTTTGAAACTACAAGAGGGAGATTTAGACTAGATCTAAGGAAGACATTTTTGATGCTGAGGGTGGTGAGACCCTGTCCCAGGTTGCCCAGAGAGGTGGTAAATGTCCCATCCCTGGAACCATTCCAGCTCAGGCTGTCTGGGGCTCTGAGAAACCTGATCTAGTTGGAGATGTCCCAGCTGTCTGCAAGGGGGTTGGACTAGATGACCTCTAAAGACCCAATCCAAACCAGTCTGTGATTCTATGGTTCTATGATCATAAATTGTGTGCATCTTAACTGCAGGGATTATTTTCCTGGGAAACTTAAGGGCACAGCAGGGAGGTGAGAGTGAATGCCTTAGAAGGTCCTTAGGTCACAGGTAGGTGTGCTAGCACTGAGTGCAGGGAACACCCAGAATGTTTGACTGTTGTGTCTGAAGGAGGGAGAACTTTATCCTAATGATGGGAATCCTTAGGCAGGGGGGGTGTGCTCAAGTCTGCCCCACTCCCCCCCCATTTCCAGTCAGCAGCTGGGCTGCAGGCAGGGCAGGTGAGGAGCTCAGCCACCAGCTCGCAGGGATGCTGAGCATGAAGCTGAGCAGTCTGCTCCCTTGAAGCACAGATGCTCTCCTCATTTCACTGAGTCTTCTCAGGACAGCCTGGACCTCAGGAGAATACAAGATCTTTTGTGCTGCCTCAGGGCTTTTTCTTTGCCAGCACAGGCAGCATTTAACACCTGACAGAGAGTATTTCAACAGAAGGTTAGAAATGATCCCACTCCCTGTGAAAACTTTGGTGTCCCTGCAGTTGCTCAGCCTCTCCTCTGGCTGCCATGGGGACATTAAACCTTCAGCAGTTTGCCTCTCTGAAGGAGGATTTTGGTTCCCTGCCTGGAAAAACAGTAGGAGAAATAGTAAAACCTTAAATTCAAACATGTGTAAGTTATACATCTTATTTCCACTTTCAAGCAACATTCCCTCAGCAAGACATGAGGAAAAAATTACCATCTGCCTCCGAGTATCTCGGTGGAGCATTTATCTCCCAGCCCTGATAACTGCATTGCAGTCACTTCTCCCCCCACTTCAGATCAAGAAACAAATTTGTTTAGTGTCCAGACTTGGAAGTCTTACCAGCCAAACACAGAGGGTGGGAGCTCTTGCACTGTCATAGCTCTTACCCTTCAGAGAATGGTTTCCTCCCAGGCCAGTTTGCTTCTGGCAGGGAAGAAGGATAGCTTTGAGAGGAAAGCCATGGACTGAACTGCACTGGATGTGGCTCTGGCCTTGCTTCACAGAGAGCCTGTGCAGTGCTGTACCCTTGCAGGTGCATTGTAAGTAACCAACAAGGTCACCATGAGCCAGCAATGTGTCCTCATGGCCAAGAAGGCCAATGGTCCTCTAAGGTGCATGAAGAATGTGACCAGCAGGTCGAGGGAGGTTCTCCTACCCCTTCACTCTGCCCTGCTAAAGACACTGCTGCAGCTCTGGCATCCCCAGCTCAAGACACACAAGGAACTACTGGAGAGAGTTCAGCTGAGGCTAGGGAGATACTGAGGGCACTGGAGCATCTCTGGCAGGAGGAAAGGCTCAGAGCCCTGGGGCTGCTTAGCCTGGAGAGGAGCAGAGCCAGAGGGGAGCTGCTCCATGCTGAGCAAGAGCTCAAGGGTGCAGGGGGCAAGAGGCTGGGGCCACACTCTGCTCAGTGGTGCCCAGGGCCAGGCCAAGGGGCAATGGGCACAAACTGCAACCCAGCAGGTTCTGTCTGAACAGGAGGAGAAAGTTGTTTGGTGTGAGGGTGCAGAGCCCTGGCCCAGGCTGCCCAGAGAGCTTGTGGAGTGTCCTTGTGTGGAGAGATTGCAAGGGCAGCTGGAGGTGATGCTGGGCAAGCTGCTGTGGGTGAGCCTGCTGGAGCAGGGGGGATGGATTAAATGTTCCCTACATGTCCCTTACAATCCTGACCATGCTGGGATTCTGTAAAGTTGAGTGCAACAAGGCTGCCCTTCCCTAGCACATTCTTGAGGGCTGAGATGTGCTGTGTGCCTGTGGCAGGCTGTGGGCTGGTATTTTAAGTGACCTCTAGGACTAAAAGCTTGAGGAACTACTGCAGCTGGAGAAAACCAAAATCTGTGCACACTATCTGTTCTTTAGAGACTCATAATTCTCCCAGAGCAGGGCAGAGAAAGCCTATTGCTTGCCAAGGCTCTGTGTGTAATCCAGGTCTTAGCACAGTGCCACCCCTGAGTTGCTAAATGTTCCCTCCTCATCACTCCATCACCTCAGAAGTAAAACCAGAGCCTTTTTCAGGCACAGTTTCTGTGGTATGAAGCTCTTGAGTCATGTCTAAAGCACACAAGCTCTCTAGATTTTCTGTACAAGTAATAGACAAACCTGAGACTGTTTAACTGTTCAGAACAGACATGATCCTTTACAGCTGGAGCACAAGCCTTGTGAGGAGCAGCTGAGGGACTGGGGTTGTTCAGTCTGGAGAAGAGGAGGCTCAGAGGAGACCTTCTCACTCTCTGCAACTCCCTGGTAGGAGGTGGGAGAAAGGTTGAGCTTGGCCTTTTCTCCCAAGCAACATGCAATGGGACAAGAGGAAACAGCCTCAAGTTGCACCAAGGGAGGTTCAAGTTGGACATGAAGAACAATTTCACCCCCAAATGCCGTCAAGGCCTGGCCCAGGCTGCCCAGGGCAGTGGTGGAGTCACCATCTCTGGAGAGGTTTAAAATCTGTGTAGATGTGTTGCTGAGAGTTATGATTTAGTGGTGACCTGCTAGTGCTGGTTAACACTTGGACTTGATGATCTTAAATATCTTTCTAATTAAAATGATTCTCTAGTTCATCCTTTTATAAATAAGACTGCTTAGATCCTGTGCTAACACTGTGGTGTTTGACTATCCTGTCATTGGAGCATCTTGTGCTCACTGTTAATGCCATGAAGAGAGGAGTATCTGCATTTCTGATCAGCTCTGCAGGAGTGCCTGAGGTCCTGAGGTGAGCAGTGCAACATTTCTGTCAAGGGATGGACTCCTCTACAACAGAGACATGGAGCGCAGGGTTGGTTTAACACAGTACAAGAGCTACCCAGTCCAAGAAGGGCTCCTAGGAGCACCAAGCTGTATCTGAAGCATTGCTAAAAAGCAGCTGAGTAATAAAGGACAAAGGAGGAGTGGAAGGTGCAAGTTGCAAGTGATAGATCTAGGTGATAGGCCTTTGCTTTTTATCTGATTCATGAACTTTGATATTTCAGAGGTGTTGAGTGTCCCAGCTAGCACAGCCTTCGTCTGAAGTCATTCCTCTTTGCACCTCCAACTCTCTTCCCTCCAACTGGTTTCATCAGCAGAGCTCTCCTGCAGGAGGCTTGTGATTCACAGATCACCTCATGGCATTCACATGACAGGCCAGGAATGGCCTCTCCCATCCATAAAGGAACTCCCCTTGACTTCCCACCTTTGGGACACTTGCCATGGCTCTAACCCAAACCTCCTGCTGCTGCAGCAGGGCTGGAAGGTGAACAGTAACGACAAGTGGTTTCCTTTCTCCTTGCAGGGAGTCCCCAGTAGACTGCAGTGTGAACAAGTGCAGCAAACTCGTTGGAGCAGGGACAGAGTCCAACCCCATGAGCTACAGCACCTACATGGATGAGAAGAACGGGCCTCCTCCCAACATGACCACCAATGAGAGGAGAGTCATTGTCCCAGCAGGTACCACACCAGCTAACTGCTGCTGTCATGTTTCCTTGCACTGGTTTAGTTAGCCAGTGGAGCAGATCAGGCTTGTCCAGCCTCTGAGGCATGCTCTCTCTTACAAACCATGTGAAACTAAGGAAATATCAGAGTTTCTGGCCAGTGGGAATTCCCCATGTCNCCTCCCTGGAGCTTCGTTCACGAAGCCTAGCCACGACTTCTACCTTGAATCAGGATAAGAAGTGGAGGATTAGTTGTGCTTCTTTTTCCCCTCTGGCATGAAGGGTTGTTTTGGTGTTGAACCAAATCCATCTCCTGCCATGTGTCAGAGAAGACTCTGCAGTGCTTCCTGGGACACGTGTGCTATGATCAGAGAGAGCTGTTCACAGGCAAAAATAAGCATGAAGTGGACCCAAATTACAACTCCTCTGATGCTCTACAGGGTCCAGATGCACTTCCATGTCAGAATGATTCAAAATGAGCTATTTTGTTTTCATTTTTGTTGTTAGAAGTAGGAAACCAGACAAGTTCCATTTTGCAGCAACTCCGTTATCCTTCCAAAAATTGTTCCACAGAAACATTCCTGTCCAGTTCTCTGTCTGTGACATCCACATCTGCTGGCTGGAGTTGGTAGGATCTGTTAGATCCATTTGGATAGGCAAGGATGAGGCTGTGGCAGGTAACCAGTGAAGCCTGAACCTGCCTTGTCCCTGCAGAGCTAACAAACACCATCAATCCCAACAGACCAGTGCAGGAACTTCCTAGCAAGGGAGATAGTTATGATCCAAGTCCTGGCCCAATTTACACACCAAACCCTTCACTGACATCAAGGGGTGCAGCTTTTCACCCTGAGCTGTGAAGGTTTCACTGAGGGTTGTAGCAGATTCAAGCAGAGGAACTGTTGACAGACAGAAATGTACTCGTGGAATTCAGCTCTGTGCTCTGCTCATGGCCTGACCACGAACAGATGACAACTCTCAAGCATTTGTTTGCCATTTAGGATGAAAAGGAAAAGCTTGAGCTGAATGGAGTGAAGGGAAGCCAATAAAAGATTGACAACAACCCTCCAAGTACTATGGTTAGAGAGACTAGCTAACCTAGCTGGTGACAGCATCAGGTGTGGGTAGAAGGGTGTAGCTGATGCTATCTAGTCATTATGCTGTTAGAGATAGCCAAGAGAGAACCTTTATCCTGCTCCTCACCATGCAATTTATGCATATTTAAAAAGACCAAGGATGGGCTAGTGTTGAAGAGAAAGTTTAAAATCTCCTCTTTGAAGGAAAGTGAGAAAAAGGATTGTTTTTGCTACCCCCACCCCTCCTCCTTGAGCATCCACAAATCCAGACTGAGATCCTTGTGAAACAGCAGTGACTTACTCCCCAGGCTTTGGAAGATGACAATGAACATCATCCCAGATCTTTGGCTGCAAAATAGGAGGCCAGACTCATCCAAGACAGGCATTTGGAGATTTTAATATAATCCAGAGTAAAGATTTATAGCACGTTGGGGTGAAGATAGGCAAGAATAATGTCACATTAGGCTTGCAATGGTAATAAAAATGAACTTGAAGCCATGTTGCAGTTTTTCAGCCTATTCAGTGTCTTTTGCAGGCTGAACAAATATCTGAAATGCAAAAGTGTTTGTTTAAAGGGAGACCACAAGTTCACTCTGCCCTCTAAATGTTGGGTTGTTGTTTTTTCCTTCAAAGCTCAAGACAAATAACTCTTTCAATTAAGGAAGAAACAATTCTCTCCTGAATACTTGCATTGTAATATTTGCAGTCTGCTGCCAGTGCTTAGAAAGCAGAATTGACATTGATTATTGCCAAAATTGAAGGGAAATCCATCTTTCTATCCCAAAGTAGACTTGCAAAGGTAGGGGGTTATAAGTTCTATGCTTAAAATTCAACTCGAAGCATCCTGGTTTTCCTGGAAATTCAGTGAGGAACGGTCACAATTATCATTGCCATGTTCCTTTGCCTTACTTCTCCATTCCATGCTGTTGTTCTGGAACTCAGCTGCCCAGGAATGCACCAGGTACAGCCACTGCCTGACCTTTTGTGTCCAGGGATCCTTGCAGGCCAAGCACACACAAGTCTGGGCCAAGGCATTATATTGTAAACTATAAAATAATGTGTGGCAGAGACATTTCTTCTCCCTCCCCAAAGCACCAGCTGCCAGCTCTGTGATGGTTACACATTTCTGATCCATCATCTCAGCTGCCACAGGACCTGAAGTAGTTGAGGTTTATCTCAGAGGAATGTCCCAGCTCTGATGGACAGATCAAACACTCCTAAAGCTGAGGCTTGACCTCACAGACCAGCTGCAATGGAATATGAGTTTGCAGCTTGAATTTTCAGATGGGATAGATGGGGAGAAGCAGCACAGGAAACATCTGAGGGCTCAGATACGCTCTGAGAATGACTCTGGAGAAATGGTATCGTGGCACAAGTTTTTACTGGGACTCTCCTTGCCAAACTCCAGGGATGGTTCCTTTTTTTAACCAGTGATGCAGCAAAGCATCACCATGGGGGCTGCAGCTCCAGCAGGGTTCAAGCTCTCTCTGACACCACGTCCAGCACTAAAGATTGCCCAGCTGGAGCTTTGCTGATAGTGCTGCTGCAGCCAGTCTAGAATCCACATTGCCCTCCCAGGGCTGTGCTGCTTTTACAGGGCTAGGGGAGGCACAACTGGCTTCCTGTCAGCAGGGTGAGCAAATGTGACTCAGAGATGCATGGCAAGCTCTTCTGCTTAAGCAATCAGATATGTTTTTCAGAGTGCCTTTGCTGACCATAAATGCTCAGGCTTTAAAATGCCATCTGTTGGGTCTCTGAAATGCACTTGTGAAGGATGCTGATGGCATTCTACAGCAGTGCAGACCCAAAGCTGTGAAAAGCCTTTCAAAAGGATGAGTATGCTCTCAGAAGCTTTTTTTTTCACCAGAGGGTGAGAACTCACAGTCATATATCAGTAATATTGTTCCCAAGCACAGGTATAAGATTCAGGCAGGTGGGAGACAGTCAAGACAACTGACCCTGCCAGAGGGTGAACAGTTCTATGCCCTGAGTCTTGTTAGAGCACAGTACATGCCCATCTTGGCAAAAGACATTGGAACCAATAAATCAAATCCATTTGGTTGTGGAAACAATGGTTGATGGAGCTACAGGGAGTGCTAGAGGCGTTGAGGTTTGTGTACAGTGTTCCCATCCTCTGTGCTTTCCTGGCAGATCCCACCCTCTGGACCCAGGAGCACGTGCGCCAGTGGCTGGAATGGGCTATCAAGGAGTATGGCTTAATGGAGATTGACACCACCATCTTCCAGAACATGGATGGCAAGGAGCTCTGCAAAATGAACAAGGATGACTTCCTCAGAACCACCTCCCTCTACAACACAGAAGTTCTGTTGTCTCACCTCAGTTACCTCAGGGAAAGTAAGTATTGCCCTGGCTCCTCACAGCAATGAGATGCTGCCATGAACACTGAACTTCTAGGACTCTTCTGGCAGGACTCATAACAGCAAAGAGGAAGGAGAAGGAACAGAGAAAGGCAAGCAGAGAGTGCAAAGAAGGAAGGGAGGAATAAAAAGTGGGTTGGAAAGTTAAAATTAACTTAGATGGAGTCAGTGCTGCTATCAGGGAGGTGAGGAACTGAGCAGGACTCTTAAGAAGATTAGATATTCTTACAGATAACAAAAACATCTGTGGCTATTTGATAAACTTGTGTGGAGATGAAACCAAACATTAACTGATGGGTCACAGGCAAATTATTCCAGAACTAGGCATTTAGGAGGCTGTACACTTTCCCTGAAGGCTCCTGGGAAAGGCTGCTGCAGAATAGGACCCACAGCTGGCCAGAGCTAGAGATTTTCCTCTGTTCCTGGAGGCCCAGATGTGTTGAAAAGAGGTAAAAATGCAGGAGTGATTCCCCAAATCTAAGTGTATTGAGGCAGACATTGTGTAAATCACCTAGCACTGAAAGGCTAAGTATTGCTGAAGCTCTGCCTTGCTCCTCTCTGTCCCCACTGGGTGTGTGGTGGATCCAACTCTCCCTTCTGCTGTACTAAGTCCCAAAGGCAGAAGAGGTGAGCAGGTGTCTGAGCTTCCTGGGAGAGCACCACACAGCAGGAATGAGCATCTTGTGGTTAGCACAGGCTCTGGAGGCTGGGACTCTCAGATTCAGACTCCCTGTGCACCCATGAGCATGTCCATAGCTTCCACAGGGAAGCTGGGGAGGAACTCTTGATCAAGGAGTGTAGTGCTAGGACAAAGGGGGAAATGGTTTTAAACTGGAAGAGGGTAGGGTTAGATGAAATAGTAGGAAGAAATTCTTTATGGGGAGGGTGTTGAGACACTGGAACAGGTTGCCCAGAGAAGTTGTGAATGTCCCATCCCTGGCAGGGTTCAAAACCAGATTGCATGAAACCTTGAGCAACCTGATGTGGTGAAAGGTGTCCCTACTCATGGTAAGGGGGTTGAAACTAAATGATCTTTAAGTTCCCTTCCAACACAAACCATTCAATGTTCTGTGAGTCTCTGATTCTGAATGTCTCCTCTTCATCTATAAAATGGAGATAGAAGCATTTCCTTTCTCCACAAAGCTGTGCTAAGGCTAATTGCATTATGATAAAGCCAAAGACCTGGAGCTAAACTCCACGTGCTCCAGTACTTTTCCAAGTGAAAGAGCTTTGATAGGAGTATAATTATTTGAGGACAGACAAATCAGGAGCAGGTGCCATAAAGTGAGGTGGGAGGGTGGGGAGAGAAAGAAATAACTGTCTTTTCTCCACAAGGAAGTCAAATTGTGATGTAAGAGCAGCTGAAGATGTCTCCATCTAGCCAGTGACAAAGAGCAGTAAGACAGCATTTGTTGAGGGTGTTCCTTCAAATCAGCTCTGCTCTCTCCCTGCCTCTGCTGAACTCAGTGGCAGTTCCACAGACTGCAGTGGGACAAGAGTTAGATCACAGCTGGGTGCCTCTCTTGGCCTCACCTTTATTTTCTCTGAGAAGCTGAACCAAGGAAATAGTTCACAACCAACACCCAAACCATTGTATTCTAAGAGTTTTGTCCCTTGTGACTTCACAAGGCAATACTTTCCCATCCCAGCCCTCCCTGGAGCGTCCTTTGCCAAGCCTAACCATACATACTTTCCCATCCAAAACCACTTTCAGCTTTCATCCTGTTTCACTAGCAAACTGCTGCTGTTTCAGGGAGAACTTAGAGATTTTTGCAGATGCTGAAGCACTTTCTGTCTCAGGTTTGCACACAGAGTTACACACTTCCACAGGAAATCCTCAGGCAGCTTTGGGATCCAGTACTGCTTTAGCCAAAGCTGCTGGCTTGGGCATGGCAAAGCAGACACCACAGAACCAGGAATGTTTTTCAGTTCCCACAAGATAAAGGCTCCAGTGAGACACTTGAGCTGTCTTAGGGATAAGGCTCGAGAGTTGGCAGAAGGAGATGAAGAAGGAGTTGCATGGTTTTTGAATCAAAAATCCAGACTAAATTTGAAAGGTTTGGCAGAAGAGATGGTGAGGACACTGGAGCATCTGTGGCAGGAAGAAAGGCTGAGAGCCCTGGGGCTGCTTAGCCTGGAGCAGAGCAGAGCCAGAGGGGAGCTGCTCCATGCTTAGCAAGAGCTCAAGGGTGCAGGGGGCAAGAGGCTGGGGCCACACTCTGCTCAGTGGTGCCCAGGGCCAGGCCAAGGGGCAATGGGCACACACAGTGGAACCCAGCAGGTTCCATCTGAACAGGGGAAGAAACTTGTTTGTTGTGAGGGTGCAGAGCCCTGGCCCAGGCTGCCCAGAGAGCTTGTGGAGTGTCCTTGTGTGGAGAGATTGCAAGGACAGCTGGAGGCGATGCTGGGCAAGCTGCTGTGGGTGAGCCTGCTGGAGCAGGGGGGATGGACTAAGTGATTCCCAGAGGTCCCTTTCAACCCCTACCATGCTGGGATTCTGGGATTCTTTAATCCTTCTGTTGCTTTAGCTCCAGAGAGCATCTGCAGTGATCTTCTCCAGTGTTAGGTATCCCATCATTTGAGGTGCTCAAAGAGAGTACCAGGAGTTGCACCCTTGCTCTCATGCCATAAGCCTGAAGACTTGGAATCTGTTGACACCTTTACATTTGCTGCTGTGAGCAAACTCCTCATTGATCCTACCTGCCTTCAGATAACTGAATTCCATATGTTGAAGCCTGGCCACACTGGCCTTTGTTTATAGAAAGGAAGTAACATGGCACATTGAAATTCTGGATCTCAGTCCCCTAGTTCACACAACACTTTAAAAATGCCTCAGATCATGAGAGAGAAGCCTTTGCCTCAATTTCTCTGTGCCTCAGTTTCCCTTTCTGTAGAATGGAGCTAGTTATCCCATCTTCTTGTTGGTCTTGTCTGTGCAGATGCCAGATCTGTGGAGCAGGGATTGTGTGCCATGTCTCTCCAGACCCAGCACAACAGAGTCCTAATGCAGTTGCAATATTTAAGTGCTGAATAATAATCGTAAAACATATAATGTTCTGCCAGGGGAGTGCCTACAACAACTTCTGTGCTATTAAACAAGGGCAAACCCCAAGCAAATTAGTCATTCCAATTGTGTATGGCTAAGCTTGGCCAACAAAGCTCCAGGGAGGGCTCCATCCACGCTCCTCATCCGCACCTTTTCCAAGCGCTGATAAAAAGAGGATAGCAGATAGCACCCTCGAGCCTGCACTAGGGATTTTTTTTAGGTGAGACACAGCATGTGCAGAGCTGGACCCACCCTTTAGTCCTAAGGTTCATNCTAAACCATGGCCCTAAGCACCACGTCTATAGGTTTCTTAAACCCCTCCAGGGATGGTGACTCCACTACCTCCCTGGGCAGCCTGAGCCAGGGCTTAACAACAGTTTAAGGGAAGAAATTTCTCCTTATATCCAATCTAAACCTCCCCTGGTACAACTTGAGGCCATTTCCTCTTGTCCTCTCCCTGTTAACCCTGCACAAGAGACCTACCCCCATCTCACTGCAACCTCCTGTCAGGGAGTTGTAGAGAGAGCTAAGGTCTCCCCTGAGCCTCCTCTTTTCCACACTAACCAACCCCAGTTTCCTCAGCTGCTCCTCACAGACTTATTCTCCAGATCCCTCCCTAGCCTCCTTGCCCTTCTCTGGACACACTCCACGGCCTCTGTGTCCTTCTTGGACTGAGGAGCCCAATACTGACCCCAGCACTCTAGTTGTGGCCTCCCCAGTGCTGAGCACAGGAGGATGATCACTGCTCTGCTCCTCCTGCTCACACTAGTTTTGATCCAGGCCAAGATGCTGTGAGCTTTTCTTGGCCACCTGGGCATGATTTCTCTCTATTCCCCCCCGGGCTGTTCTGGAATGTCACAGGAGCTCCTGTCTGCTCTCTGAGGAGCATTTCTTCTCCTGCAGCTGCTCCTGGCACTGCCTAATGCCAGGCTGGGTTCTGGATTGCTAGGTAACTCCCTCATGGAGTACTGCCTTCCAAAGGAGCTGATTGTTTTTCCAGCCTGCTTTCCAGAGGATGTTTAGTGCATCTGAGCTCAGTGCCATGGGGAGATGGTCTTTTTTTCATGGCTTTCTCCCTTTTTGTAAGGTTGGTTGTTTTGGAGACAGCCAGCTCTGCTCCTGTTCAGGGTGGAGAAAACAGGATGGCAACAAAGCAGAGGAGAACTTTGGAGAATTGTAGCTCTGTAGGCTAGAGCAGCTCTGCCCAGTCTCTCTCTGAAATGTGTTCATCCTCTCAGGATGTTAAGCTGCATATCTAGTGAATCCTCAATGTTGATGCTTGTCTTCCAAGAAGCAAAGCTGATCTGAGCTTGCTGAGCCTGTTTGCTAGCCAGGCAAGGAGACCTACTGAAAATTAGCTTCCTTAGAAGGTTTTCAGCCTTTTACACTCTGACAGGGTGAAAACATTCTTGAAACTGCTCATGGACTGTATTATTTTGGCAGATCTAAGTCCAGATTAATAAGAATATGCCAGGAACCTTTGCAAGACCTCAACAAAATCCCCATCTTAGCTCTGGAGATAGAAGGTTCAGGTGACCTATTTAATATAGTCAAGACTAAACCAAACTCATATCACAGCATACTTAGTCTACAGGCAAAACTGAGGTCTGGATCAGAATGGTGCAGTTGTGTCCTGTTTCCATAGTCTATTGCTTGCAGAACCTGCTTCTGCAGCACACTGTCCTTTGCAGTCTCTCAAACACCTCCCAGGAGGTTTTTTTTCAGAGAACTTACTGTCCATCCCAAACAATTATCTTCCTTTAAGTATTTATTCCAGTTTGCTCTTCAGAATGGTGCAACCATGCCTTGGCTTTGCTTCTTCTTGCTCACCCCCTGCCCCTTGGCACTCAGACTGGCTGACTGGTGTGCCAGTGTCTTCTTCAAGCACAGTTATCATAGAATCCTAGAATCCTAGACTGGTTTGGGTTGGAAGGGACCTCTGGAGCTCATCTAGTCCAACCCCCCTGCAGTGGCCAGGGACATCCCCAACTAGAGCAGCTTGCCCAGAGCCCTGGCAAGCCTCACCTGCAATGCCTCCAGGGATGGCAACTCAACCACCTCCCTGGGCAACCTGGGCCAGTGTTCCACCACCCTCATGGGGAGCAACTTCTTTCTAATGTCCAGTTTAAATCTACTCCTCTCCTTTCCCTCCAGGCCTTTGCAAACAGGCCCTCTGCAGCCTGCTTGGAAGTTCCCTTTAGGTCCTGGAAGGTCACTAGTAGTTCCCCTGAAGCCTTCTCTTCTCCAGGCTGAACAATGCCAGCTCCCTCAGCCTGTCCTCAGAGCAGAGGTGTTCCAGCCCCTGAGCATTCTCGTGGCCTCCTCTGCACCTGCTCCATCAGCTCCATGGCCTTTCTGTGTTGAGGGCTCCAGAACTGGACCCAGTATTGCAGAGGAGGTGTGAGCAGAGCAGAGTGCAGTGGCAGAATCACCTCTCTGGCTCTGCTGGCCACGCTTCTCTTGCTGCAGCCCAGGATGCCATTGTGCTTCTGGGCTGCCAGCGTGCACTGTTTGCTCATGGCCAGCTTCTCAGCCACCAGCACCCCAAGGCCTTTTCTGCAGGGCTGCTCTCCATCATCTCATCCCCTAGCCTGGATTGATAGTGGGGATTGTTCTGACCCAGGTGCAGGACCCTGCACTTGGTCTTGTTGAAGCTCCTGAGGTTCCCCTGGGCCCACCTCTCCAGCTTGTCCAGGTCCTTCTGGATGACATCCTGCCCCTCCAACTTATCCCCAGCACCCCATAGCTTGGTGTCATCTGCACACTTGCTGCTGGTGCACTCAATGCTGCTGGCCATAGCCTTTATACAAATATTAAACAGTGCAGGCCCCAGCACAGAGCCCTGAGGGACACCACTTGGCACTGATCTCCAGCTGCACTTGGAGCCATTGACCACTCCCCTCTGGATGTGACCAGCCAGCCAGTTCCTTATCCACTGAACAGTCCACCCATCCAATCCATAGCTCTCTAACTTGGCCAGTAGAATGTTGTGGGGACTGTGTCAAAGGCCTTGCACAAGTCCAGATAGATCACATCCACAGCTTGTCCCTTGTCCACTGAGGTAGTCACAGTATCGTAGAAAGCCACTAGGTTTGTCAGACAGGATCTGCCCTTAGTGAAGCCATGCTGACTGTCTCTGATCACCTCCCTCTCCTCCATATGCCTTAGCAGAACTTCTAGGAGAATCTGCTCCATGATTTTCCCAGGCACAGAGGTGAGGCTAACAGGTCAGTAGTTCCCAGGCTCCTCCTTTACACCCTGTTTGACAATGGGTGTACCATGCCCCTTCTTCCAGTCCCTAGGGCCTGCACCTGACTGCCAGGACTTCTCAAATATTATTGAGAGTGGCTTGGTGACTCCATCAGCCAATTCTTTTAGGACTCTGGGGTGCATCTCCTCAGGTCCCACAGACTTATGTATGTTCAGGTTCCTCAGGAGGTCATGAACCTGACTTTCACATACAGTGGGAGGGACTTCACTGCCCTGGTCCACACCTTGTGGTTTTTTAACTTGGGAGATGTTGGGAGAGAGGTTGCCAGTGAAGACAGAAGAAAAAAAGTTGTTCAGCTGGTGAACCTTCTCCAGCCAGCCAGGGGGCAGTGGGAATGGAGAATTCAATGTTTTCATGGTCTGTTTGGGATGAAGATCAGAAGAAGGCTGGAGTGTCACCTGCCAGCCTTTCCTCTCTAGTTCTGGGAGGTTGGTTGTGTGTGGTGGTGTGTATAAACGAGGAGAGCCTGAAGGGGAAAGAATGAAGCTATGGTGAGAAGCAGAAAACTGCTTTGTGGTTTCCAGCCATCTATTAATGCCAAACAAAACTACTGCTAAATGCAGCAGAGCTCTGCTTGCACCAGGAGCTGTGGAGGGAAGGCCACGTGGCTTCAGAAGGTGAGGCTACAAAGAAAAAAGCTTCCAGATGAAATATACTTCAAGGTTGTGAAACTAAGATGTTCCTGCACCTCAGGAGGATGAGCTGCCTTGTGAAAAGGAGAGCTTTGTGGGGAAAAACCCTCTCCTGCTCTATTTGTCAGGCCTTTTCCATCTTCCTCTTTAATGCATGCAAGGGAAAGTTGGAGGCAGCCTTAAGATAACATGTTTGCTATCAATTATAGGAGAATAGCCCTGCACTTTGTTAATAATTTCAGTGTTTCCAGAAAGAGCTGGTTGAATCTGAGGTGTCCCTGAGCCACTGAGGGGCAAGGGCAATAAGAACAGCACAAAAATTCACAGCAGCCAAAGTTTTGCCCAAGAAAGAGCAAGGGAGGGAGTAGCCTGGCCTCTGTCTGTCTGTGCTGATCTGTGTCTCTGCCTTTCTCTCTTTTCCTCCTTCCCTGCAAACTCTTAATAGGAAACACATTTCCTTTTCTGTGGTGTTCCCACCAGAAACCTCAGACTGTCGGGCAAAGGTGAGAACTTTGAGCAATTAAACTGGGGGAGGCACCATCCCTTTCCAGTGGCCTGGGCTGCATTTTTCAGTGTAAAGTAGCTGGAGGTTGATTACACAGAGGTGTTCAGTGCTATTCATCACCCCCACCCCCAACTCCTCAGCCTCTCAGAGCAAGCAGGCATTTGCAGCCTATTTAGTCATCGAAAACTCTGTTTCTGCATTCCCCAGCACTTCCCTGTCTGGCTGGGGCAAGCCAGGCTGGGAGCTGAAGACAGGATCTACTTCGAATAGCTGGAAAAGGAGAGAGAGTGGTGGATAGCAGTTTCCCCACAGATATTCCAATGCCAAAGCCAGAAAAGGTCTGATGAAAACATGAGTGAGGTAGACAAAGCTGTTGCAGTTCCTCCAGCAGCAGCAAAAGGCCAGCCAACCTCTCTCAATATTTAAGCAGATCACTTTGGATATCTGCAGCTTTCACAGTCAAGGTACCCTTGGGATCCCTTTGAACTCTTTCCCTCCTAGTTTACCACATTATCCATCCTGGTCTTTCGAAACATCCTGTCTTGCAGCATCTGGTAGCATCCCTCCTCTACTCCCTAAGGACAGGCTTTGTTTTCCAACACCTTCTGGACCTGTGTACTTGCTGGCTTGTGCACCTCTTTGGCTGTGCTTGCATTTGAGGAAGGAAAGAAATCCATAAGAACACAGGACCTGTAAGATCCAGCACCTGCAATGGCTTCTGGCAGTGAACTGCCTAAGCCTCAGCTCTAAGGAGAGGATGAGTCCTGCTGTGAATACTACTGAGGAGCAAGTGAGGTCAAGGTTACTTGGCATCATGTGGATAGAGGATTGCAGAAACTGCATGGCTTAGTGACAAGATCCTGATCAGTTAGTGTTCTAGGACCTGCAAATGAGGTGTTCTTAGCCCTGCCAAGCAATCTGAGGATGCTCAGGAGCAGCACAGCATGTACACAAACCTGTACTGCCTGCTGTGGACCAAGAATCCTAGAATCCTAGACTGGTTTGGGTTGGAAGGGACCTCTGGAGCTCATCTAGTCCAAACCCCCTGCAGTGGCCAGGGACATCCCCAACTAGAGCAGCTTGCCCAGAGCCCTGGCAAGCCTCACCTGGAATGCCTCCAGGGATGGGAACTCAACCACCTCCCTGGGCAACCTGGGCCAGTGTTCCACCAGCCTCGTGGTGAGGAACTTCTTTCTAATGTCCAGTTTAAATCTACTCCTCTCCAATTTTAAACCATTGCCCCTTGTCCTTTCACTGCAGGCCTTTGCAAACAGGCCCTCTGCAGCCTGCTTGGAAGTTCCTTTAGGTCCTGGAAGGTCACTAGTAGGTCCCCCTGAAGCCTTCTCTTCTCCAGGCTGAACAATCCTAGCTCCCTCAGCTCCATGGGACAGAACCTAACTGAGTTGTGTGAATAAGAATAGCATAAAGTGTCTGGAAAAGCACTTCTCCTCCATACCCAGCCATGGCCAGGCTGGTGCCCTGCTCCAGTTCCCATCAGCAGTCCCTACAGCTCCTCTGCCTTGTTAGAAATGGCACCACCTGAGGCAGGAGAAGCCTTTCCAAACAGCTGTAGGATAGGTGAGCCCAGAAGGGTGTGTAAGGTAAACATCTATAACTAGACAACCATGAAACGTCTATTACATGCTGGCTTCCAACAGCAACCAGGGCCTCTTCCTCCATTTCCATGAGAGTCTGCAGGAGAACCAAAGTACAATGCTTAGAAAGGAACATTTCCATCATGGACTGTGCAAAACAAAGACCTTCCCAAAGAGTTCCGGTTTTGTGCTTCTCTTGAGTAGTTTTGTTTCAAGTGGGGCTCGCTGGAAAAGTCACTCTCAACCAAGAAAGCTACTTTCAACTTCCACAAAGCACAGGGGCTGCTAGAATACCACTGAGGGTTTTTCTTTCAGATTTTGGACCAAAATCAAGCATGTGACAGTCTAAAAGTGTTCAGATCCTGACAGTGCAATTCAAGTCACTTCTCCTGGGTGTTCCTCAAATGGGAAATGTCTCTCCCAGCTAGAGAGAGAACAGCTTCTTCCTTATCCTGTAATCCAATCTGTGCCACAGGCATTTCTAGAGGCTCTGCTGTGATAGATAGGGTACCTGTGAAAATGTGCTGTACAACCTCACCCTTTTATATAAACTTCCAATAGAAGACATCAAGGTGCTCAGTGAAGGAGGCAAATGGCTTTATGTTGGCTTTTAAGTGGAGAAATATGTGACATAGAGCTACCAAGAATTTCATACCCATCACAGAAAATGTCTGCCTAATGGTCTGAAAAGGTTTGGGCTTTAGATCCTAGTAAAATCCTTTTCCACTTGCCTGCAGAGCAGATTCTAACTGCCATAACTCCTTTTCTTTTCCTTACAGGTAGCTCACTGCTGGTCTACAACACTCCACCCCACACAGAAGCTTCCTCACGTCTTGCCACCAAAGAAGGTCAGTCTTTTGCATAAAAATGTCCTGGCTTCCTGTGCTCTCACAGTGTGTTTTGATTTGGGTTGAAACTAGCCCTTTTCCATAATATCCTTGGCATGAGAATGTTCTGTTGTGCTCTGCATGCACAGCATGGTTAAAACAGAACCATTCACAGTTTGCAGCCCCACCTAGGCTGGAAATCACAGCTCCACACTCGTGTGATACTGAGCTGATGAACTGATGAGGTATTTTCTCTATGCTATGTGAAACAGTCTGAAATCTCAGCTATCCAGCAAGGACTGAGGCATTGTTTCTCTCTGAGTGAGTTCAGAGTTGAAAGGATAACATTTTCTCACAAGTAAAGGCCACTCAGGTCTTCCCAAACCATTCATGAATCTGTCAGCTGCTTTTAGCCAGCAAAAGAACAAGTATATCTTTTTGACACTTTCCTTTTTGGAACATTTTGATGTTCTTTTTCAAATAAATCCCAATTTTTAATCTGTTAGGAATTCTGGTCATGTAGACAATGCTTAGAAACCCTGAAGTTTAAAATAACACACATGAGGCTCCTTCAGGCTTTCCAGTTGTTTGTACATCCTTCAGTCAGATGGTTCAGTTTTCCTCTGCACCTACTTTCCTAGTCCTTTTCACTTCTTTCTAATGAAAAACTGGATTCTCAGTCATGATAAACTGATGAGGGTTGCTCTGGTGGCTGTGATGTACATCCCTCACCTACAGTAAGGCACAGCTGGACAGATGAATTGCTGAAGGCCAAATAGGGTATTCAAGACCAGAAAGCTTGTCCTGTGCTCTATAACTTACTGTGCAAGATGAGGAGCCTTGAGTTGGGTCTTCCTTCCTCTGTGTGTAACAGCAGGAACATTGTTTTCATTCACCAAGCTGCCTTCAGCTCCTCCATATGGATGATGGCTGCAGCATGAGCTAACCCACCTAGGTGCAGTCTGCTCTTGTGCCAAGGCACTTTCCTCACCTCATATACAAACATTTCTGTGCTTTCCAGGAGAACATCAAGGAGCCACAAGTTTGTATTTCAAAGAACAGTGGGGAAAGGCAGAAAATCAGTTCCTTAAGCAGCTGGGGACCGAGAGAGAGACAACCCCCCCCCATTTCACTGAAAGGCTGCAGCACAGATCCCCATTTCACAAGCTCCTGCATGGAGTGTCTGGCTGCTGTAGTGACTAGCATTGCTCTCAGAGCCAGCACATCTTTCCCACTGCACCAGGCTGCATTTCATCTCCAACATCAGTCTTGCACCCTGGACACAAGACCAGTGCTAAGGTTTTACAGCAGCTTCTTTTGTCCAGCACCTAACTACCCACTTCACAGAATCACACAGAATCACAGAATCACACAGAATCACAGAATCGATCAGGCTGGAAAGACCTCTGAGATCATCAAGTCCAACCCTCTGTCAACTCTAATCCATTTACTAGATCATGGCACTCAGTGCCACATCCAATCTTTGTTTAAAAATCTCCAGNAGCCACTCTGTGCCCAGCCTATAGCTCTGCATGGGGTTATTGTGGCCAAAGTGCAGGACCCGGCACTTGGCCTTATTGAACTTCATCCCATTGGAATCAGCCCATCTCTCAAGTCTATCCAGATCCCTCTGCAGAGCCCTCCTGCCTTCCAGCAGGTCGACACATCCTCCCAACTTGGTGTCATCAGCAAATTTGCTGATAATAGACTCAATCCCCTCATCTAAATCATCAATAAAGATGTTAAACAGGACTGGACCCAACACAGACCCCTGGGGAACACCACTGGTGACCAGCTGGACACAGCCCCGTTCACCAGCACTCTCTGAGCCCGATCCTCCAGCCAGCTCCTAATCCAGAAGAGGGTACGCTTGTCCAAGCCATAGGCTACCAGCTTATCCAAGAGTATATTATGGGAGACAGTGTCAAAGGCCTTGCTGAAGTCCAAATAGACCACTTGAGCTGCCTGTTCCCTGGCATAGGTTCCCTCTTTATGAGACAGGCATTAGCTGATAAAATACGGTACATTACAAGGACAAAGCCATCCAGGACTGACTACTTTGATGCTAGTAACCAGCTATTTAGAACCCCTAAAATCTAGGCTGGCTCCTGGTTGAGCAGAGCAGACACACATACTCTTGTCCCTACACACACACTCACATCCAAGGCTGGGCTCTGGCTGCCCAGGCCCAGATGGTTGCTAAAAATAAAGAGAAAAGAAAGCTGCCATGTTTTTTTATTAAAGGGAAATGCTCTGTGTAAAATTCCACTCCTATGAATTTTTAAGACCTTTTCTCTTTGCAACTTGGGCCTAGAGTCACTCAGGCAGAAAGAAATTCGAGGGGAAAAAGTGTTCCTCCCCCTTCAGTTTTACTGCCCTCCAGTGTGGTTTGCATTTGATTTCTGTCAGCAAGGAGATTCCAGCTCCCCACAGCACTTTCATCCTCTGTCAATAAAGGACTAAAGACACCCATGGGATAGGCAAATAAAAATTAAGAGCTAGCATCAAAATGTTGAAATATCATCTATTCCTCTTCCACTCTTTCCTACAATGCAGAAATTCCCTCTACATCCATTTGAGGCCTGAATACTGTGCTGGGATAAACCAACCCACATCAGCCCACTGTGACTAACTGATTCTTGCTCCAGATGTTATTCCTGAGATAAGGTGACAGGATAAGAGACACAGGAACATGACAGGCTGACAGATAAGGAATTGGGGAGCAGAGTGAAGTGTCTTGTCCAATATCACAGAAGAAACTTGTGATGAACAGAAAACTGGACTTGCAATTCCTAGTCTGTTAGGCAACAAGATTTTCCTTCCTTCCTTTGAAGGCTTTTTAATGGGCTTGCTTCCAGATGATGATATTCTTTTGGAAAAGGGCTTTCAGGTTAAAAATCATGGGGTTTAGTATGTATTTTCTTGTCTCCTTAACTTCTTAAAAGATGAGACATTTTTCTTTATGTTAATGCATCTGGAATCTACTCATCCTGTAAATATTTCTACTCTCTGTAACTGTGATTAAAACCAGACAAACAACTTTTTCTAACCTCCTTCCCTTGAGGATCCAAAAGCAGGAGGAGGTGATGAAGCAGTGCAATACATGTCAGAGATAGGAAAATAAATACTCTTTTCTTCTTTCCTCCTGTCATTTCTCTTGCATTTTTCTTTCACAGCTAAAGCAAATGACTTGGTTGTGCAAGTTGCAGGGAGGAAGGAATGCTCTTTGCATGTGCTTACATTATGCTTGTAGGCACAGTCTGACAATCCCTTGTGGTCTCCTGTGGCCCCTGGTGCCATAACTGTGCCCACAGCAGAGGGAACATTAAACTCATTGCCCACGGGAAAGTGTGGGGAGTGATACCCATGTTCCTAGAATCCTTGGATGGGTAGGATGAGCTTATTAGCCTTCTGGCAGTCATCCTAGGAGAAGGACAACTCTGATTCCAAACCCGGGCAGATGGAGCTCCTTTAGCCCTGGAAGGCCTTCCAGCTAAGAGGTTAAACCTCTGTCCTAAGGACCTCGCTGCCAGCGTCCAAGCTTGCTAGGCCCTGGCAGATGAACCTTAGGACTAAAGGGTGGGTCCTGCTCTGCGCATGCTGTGTCTCACCTAAAAAAATCCCTAGTGCAGGCTCGAGGGTGCTATCTGCTATCCTCTTTTTATCAGCGCGCTTGGAAAAGGCGCTGAGGAGGAGCGTGGCTGGAGCCCTCCCTGGAGCTTCGTTCACCAAGCCTAGCCACGACATTGTGCTTGATACAACATATTGCATCCACATACCGGAGAAAGAGAACCTATAAGGCACAAAAAGGCAGAGAATCAGCTGTTCAGCACACAGCTCTCCTCTCTCCTGAACCTGCCACAGACACAACAGGACATGCTCTGCCACCACAGCAAGGACGGTGTCACCCAGGAGCACAGGACAGCAGCTGGCCTATGGCCCATGCTGGCCAGGGCAAACCTGCTGTCACAGGACTGGGTTTCATGCCCTGACTCTGGGGACAGCACTGCCTTGGCTGGTTGCAGCTGCAGCCTTTTCTCCCTTCTTTCCCTTCTATTTTCTGCTCTCTCACTTCTCTTCTGCAGTGCCAGAAGAACCTGCAGCACTGCTTTAGGAGAGTTAAGGTGCTTTCAGAGCAGAAAGAGATACTCTAATACAGCACAAAGCACGTGCCTTTTGTTCTCAGATCAGGTAGGTAGAGACCTTGTCATAATCAAAGGAGTCTTGTTGCCTCAGCTCCTCTGCTTCTCAGCCTAATCAACACTCAGAAGTCTGCTATTGAGCCTCATTGGTACAAATTGTCTTCAGCTGCCTTTGAGACATAAATTGCTCTAATGAAGAGCACCAGGGTTTTTTGGCTGCAGAGCAATTCTCTGGCAAATGAAATGAGGTTGCTCTTATTGCTGGGTTTGTGTCCCACTTGCTGTGCTCCTCTAGAGAGAGTTTGGTTTTCTATGACTGTTTGGAGCAATGAGTGACCTACTGTAGGGACCTGAGACCATGGGAGAAGAATCTAGGACCACATTATCTGCCCAAGCCCATGGAGATTTGCAATTGCTGGCCTTCAGAATGGTGTCATTTAAATAGGTTTCCATTGGGAAATTGAAAGTGTGTGCACATACAATGCTACTTAGGAGGAGGAAGAGCCATGCCTGGCATGGTTGTGAGCATTCTGACCTCAATCCAACCCATTCCTAAGGTTCATGCTTACTTTGAAGTATGCTTGTGTCTACATAGCTCACCTGTTCCATATGCAAGGTTAATGCTGTGCAGGATTTGAACTCAGCAGGCCTGTGCTGGCAGTTTCCAAAGGGATAGAATCAGGATGTATTAATGTGTAGAATTACATGTGTAAGGGTGTCTGCTGTGGTCTGTGTGGTGCTTTGTAGTGTGTGCTGACACTCAGTGAAGTGGATAGCTGTGCAGGGAGATGGCAGAGTGGGATGAAGACATGGCTGATAAGGGTGGAGAGATTTTAAGTGGCTGTTTTCCTCCAGGTTACATATGATCTTGATGAAAATGCTGGATCCAGCATGGATCTTTATCCTCCAGCACTGTCCTCTGCATACATCAGGCAAGAGAGCAAAATCAGAAAAGTGGTAAACCAGCACTGGCCCAAAGTCTTATCAATCCAACCTAAATTCAAGCAGAAGACAGTGAAAAACTGATGTGCTACCTGCATTTTCAAAGAAGGAGGAAATTTGCTTGTGAACACATGAACAGGGATGTAGGAGATCATAGAATCCTAGACTGGTTTGGGTTGGAAGGGACCTCTGGAGCTCATCTAGTCCAACCCCCCTGCAGTGGGCAGGGACATCCCCAACTAGAGCAGCTTGCCCAGAGCCCTGGCAAGCCTCACCTGGAATGCCTCCAGGGATGGGAACTCAACCACCTCCCTGGGCAACCTGGGCCAGTGTTCCACCATCCTCGTGGGGAGGAACTTCTAATGTCCAGTTGAAATCTACTCTTCTCCAATTTCAAACCATTGCCCCTTGTCCTTTCACTGCAGGCCTTTGCAAACAGGCCCTCTGCAGCCTGCTTGGAAGTTCCCTTTAGGTACTGGAAAGTCACTATTATATTCCCCCAAAGCCTTCTCTTCTCCAGGCTGAACAATCCCAGCTCCCTCAGCCTGTCCTCAGAGCAGAGGTGTTCCAGCAGTCTGATCATGTTAAGGATTTAGTCTGGCATTCCCATGTTTTTTTTGCATTATGGAAGTGTTCAATATGAACAGGATGAACAGTAAGGACAAACAACAAGGATGAACAGTAAGGATGTTTGGGTATAAGGTATGTTTGCTTGTAGGTCTTGTTTACTTGTTGGCAAATGTAAGTTAAATCAGAGAGCTGGGAAGCTCACAGAGCCTGGTTTCCTATGGGTCTGTACCCATGTTTCTTGTGAGCCTCTAGGGAAGAGTTTCCTGATGTTGGAACATTAAGAAGATCTCACACTGATTCCCTGCTACCTAACAAAACAGCTGCTTTACTCACCATCAGGGCTGCAATCTCTCTTCTCTTTCCTCAACAGTTTCCTTTAAACCAGTAGGAACTCTGATTTAAAACTCATCCCTCTCACATGTCAAATTGAGTCACAATTTTGGTGAGAGGTTCAGAAGCTCTCTGGGGCTGGAGAGAGAGGGGCAGAGAGCCCATGGGCAGCAGGCTTGCAGCAGCACTCTTCCCACAGGAAAAGAGTCTTCAATTCCTGCCTAAAATCCTCCTCTTGAAAAGGTCATTTGTCAGGTTTAGAAGGTTGTCATGTAGAAAATATTAGTATCATTCAACTCTTCTGAGGGTGTCAGTACAGCTCCTTGTTCACAGCAAAGGTTCTAAACCCTCCAGCACTGCTTGTGTCAGGCAAAAAGCAGCTGCAGCTTTGTGCCTCTGTAGATGCTCAAACATTTGTTGATGATATTTGTGTGCCTGGTGATGAAATATCCCATTTTTAGCTCTGGAGCAGAAAAAAGGGGAGGCTTTTTTGCTGCTTCTCTTCTTGCAACTGTGTGGCCAATGCAGGGATTTATGATTTCAGGAGAGACAGTAGCTACTGCTCTTGGATTTCTCTTTTATTTCTTTCCCTTTCTTTTTTTTTTTTTTTTAATTGTTTTCCTTTGAAATTCCAGAGTTAGTGTTTTGTCTGCTTTCTCCCTGACCCTCTTCACAGGCAGGCGTGTGTTTTTTCACCAGAAAAACTGGAAACAAAGAATCCTTGTCTTGAAGCTGTAGCAGGCAGGAAACCCAACTCACAAGGGATCACCCCGAGCCAGAGCTGTCCCAGAGTAGACTCCAGTTCTCTGAATTCAACCTGACAGCTTGTCTGGAGCACTTTCTAAGTAACCATTATCCTTCCTTTTTCTCCCAGCAAAAGAGTTATTCTTTTTTTGCCTAGGGTGCACTGCAAGCCATGTTATTGCACAGGGAGGGGGGGGATCAGACCTTTGCTGAGGTGCAGTCCCTCCCCTGAAAAGCTCTTGGAAGTGCTAGGGCTGTTTCCTAAGGCAGGAGCACATTTCTTTCCTTCTAATGAGTTAAATGCTGTAAAAATGCTGGTGGCAATGTCTGTTTTCCCTTTGCTCTAACCATTGTGTTGCTGTGCATAGGTTTTTTTCTCCATAAATATGCTTTACTTCTATTTTTCTAACTCCAAGCATCTTAACTGTTTGGGTTTACCCTCTTGGTGTGCTGAGGGGTGAAACATGCACTGTTTGGGTGCATAGAATCATAGAATGTCTTGAGTTGGAAGGGACCAAAAAGGATCATCAACTCCTCTCTATGCACAGGACAAACCAACCCCAGCCCCAAACAATTACACCATATCATAGAATCATAGAATGGTTAGGGTTGGAATGGTTTTAAATTGGTTGGGGCAATGGTTTTAAATTGGAGAGGAGTAGATTTAAATTGGACATTAGGAAGAAGTTCCTCCCCACGAGGGTGGTGGAACACTGGCCCAGGTTGCCCAGGGAGGTGGTTGAGTTGCCATCCCTGGAGGCATTGCAGGTGAGGCTTGCCAGGGCTCTGGGCAAGCAGATCTAGTTGGGGATGTCCCTGGCCACTGCAGGGGGGTTGGACTAGATGACCTCCAGAGATCATATATCTAAGAGTGTTGTCCAGATGCTTTTTGCATTCTGCACAGTGCTGTTTGCTTGTTTGTGCATCATCCTGTGTGTGTAGGGCAAGAGGAAATAGCCTCAAGTTGCACCAGGGGAAGTTTAGATTGGATATCAGGACAAATTTCTTCCCTGAAAGGGTTGTTAAGTCTTGGCCCAGGCTGCCCAGGGAGGTGCTGGAGTCACCATCCCTGGAGGGGTTTAATAAATATTTAGATGCTCTCCTTAGGGCCATGGGTTAGTGACATGTGGGTGATAAGTATGGTTGCACTTGATGATCTTAGAGGTTTCTTCCAGCTTTAATGATCCTGTGACTCTGTGAAGGTGTGCAAGAAGTGCTCAGAAAGATGCCTTTCAGGAGAAGTGGTTGTGCTCAGCATCACTGCTGCCTGCCCATGGCTGTCCATGCCTGCAGCCCTGGGCAGTTCAGGACCAAAAATGTTGACTGCAAGTTGATAACTTGTCCAAGCTGGCTTAGGGATGGATTCCTAGGGCACAGACTTCATGCACTGTGCCTTGAGACTTGAGCTGCTGATACCAAAAAAAGCAACAAGAGCTCCCCAAAATTCTCATGGCTTCCTCCTCCTCATAACATATCTTTGTAAGAGTTGCAGAGGGTAGCTCAGGGGTGAATCAGGGAGTTCCCTGCATGGCTCAGGGATGGTTTCCTAGCCACACTCACACAACTGGGGGCTGTCACCTATGGCTCAAAGCAAGCAGGGAGTGACTCCAAGTTTGGGAGGCCACAGGCCTCCTCTGAGTGTGGGAACACAGCTCCAGGCTCTAGAGCTGCAGAGCATAGGAGCTTCTTCATGTCACCCTGCCAGGCTGAGTCCAAGCAGAGAGAGGGAGCAGATCTCAAGCTGGAGTCACCTGCTTTGGAAGGGACCAGGACTGACCCTAAGCACACTCCTGTCTGTGCAAGCTGACTGAGTGCCCTTGGAAAATCCTGAATCCTAATTCCAGTCACGCACTATGTTAAGCTCCAGATCCTGGCTGATGCTGGATAAAAGTGAGCTTTAGCCACAGCACTTAAATCCAACATTCTAGAATAGAATAGGAGTTAAGCTGGAACTGTTTGCTCACTCTGATCTGTATTTCCATAAGGATAGCTGTGCAGAACTGGGATCTCAGGTACCTTCAGCCATTCCCCAAGTTGCTCACCCTCTGCAACAGATTTCTTAGGTCCTTTCTCACTTGGTTTGAGTTGACTTCATGTCAAAACCCAATGTTGTTCCAAGCCTGGGCTTTGCTCTTTGTGTCAGTTCCTCAGCTACAAAACAAGTTCATAGCAGTGTAGAGCTGTCTGATAATTTTTTAATTGTGAAATAATGAAATAATGAGGAATATGAGTTATTTGGAAATGCTTTTGCACTCAGCTAGTTGCTTCCTCTTAGTGGAGAGACTCAGAGTAGCTTAATTCCGCCTCTTATCCCTGTGCTGGTGATTCTTTACTGCAAAGAGAGAGAGGACATTGTGGTCTTGAAGTAGAAACAGAGAAGTTTGGTGCTTGAAGGCACTGGAAAGTCTTATGTAATCATGAGAACAGGCACAGCAACTCTGGCCATGAGTGACATCTGGCAGATGTGCTGAGGAGATGTTTAATGAGCAGAAAGAGGACATTGAAAAGCAATTCAGTGCAAAACCAATGACACCGTGAGTGAGATTCTGAGGCCTCAGTGTGCAGTTATGACATAGCCATAGTGCTAAACCTTATGGGAAGCTAGCTGCCAACTTGCACGACCACCTCTTGTAGCCATTTGAAAGAGTCAGAGATGTCTGAAGAGCTGCCCTGCAGAAAAGGAGCTGGGGATTGTGGTTGGCATCAGCTGAAGCTGAGCCAGCAGTGCCCAGGTGGCTAAGGAGGCCAACAGCATCCTGCCTTGGATCAGCACTAGTGTGGCAGCAGCACTAGGGCAGGGATTGTCCTCCTGCACTGGGCACTGGGGAGGACACACATCAAATCCTGGGCTCAGGTTTGGGCTTCTCATTCCAAGAAGGACATTGAGGTGCTGGAGTGTGTCCAGAGAAGGGCAAGGAAGCTGGGGAAGGGTCTAGAGCACAAGTGTGGTGAGGAACAGCTGAGGGAACTGGGATTGTTTAGTCTGGAAGAAGAGACTCAGGGGAGACCTTCTTGCTCTCTCCAACTCCCTGCAAGGAGGTTGGTCTCTTCTCTGAAAGAACAACCTATAAGGCAAGAGGAAAAGGCCTTAAGTTGTGCCAGGGGCAGTTGTCAGGGCTTGGCCCAGGCTGCCCAGGAAGGTGCTGGAGTCACCATCCTAGAGGGGTTCAAAATACAAGTAGACGTTGCACTTGCTGACATGGTTTATTAACCACAAGGGTGTTGGATCAGTGGTTGGACTTGACGATCTTAGAGGTTTTTTTCCAACCTAAACACCTCTATGATTCTATGGCTCTAAGCCAATCTCTTGCTGCTGGCATGGTAAGGTTTAGCACTGTATGTGTTGAGCATTTAGTACATATACATGGACCCAAAGTGAGCAAGGGAAGAACCTTACAGACTCTACAAGCTTCACATTTGCTGCCATCATTTAAAACAATGAGTCTTATGTTTCTAGGAGGAATTGGAGGTGTTTTTGTCTTCCCTGCCCCTCCAGAAACCCACAGTCTAGGTTTCTTCTGTCCAACTGGCTTTAAACACAACCTCACCTCTTCAATGTGATTTCCAGGAGGTTAAATGACAGGAGTGTGAGGGCTGGACACTCAGCAGTTTGGCAGACCTTGCTTATATGTTTGGTTTGCAGCAGTAGTGTTTTTTATTGCCATGTGCCTGCCTTGGGACTTTTCCAAGATACCAGAATAGTGCCACCACACACAACCTCCCTTTGGGAGGAAAAGTGGTGAGGTCCTGTGTCCTCCTTTCTCTCTCTCCTGCAAAGTACTTGCCACAAAATAGGCCCCAAGTGACCACTTAGATTAATCACAAGCCTGGATCCCCTAGGACACCTAGTTCTGCTTTCCCCATTTAGAGAAGCTAATTTAAATTCCAAACACCAAGCCAGGATCCTTTCTTTCTCCTGAAGCAGAAGGACTCATTGCAAAAATCAGACTGTGTTTCTCATGGAGAATCCCATGGATCCCACAGCCAGCTTCTGATTTGCAGCCTGTTCCTTCCCTTCCCCTGATTTGCTTCACTGAAATTCACTGAGACTTGGGAAAGCTGCTATCCTTTTCTTCCTGTCTCTGTCCCCATGACTTAAGACAAGCTATTTTCCATCCTCTGGCTGCCTAATCTTGGAGATATCAGCTCCAGTAGGCAGAGCCTGAAGGCTTTTTCTATGGCTTAGCACCTAGCATCTTGGGGAACATGGAGGACTTCTGGAGAGATGACTCCACAAGTTTGCTGCACATGTGTTTCTCCAGACATCTTCTGCAGGAGTTAACTTCAGGAAGAAATCCCATCTCAGGGGGTGAAAGCTTGGTGGAAGGTTTCGAGTCATACCCAGCTCTGCAGCAGGACCTCTCGTGAGGGAAATAGGATGGGAATAGCCTTTGCTCAGGCAGAGCTCAGTGTTTGGGCTCTTCTGTGTCACACAGATTATTAGATTTCAGGATGCTCTTCAGTTTGGACACATGGTCCCATGGTTATTGTGTTAACCCAGGGATGACAGTGCCCATGGGTCTGGCAGAGGGAGCTCATGTTCAGAGCACTCACTCTGCACCTTGACAGTGAGTCAGTCACAGCACTTCAGAAAGCACCTAGCTGGAGAAGAGCTGCTGCTGAGTGAGGTCATGAATGTGATAAGGAGGTTGGAGTGAGGTGGGAGTCAGCCTCTTCTCCCAAGGACCAGAGAAAACAGCCTCAAGTTGTGCCAGGGGAGGTTTAGACTGGACATTAAGAACAATTCCTTCCCTGAAGGTGTTGTCAAGGCCTGGCCCAGGCTGCCCAGGGCAATGGTGGAGTCACCATCCCTGAAGGGGTTGAAAAGTCATAGGTGTGGTGCTGAGGGACATGGTTTAGTGGTGACCTGGAAGTGCTGCTTGATGATCTTAAAGGTCTCTTCCGACCAAAACAATTCTGTGATAAACACACTGTGCATTTCCTTCCCAGCCCTGCTTGCACTCAAGGGCACTATGGAGGCATAGGTGGCATTGCAGGTAAGATTACCATGCAGAGCATTAACTCCATAAATGACCCAGCCCCACTGCATCCATCCTAGAACAATAAGGCCTTACAAAGGAGGATCTTACAGTGTCCATTGTCCTCCTTATCAAGGCTGGTAGCACTAAACTGTGCCTGAATCTGCTTCAGGTGAGAAGCTCCTCCAGAGAGAGCAGGGTGAAGGGGCTGTCAGCACTCAGCTGGCAGCTCTGGGAGCACAGGCACTGTGAGCCTATTGTTCAGCTGGAACCCCCCCTTGCTTCTCCCCTTCATCCCAAGCCCTCAGATTTATAAAACACTATTTAAATAAAAAATAAGAACTTTTTAAAGCTTATCAGGGAGGGTTTGCTCTCTAATCCATCATATCTTAAACATAGATTCCCTAATGGCTTGTTCCTTGGATTGCATTCAAGTTGAGAGGACTGCTAGGCATCTGGGATGGTCTTTGGTGTGCTGTGGAAATAGCTGAGGGATTTGAGCCCTGCTTCCTAAGGAAATGAGTCTGTGTGTGTGTGTCAGCCCATCTGCCCCTAGCCCACAGCAACATTTCAGCCTATGACTCTGCTTAGGCTCAATATGATCCAGAGGTGTGGGGAAGGGGAGAGAAGCAGCACTCAGGCTGTGGGCTGAGAGCAAGGGAGGTCTGTAAAGGTGGGCTACTTCTTCAGGAGAGCCTGACTTACCTTCCCCACTCCAACACCATACCTCCTGCACCTACACAGCACAACATGCAGCCATTCACCGCCTCCACATCCCAGAATCTCAACCAGAACATCCCTGGACACACTCCTCAGTTCTTTCCTCTTCCTTTGTTGCACCAGAGAGTCTGATAAGAAGAAACTGTCAATGATACTTTGGATACTTTAGCTCATCTCTTGGACTTCATAGGACACCCTGACTAATGCCCAGTCTTGACCTTGCTAATTCTGCAATGTTCTAAGCCTTTTCTCAGCCTTCTGCATAGCCTAGCAGGCTGTTTGACCTCTTTGGTGATTCTGATTTACATGGAAATCCAGAGGAATCAATAGGAGTCATTATAGTTGGAAAAGACCTCTGAGATCATTGAGTCCAACCATCCACCCAGCACCACCATGTTGACCACTAATCCATGGCCCCAAGCATCCCATCTACATGCTTTTTGAACCCCTCTAGGGATGGTGACTCCAGCACCAACCTGGGCAGCCTGGGTCAGTGCCTGATAACTCTTCCAGGGAAGAAATTCTTCCTAATATCTAATCTGAACCTCCCCTGGTGCAACTTGAGCCATTTCCTCTTGTCCTATCACTTGTTCCTCTTTACAACCTCCTTGCAGGGAGTTGTAGAGAGCAAGAAGTTCTCCCCTGAGCCTCCTTTTCTCCACACTAACCAACCCCAGTGCCCTCAGCTGCTCCTCACAACACTTGTGCTCTAGACCTTTCATTACCTTCCTTGCCCAAATGAGCACTTCCCACTGGCACAGAGGGTGCTGAGGTAGGAGCCAAGAGAGTTTTGGGGTGAGAAAGTGTAGATCAAGGCTAGAAAGAGTGCAGAGAGCAGTGCTACACAGTCTACTCCACACAGCTGGATTTCTGGGAAAGCCACTTCATCTGGAGAAGGCTGCTAAAGCCTGAGGAAAGCAGGTTTATGCATGTAAATAAATAAAATGATATTTTACCCCTTCCCAGGTGAGCTGTGAGTGTGAATGCCTGCAAAGCTGTGAGATCCTCAGTTGAAAGGTGCTGTGAAAGTGCAAAGCATTATTAATATCCTTTACCTTCCTTCTCATAGCCCAGGCATTCATTCTGGGGAATTTCTGGACATAAACCAGGCAGCTGCAGAACAGCATTTCTTGAAAGCATCTATGATTTATTTTCTCCTCTCTAATTCCATTTTGTATTGAGCACACATTTGTCATAGAGCTGTTGTTCCACTGGGCCTTTTAAGTCTAAACCAGACTTGGGGACCTGATCCTCAGCTGGTAGAACTTTGCCCCTGCCTTCACTGGAGCTCTTTGCTAATTTACACCAGAACAAGACCTCAGTCCAAGCCTTTTAATTGAATTTCCACAGGGCAGCAAGTTCTGGTGTAAAATCCAAGTGGTTTTAATGACAGATAAGGCTCTCCCTGTCACTAAGCATCTGGCTGGGGTTCTGTAGCATCTCCTCGAGTCACTGGGTGTCAGCTCCTGGGAACACAGTGTTTTTGTGGAAACTCAAGCCTCTGGATTGGGTCTCTGGGTCTGCCTTTTCCATTTTGGTTTAAACACATTCAGCTTTAGAGGCTGGGCCTGGGAGCCTGGAGGGCTGCTGTGGCTTTTTCACATTGCAGGGATTTTTGTGAGACCAAACCAGAAATAGCCTAGTGGATTTGGACTTCTTTATTTTGAGAGGGAGAGAAGGAGTTGGAAACTTGCAGTAGCTGAGTGGACATGCTTCAACAGCAGTGCCTGTATTGCTAACCAGCATATTTAACCTTTCTTGCCACTGCCAAGTCAAGTGTATGTCCACACTTAGCCAATATTATACAGGGGGAAACTGAGGCAAAGGAACTCATCTGAGATGTGCTGGGTTAAACCTGGGCTGAGACACACACCTCCCATCCTTCCAAGCTGGTATTTTCAGGGAAGATCTCACAGCACCAAGCCTGACAGAATTCAAGAAGCATCTGGACAATGTTCTTAGAGACATGGTGTAATTCTGGGGGGTTGTCCTGTGCATAGACAGGAGTTGCACTCAGTGATCCTTGTGGGTCCCTTCAACTCAGGACATTTTATAATTCCATGCTAAAATGTACACAGAAATCCACTCAGAGAGGTTTTGTTTAACTTTAGCCAAACTTAGCTGGAGAAGCAAGGCTAGGTGCTGCAAACCTGAGGAGCCAGAGCCATAGAGCACACATGATAACTGCTCCCCAAGGCCTCAGGAGAGGCATGTTACACTGGGAGCAAAGCAGGCTCCCCTCTGCCAGAGGTTCTCCAGCTGGAGGAGGAGGAGGAGGAGGATCATCTCTCCAGATAATGGCCTATTTGTTTACTCAAAACATACTGATGCATCTGAATCAGCCACCCCATTTGTAGCCCTTCAGTCAATTATTTGACCCCAAAAAATCAGAGAAAATGAAAAATCCTCAGTGACTTCTGCTGCTTTTAGGAAAGGATTTTTTTCCCTCTCCATTTGAAAAACTAATTATTGTTGGAAAATTAATTGCTACATTTCTTTTCTCACAAGGGCACCATGTAAGTGACATTTCCCTTAGTTACATATTGGCAGAACTGTTTCTGAGCTAACCAAAATGTACATCAGCATCTTGGCTGGTAGAAATGTCTCAGCTTTTGCTTTTCTCCTTCAATGTAGAACTCTTGTTTTTTTCCCAAGTATTTTCCAAAACATTGCTCTAATAGTTCTAGTTGTAATACTTCTGAAGGATATCCCAGGGGAGAAATGAAAGTCAGAGACTGGCTGCAAAGAGGACATGGGAAAAGCCAGTGGTTACTCCAGGTCTCCTCTGATTCCAGTCACTGATAGAGCAGCAGAACAAGCTCTGGCTGCTCTTGGATGAAGTTAGGATCTACAGGACAACCTTCCAGCAAGGACAATGCCACTCATGCAAACAACATCTTATTTAATGCAGTGACAAGTGCTGAGGACTGAGCTTGGAGATGAAGTTCCCTGGCAGCACCAGGCTGCAAGCCCATCATCTCCAGCCCTACCATAGGAGTGGGGACAGGGCTCCCTTTTGGGGACAGCATGGCTGGGGCTGCCACCTCCCTTTGTCAGAGATGTCCCACTGCACTCTCTGTCCCAGGCTGGAACCCCAGAGGTTTGTTTTTCACTCAGCTCTGTTTGCAGTGAGGTTTGTGGTTTCTAGTAAAAATGGAGAAAAACAAATAAGGAAAACAAAAATAAAACCAGGCAGATGACATGAGCTCTGTTTTCCCCCATCCTTCTCTCCTCCCTCCTCCTCTTCCTTTCCCTCTCTTCCTTTCCCCTCCCCTCTCCCATCCCTTCTCTGTTTTCCTTTTCATGCCAATAACTAGAAGCTGTAATTTCAAAGCTGCAGTGGCTTTCCCAGCACCAGCAGGAATGTGCCAGTGCCTGGGATGTTTCCACAGGGAGCTCTGCAGCCCAAGGGGGAACCAGGCAGTGCTCACTCCTCTCCAGCAGAATGCTCCCAGGAGCATTTGGTATTGCACTGGAGAAGATGCTTTCCCCCTTCTTCCCTCTCCTTGAAATAGTTTCCTTATTGTATAGGGCATGTCTTTGCCCTCCCTGGGGTTTAAAGTCACCAGTTATTTACTGTGAAATAACCAGAGGGTTTGTTTCATCCTCCTTTTCTACCCATGGTCTTCTGTCATCTTGGGGTAGGAGAAAGGAGGTCTGCTTTTGGATGGGATGAGGCCCACTCCAAACCCCATTCAGTACAATGACACCTGATAGGACAAGAGGAGATGGCGCCAAGTTGTGCCAGGGGAGGTTTAGCTTGTCAAGGCCTGGCACATTTCTCCACCTTTTCTACCCCACCATCCCTAGAGGGGTTGAAAAGGTGGAGGTGTCCTGAGGGACATGGTTTAGTGGTGACCTGGCAGTGCTGCTTAATGGCTGGGCTTGATCTCAAAGGTCTCTTCCAACCCAAACGCTTCCATGATTTGATGATTCACGATCAGCATATGTCAGCCTCAAGCATTGCCCAAACAGCTAATCCCAGCCCCAGCTGGGACCAAGATACAAAGCTAGACGCTTGCAAGTTTTTTTCTGGCAAGAGTTGGTGTCAGCCCCTCTGTGCCTGTTGTCTTTTACTGTTAGATCTCTGCTCTGATGCAGTCAGGAGAACAGGATGGGGCAGTAATATGAATTCTGGCCTCACCACAAGCAAGCTGTCCCAAAGGGAATCCCCAGTTCTGCAAGGGAAGGTCCCAGTGAGGCTGTGGGACAAGACAAGCTTGTGTTAGGGGCAGCAGAAGGGAGGAATAGTCAGTGAGATCAGAGCTAGAGTGTCATGACAAGACACTACTATCTCAACAAGATACTAGTGGCTGGAAATCAGTGTGGCAGAAGCTGGCTGTTGGATGAGCTTTCCTTGGCTTGGCAGCTTTCTGAGCTCTTTGCTCTCCTAATTCAATGTTCTTTGAGTTAGGGCTTTCTGTTATGAGAAGGAATGGATGTTGATGTACAGAAATGGTTGTGATATTTTCCACAAAATGTTTGATTTGCTAAACCCAAAGGGTTTTTGCATAAAAAGGCTGCTTTAAAAAAGAATTAGCATTTCCAAGAAATATTGAGCAAAGTTCCAACACGGAAGAAAGTCTGAATTTATATATTTAAAAATATCCAGTTTTCTGTTGAAAATATGGGTGCAAACAAGAATAGAAGTTAAGCTGCAATAAGAGACAGAAAATTAATGAAGTCTCTATGCAATATCTTTTCTTGCATCTGCATATTTTCATTTTACAGTGAAGTTCTTTCTCTGTTAATTTTACAGTGTAGTTTGAGAAACATCTGCTCTTAGGATTGGAAAACTTTCCCCCTCCCAGTCACCACTATTCCTGTTCAATGCATCTTGTCCTGGCCTTGTCCTCTGCTCACTCCTCTCCTGTTCCAGCACACACCAGACCTCTTTCTCTCTCTTTCCAGGTCCTCCTGTCACAGGGACACAAAATGTGAACAAGACAAGCGACCAGCAGAGGCCTCAGCCAGGTAACTGCTGATTTTCTCCCTGCTCCATTCACTAAGTGATCAGATTTGTTCCAGATTGGGTGAATAAATATGTCAAGCAGCACCAACCCTGGGCACAGGACGAGCAGGCAGGGCCTTAGGGGCAAGTCACAGAATAATGAGTCAACTGTGACCAAGTGACTGTTCCAAACTTGGTCTGTTCTTCTGCCCTGCTCTTCCCCACTCCAAAGGATATCCCAGTCACATGCAGCATCTAGCAAGAGCTGTATTTCCTCTGAAGCACTGTGAGCATCTTGGCCTGGATCAAAACTAGAGTGAGCAGTATGAGCAGATAAGTGATCATCCTCCTGTGCTCAGCACTGGGGAGGACNCAGGGGAGGTTTAGATTAGATATAAGGAGAAATTTCTTCCCTGAAAGGGTTGTTAAGCCCTGGCCCAGGCTGCCCAGGGAGGTGCTGGAGTCACCATCCCTGGAGGGGGTTAAGAAACATTTAGATGTGGTGCTTAGGGCAATGGGTTAGTGATATCTTAGTGATAGGCATTGGACTTGATGATCTTAGAGGTCTCTTCCAACCTTTGTGATTCTGTGACCTGCCAGGTAGCAGGTGGTGGAGCAGTCAGGGGCAGGGAGCTTGCACTGGTGGAGTGTCTGCTCCTCACCTCGTCACCTCTGCAGCACTGATGTTCAGTGCAAGTGTCTCCAAACAGAACCAGCCAGGCTTCCCCTGCCTCAACAAAAAACAAAGAAGAAACTCAAACCCTGTTGGGCAGCAAGCAGCAGAGTTTCCTGCTGGTTTCCCCAGGGGCCTTTGAAAGCTGAACATCACCTTCCCTGCTCTGCACAGCTGCTTTCCATCCTTTCTCTTTTTCTTAGGGGGTTGGTTCTTTTGGCATGGATTCAATCCACGAGCAAATGCTATAGATCCAAATCACCAAACCCAAAGAGAAGCAAAGGAGAAGTGTAGAGATTAGGGCTGAGGAGGCCCCACAAAAAGGGAAGGAATTCATTCCTAATAAATGCACTGTGGGGTTTTCAGGGAACACTCAGCCTCATTGGAGCCACTGACAGAACTCCTGGTACTCTCATTTGTCTAACACTCTGTTGGCTCCAGTGAGAGAGAGTTGGGTGAACATTTCATTGACCTCAGAGGGAACCAAGCTCAACTGCTAACAAGTGCATTTGAAAATCTCATCTGGTCTCTAGCTCTTTTTATTAGGAGAAAAATATTTGCTCCTGGTTTGTTACAGTTCTGCTGTCCCACACATCTTTATTTCATGTTTCATGCTTTCTACACATAAGTGTAGGGCATGTCCAAAGAGATTACAGACTTGAAAGAAGGCAAGTCTGAAACCAGTGCCAGAAACACCAGGCCACAGAGATTCTGAGGGCACTGGAGCATCTGTGGCAGGAGGAAAGGCTGAGAGCCCTGGGGCTGCTTAGCCTGGAGAAGAGCAGAGCCAGAGGGGAGCTGCTCCATGCTGAGCAAGGGTGCAAGGGGCAATAGGCTGGGGCCACATTCTGCTCAGTGGTGCCCAGGGCCAGGCCAAGGGGCAATGGACACAAACTGCAACCCAGCAGGTTCCAGCTCAACAGGAGGAGAAAGTTGTTTGGTGTGAGGGTGCAGAGCCCTGGCCCAGGCTGCCCAGAGAGCTTGGGGAGTGTCCTTGTGTGCAGAGATTGCAAGGGCAGCTGGAGGTGATGCTGGGCAAGCTGCTGTGGGTGAGCCTGCTGGAGCAGGGGGGATGGACTGGATGATTCCCAGAGGCTCTTTCCAACCCCTACCATGCTGGGATTTGGTGATTCTGTCATTGTGTGATTTTGGATTCTGTAAGTAATTAGTTGTTTGCTAGAAAAGAAACAAGGCACATACCAGGTCTGCTCCAGGGGAAGAGAGAAGAACACACAAGAAGGAACTCTTGTGCCTAATGAACTGTTGTTTCTTGTGGGTGAAACAGTTTGTTTAAATAGCTTTTGTTGGACGTATTCTTAAAATAATTTTTGTTGGGTTGTTTGTGTTTTAGATCCCTACCAAATCCTAGGCCCCACCAGTAGCCGTCTTGCCAATCCAGGTGAGTTCATCCTTGCCTTTCAGCCCACTAGTGTCAAAGAGGTTAGCTTTCCTTCTGATCTGCTGCCCCAGTCTGTACTGGATGAGTAGCTGTTGTCCTCTCCCATTGGAGTAGGTGGTGGCAGCCACTGACTTTAGGAGGTCTGCTCTCAAAAGTGCTTTTGCAAAAATCCTTGCAGAAAAGCAAGGAAAGTAGTGCAACATCATCTTTGTCAGCACAAAATCACCATCCTGCAAGTTTTTACCCAAAACCAGCATTCCCTAAGAAGAGTTTTCTAGGGCACTTAAATGCTGGTCTCTCAGATGGCCAGGGCAGGTTAGTTTCCCACTGTTTGCCATGGATTAGCTTAATGGGAGGCACAAAACATCTCTGAAGCTCCCCACATGGTAACTGTCTCTCACACATCAACTGCAGAAAGCAATCCCTGGTTTTGGGGAGTGAGACCTGTAGTAAATCCTGCTTGAACTTAAACCTCTTTACATGGATTGCTTGTAAGGAACCATCCTCACAAGGCTCTTTGCTGCTAGTGTAACCACAGTGAATAAAAGTAGGAGTCATCTAGTCTGGGGAAGAAATCATCTTATGTAACTCAGATCACCAACTTTGGGTATCCAAAACAATATCCATGGTAAACAGCAAGCAACTGGGAGCTAAAATCCGCTCTGCTAACTACTGAGTGAAAAATGCAGAGCAGTATCCTCAGGAGGAGTCCTGTTTATGTGACTAGCCTGAAGATTTTAAGGCCAAAGGCGACCATTATGAAATCTAATCTGACCTCAAACTCCTAAGCAGAACAAAGGGTTGACTAACTTGTTTGCTGGGAACAGTTTATCCATCCCTACGAAAGGCTTTCTAAGGCTGGAAGGAGCAGTTCCCAGTAAAGATCGAGATAGTCCTTCTGTTTCCTGCCTTTGTCTCTGCTTTGGAGCAGGAAACACAATGTCATTTCCTCTCCTCTTTGGCTTGCTCCTGGCAGGGAGTGGGCAGATCCAACTGTGGCAGTTCCTGCTGGAGCTACTGTCAGACAGTTCCAACGCCAGCTGCATCACGTGGGAAGGAACCAACGGGGAGTTCAAGATGACAGACCCCGACGAGGTGGCACGGCGCTGGGGGGAACGCAAGAGCAAGCCCAACATGAACTACGACAAGCTGAGCCGTGCCCTGCGCTACTACTACGACAAGAACATTATGACCAAAGTGCATGGCAAGAGGTATGCCTACAAGTTTGACTTTCACGGCATCGCCCAGGCTCTTCAGCCTCATCCCACCGAGTCCTCCATGTACAAGTATCCCTCAGATCTCTCCTACATGCCCTCTTACCATGCCCATCAGCAGAAGGTGAACTTTGTCCCCCCTCACCCTTCTTCCATGCCTGTCACATCATCCAGTTTCTTCGGAGCAGCCTCCCCTTACTGGACCTCCCCTGCAGGAAGCATTTATCCCAACCCCAACGTCCCTCGCCATCCCAACGCCCACGTATCTCCACACCTGGGCAGCTATTACTAGATGCTTTGATCTTCAAGTGGCCTTTGTCAAGTCTGGTTGGACTTTTTCTTGACTTCTGGGATTTTTATGGTTTTTTGTGGGGGGACCCTCAATGGATAATTGTGGCCTTTCTGGGGAAGAATTAGAACTGGATATTGGTTATTCCTGGAGCAAACATTTGACTTTTGTAACTTTGCCTCTTGTGTCTTGAACTGAGAGATGGATGCTTCTTTGGGCCAGTACTATGCATTCTCCTTGGGTTTTAACCCTTATGTCCTCTGTAGGAGCTGACTGTGAAGATTGTTCACCATTCCCTGGAATGATGATTAGCTTTTTGATGAGAGAAATTCTTAAGGATTCAAAGGCTTTTGACAAGACATAGATCCAAGTGTGGGTCGTAGGGAAAGATGACTATGTGGGGGTTTTCTTTCTCACTCTGGAGAGGATAAGGCAATTTGACCATTAAGTGGAGGACACTGGGCTTGCAACTGGAATCTTAGTTTTAAGGCAGAGGAGGATTTTCACCCAACTGGAAGTTAAATATATATATATATTCCCATATATATATATATATATATATATGTATATTTTAAGAAGTAAAGGGCATTGAAGGAACTTTTCTAGAGTGTACCATATCGTTAAACTGTCTGTTAACTCCAGAAACATCCAAAACCAGAACAAAAAGGAACTTAATGTCAAGGAGAGGCATTCCTTGGAAGCAAAAGTGAAGGAAAAGAAATGACAGGAGGCTCCTGAGCTCAGCCAGAGCCTCGGGGTCACTAAGAGCTACGGATTCGCGAACGCTGTGCGTTTGTCAGACCATCCTCCAAGGGCTCAGCAGAGCAGAAGGCAAATCACTGTATAAATTATGCAGAGTTATTTTGTTTTGTTGTTGTTTTTTTTCCCTATATCTCACAGTTTTAAAAGAAAGAGTAAAATAAAACGAGTTGACCTCGGTCACAAATGCAGGTTTTTTGTTTCATTGTTACTATCAGCTCAGTTGTTTGTGGGTTGGTTTGGGGGTTTTTTTGTGTGTGTGTTTTGGGTTTTTTTTAATGTAACTTGTACATCTTTTCAATCTGTACATTTGGGCTGTGGCTTTGTACTTTTTGCTAAGAAAAAAAAAGAAAATAAAAAAGAAGACCTGAGTAATGTATCTGTTGGGAACAGCCTTGCTCCTGCAATTGGATCCATAATTGACCCCCAAAGGAGCCAAAAAAACCTTCCAGGTTTCCCTGGGCTTGTCTAGAGTAGAGTTTTTCCTTGCCTTAGCCTGTCATAGTTGTCTGCAAATTAGCTCCACTTAGCTAAGCTGTTTGCATTGGAGCTGATTGGAAACATGCACCAGCATTTGCAAGCAGCCAGTTCAATATTTTGTGATGATTTTTCACCAAAATCTGGAGCTTTGGAAAGCTCTTAACCACTTCATAGCTCATATTATCAAATATATCTCACAACATCTTGTCAGAAACTCATGCTAGGGGTTTTTTTTTCATTTCCACTTTCAACATTTAAACCTCTGAGCCACCCCTAATTCTGCACATGTTGATGTGATGATCCACCAGGGTAGTTTGGTGCCATAAACGGGAGGGTAAACCACAAGCATTTGTGTCTGAGAACAGATGTCTAGGGGAGGGCTGGGGGTAAGACTTCCCATGTACAACCTATTAGCTAACTTGTATGAACTGGCAGCCAATTAACAGCATCACAAATATCTAGTCTAGACAGAACCTCGGGGACTCTGGGTGGCTGCAAGATTTGGTCCATGTGCATCCCATTGCAGGATGAGAGCCTGAAACCAGAGCAGTAGAGTCTCCTCAGAACTTTACACAGAAGCACTGATGCCATTATTTAACAGGAAAAAAAAAAAAAAAAAGAAGATAAAGCTAATCAGCTTAGGTCTTAGTGCTTTCAGGATGTTTATAAGTAATTTTACTGCAATAATCATGGAATTTAAGGATGAAGAAATGACCCATGGGAATGGGGCTTTTGCTACTATATATATGCAATGTACTTTGTTTGGATATTAAAATATATATAATTTTGCAAGCTATCTTGGTGTTTTTTAAAGCCTGTATTGTTACCATGAAACTGTTGTATGAAGAGGATGATGTAAAAACAAAAATGTGACAAAATAAATGGTGGTTTTCTTCTCTAAGGCATCAGCTTGTCCCACTGTCTCCCTCCCCTCTCTCACACACACATTCACACACAGAGGATCATTAATATGTAGATCAAGCAAGAACTTTCCCTCCAAATCAGATTGAGCTCCAAAAGGAAAGCAGAGCAGCTCCACAGTGGTAGCAATCAATCCTTATCACTACAAAACAATAATGAGCTCTTATTCACAGAATCGTTAAGGTTGGAAGAGACCTCTAAGATCATCAAGTCCAACCATCAACCTATCACTACCATACCACTAACCCATGGCCCTAAGGAGAGCATCTAAATGTTCTTTAAACCCCTCCAGGGATGGTGACTCCAGCACCTCCCTGGGCAGCCTGGGCCAAGACTAAACAACCCTTTAAGGGAAGAAATTACTCCTTATATCTAATCTAAACTTTCCCTGGTGCAACTTGAGGCCATTTCCTCTTGTCCTCTCCCTGTTAACCCTGGAGAAGAGACCTACCCCCATCTCACTCCAACCTCCTTGCAGGGAGTTGTAGAGAGAGCTAAGGTCTCCCCTGAGCCTCCTCTTCTCCACACTAACCAACCCCAGTGCCCTCAGCTGCTCCTCATAAGAAGACTTGTGCTCCAGAGCCCTCCCTAGCCTCCTTGCCCTTCTCTGGCCACATTCTGGAGCCAGTGTTTAGCAGACCTGATATAGTTATTGAGGTGGCTAAGCCAGAAACCCAGGTTCCATCTTCTGTCCATGGAGAGACAGAAAGTGGTAGAGCAGCCAAAGCTGGAGGGGGTGAAGTGTCTCACAAGAGGATGGTGGCAGAGCTGGGAGCAGTGTGGGGTCACAGCACTATGCTGAGTGCCAGGACACACAGCCTCCCTATAACTAACTTAATAGGCATCTGCACCTGATTGCTCTTTAGGATGCTCAAGAAGCCTCTGACAGAGTGTCTATGTGCAGTGCTCTGTGGTTTGGATATTAGGAAAAATTTCTTCACTAGAAGAATTGTTAGGCATTGGCCCAGGCTGCCCAGGGCAGTGGTGGAGTCACCATCCCTGCAGGGGTTCAAAACTCCTGTAGATACAGTGATAGGTATAGTTGGACTTGGTGATCTTAGAGGTCTCTTCCAACCTACATGATTCTGTGACTCTGTGTTAGCAGCCTGCCTGCCTGCTTCTGCCTCTCACCTGTCCCCAAAGCCCAAGCAGAGCCAAGCCTCCAAAGCATTCCTGAGCTGGAGTAAGAGGCTGCAAAAACAAGCACTTGCAAGGAATCTCCTGATGGTGTCTGAAGGTCAGGCAGAGGCACCTCCTGTATGTTTGCAGGTGCACAGTGCTCCTGAGAGATAGCTTGGACTCTCTGTCCATTCCATTAACCCTTGGCCATACAGAACTGCACCAACACACCATTTCCTTCCTCCACACACAGCCTTTTGTTGCTAAGTTGCTAGTACAATAGCTTCCACGGGCTTGAGTAGCAAGGCTGGGCTCTGAGGAAGAGAGATGTAAGCACGTTCAACCACCACAGAGCTGTTTCTTTTGGCTGTTCAGCCAGACTTGCTCAGTTCAGCCATAAAAGTGAGTGTTTTGGTGCTTATCTCTATTGTTTTTCTCTTTGCCACTCTTCAGATTCATTCTGGCTAAGCATCTTCAATCAAAATATCAAGATGTTCTTTTGATGCAGCATCCCTGTGAAACTGCACAAAGCCTTCTAAAGGCAGAGCCTGAAGGTTATCAGAGTACAAAGCAACTGAAGGCAGAACCTTTAGGTTATCAGAGTGCAAAGATGTCTTTGATAGTAAAATTTGGCCAGCAGGTGAGAAAAAAAAGGCTTTTAAAACCAGCCAAAGGCTCCAGAAGCATCTCTTTCTGGCTGGTCAGCTTGCACCATCCATCTTCAAGGAGCCCAGCTGGATATGGAAGGGGATCAGCAGCACCCACAACTCAGGTCCCTGCTGGCTCCTTTCTTCCTTCTCTTCAGGTCACTTGCTGATATTAACCTTGCTAATATTTAGCTTTAGCCAGAGTTTGCTGCCCACTGCAGTCTGCATTCCTATGGAATGAAGAGATCTTGGATCAAAGAGATCCCACCCCAGTGTGCCAGACAGCCTCAGACTGGTGGGAATTCCCAGGCACCTTTCAGCATTTTCATAAGAGCTTAATAGTTCACATTGCTAAGGGAAAGGAGCAGTAATGCCACAGAGATCCTCATTTGTACCCCCTGATACCAGCCTGGCTTTGCCATGTTGGAAGCCCTAGGGCTGCTAACTGGAGGATCTCCCCTCCCAAGTTCCTGGGACACACTTGAGACAAGATAAACAAGGAATGTGACAGTACCCATGCTACTTTTTGACTGTTCCCAGGAGGACAAGGCAGATGGAATTTAAGTGCTTCAGCCTTAAATCAGAGAGTTTACCAAACAGATGGTTGGGATCACATGGCTGGGAGCTGTGAGTCAGCAGGGACAGCAGAGAATCTTCTCTACATCCAAGTTCAGAATGCAGACCTCAACAGGAAACCCAGCTCCCATTCAAACCAGGGGTAATCCAGCTATTAGTTATTAGTGGTCTAGGATCCAGTCATTGATTCTAGTCTGCTCTCCAAGTTCAAACACTGAATGGGATCTAGCTTAAATCTGCCAAACCCAGACAGCCTTACATTTCACCTTCTATAAATTGATATTGCAGCTCCTGTATTAAGCACAATCAGTGATGGTTTACAGTCTCAGAGCTCCAGCTCCTTTCCAGAATCACAGAACCACTAAGGTTGGAAGAGACCTCTAAGATCATCAAGTCCAACCACCAAGCTATCACCACCATGTCAACAAGCTATGTCCTTAAGTAGTACATCTAGATGTTTGCTGAACCCCTCCAGGGGCAGTGATTCTACCTCCTCCCTGGGCAGCCTAGACCAATATTTAACAACTCTTTCTGGGAAGAAAATTTTCCTGGGATCTTGGTGATGTTTTTCTCTACCTAAGATGTATTTATCTCTTTGATGACACTGCCACAGCCTCTGCATATCAGAGAAAGGGAGAGCATAAAGGTATTCTTACTGCTTAATTACAGCCCTTAGGTTTAGATCCTGCTTCTAACTGTATTTTGAAGGCTTTTTATCATAGGACCATTTTGGCTGGAAGAAACCTTTAAGATCACCAAGTCCAACTGATAACCCAGCACTGCCAAGGGTTTATCCCCACTAAATCACTGCTTAGGGTCTAGAGGATGGAGCTCCCAGCTTTAGCACTTGTAAGGTGCTCAGAAGTAGGAGATGCCCAATCCTTCTAGTGTCAAGCATCTGAGATGACTCCTACCTACAATCCTCACATGCTAGAACCTCTCTTGTGTCTAAGTGGCTGACTGCTTTCATGTACCTCAGAATTGTATTTCAGCCCTGAAAAAACCTCAGATTTCTAACATGCACCTACTACAGTTGCAAGGGAGAGGGATCAGTGCTGGGCCCAGTTCTGTTCAAC
>VWZO01011421.1:0-19556 GCA_013396975.1 Bucco capensis | reverse complement strand
GGGTCTTTTCCAGCCTTGGTGATTCTGTGATTCTGTGATTTCCCCATGCTCTCAGCAAAGAGAGGGAACTATTTCTCACACTGCCACCCAACAAGTGTACTCCAGTCCCTAACTAGGTGGGAAGTTTGCCATGACTCCTGTTGGGGTGAAGATTTGATGAAGCTGGGCTTAGCCAGTAGATTTTGTGAGCATCCTGTCTGTCCACAGTGACTGTCCCTGAAGCTTTGTGTTAAAAGCTCTGATCAACCCAAGTGCTTCTTCCCACCCTGCTGTCAGAAGAGAGGAGCCACTGCTCTGTAAATTCTAGGTTAAAGGAACCACCTTCACTTTATTAGGCTGTTACAATAACAGCATTTTTTACAGCCTGCTTTGCTGTGCTGACAGAGGAGTTTTAATGGCCTCTGTGAAATTAGTTAGCAGGAGTTTAGCCCACTTCCTAACAAAGTAGGTGCTCCCACATCAAACCCAGGGTTGCTGCATTTGGTGTTCATTAGAGCTGTAGGCTAGAGGCACATCAGGGGCTGGGGCTGATAAATTCACTTCAAAGAGCCTGTTTGTGTACCTGGTGGAAGGTATAGACATGGTGATTTTCACCTGTAAAAGCAGAGCTGGCTGCAACTAAAGCAGCCCAAGGAGGTTGCCCCTGAGGAGGCTCGGGGCAGGCAGGTGTGTGTCTGTGGTGGGCAGGCTGCTGGCAGCTGAGCAGCCACTTCACCAGTAAAAATAGCTACAGCAAAGCAGCTGGGAAGCTTTGGGGCAGAGGAGGGTGTCTTAGGGAAGAGGACTTAGCTGCAGGACGACAAACCTGAAGCTCTGTATTCTTGCTAAAGGAGGAGGAGTGACCCAGCGGCTCTGGCAGTTTGCTGCATGGCTGTTTCAACACAAGACTCTGCTTCTTCCTTTCCAGGAACAGCTGCAAACTTATTTGTTTTGGCTTTTCCCTACCTTTCTGTCTCCTGGAGCTGTAAAAGCTCATGCTGGATCTCCTCTACCTTTCCTGCTGCTGCAAAGCTTGATGTGTGAGCCAAAAGAGGCTCCTCTGGGCTGCTGCTGGTGGCATTGGTCATCTGGGAGTGTTCATGAGCCATTAACAGTTGTCTCCCCTCAGTGAGCAGGTCCTGCAGCCCCAAAGCACCCCAGAGAGCAGGCCTTGTCCCACCATCTCACATCTGCTCCCTTCTCCAGCCCAGGGTGAGAGAGCCCTGGACCGGGCTACCAGCTCTGCTGGTTCTGTAGCCCAGTGGCTTGCATACAACATGGAGTGTGCTGAACTGCAGCTGAAGTGACTGGTGTTAGAGGCACTGAGGAAGGGCTGAGTCTGCCAGGGGATAGGAATGTGGGGAAACCTCACCAAGATCTGGGCTGGGGCTCTGTCCCCTTGGTGTTTTGGAGGTGAACAGGCTGAGCATGGTGTTTGCAAAGCTCCTGACACAGGAGCATGAAGGGATAGAATCTGGACTTCTAGACACTGTCAAGTGATCCAATGGTTTTACAAACTCTGCTGTGGTGGCAGTGAAGCCTTTGTGTGAGGCTCTGTAGGATCTGTAATGTACCAGGAATGCTTCCAAACCCGAGGGGGTCTTCAGCTCAACAGGCACTTTTGGGCACTGTTGCAAAACTAACAGAGAGCTGGAACTTGAAGCTTTCCCAGGGTGGCATGCGTGGTTGCTTTTTTAACAGCTGGGGAAACTGAGGCTCAAAGCAGGGAGCAGTGACTTGCTTGAACTAACACAACAGAATGGTGTGTGGAATACAGGTCTCCCCAGACCCACCTCACCTACTGCAGACTCTGTTAAAGGTGCTTTAGATGCCACTGCAGACCTGATGTTTACAGCCCCCAACTTCCACATCACCTCTGAATTCACTGCCGTGAGTTAAGTCTCCCAACACTTCTGTGAAGTGGCTAAAAATATCCAGCCAGCAGTGCTCCTGCCAAAAAACCAAGCCACTAAATGCATTAAACCTTGTGTAATAAAGTAAGGAGCAGTCCCAATAAATTCCTGCTTGGTGCTTTGCAGGCTGCCCCAGGCTGCAGTGTGAAGCTGGCTGCCGTGCCCGGGAGCAGCTCGGGGTGGCTGCGTGCCCGGAGCAGATCTGGCGGCAGGGGCTGCCCTCCAGCGGCAGCAGCACAGAACACACTGCGGGGAGCGCGCACAGCATCTCTGCACGGCCTCAGCAGCCCAGCCTGCATCGGCCCTGGCTTCTCACAACAGAGCAAGGAGGTCTCTGCAGAGCTCACATGGGATGTGCTCACCCAGGAGAGCAAGGGATTCAGTACTTTATTGGCCAGCAAAGTGCAAATCACAGAATCATAAAGGTTGAAAGAGACCTCTAAGCTCATCAAGTCCAACCATACCTATCACCCCCATGCCACTAAGTACCACAGCTATAGGTGTTTTAAACCCCTCCAGGGATGGTGACTCCAGCACTGCCCTGGGTAGCCTGGGCCAATGAAGAAATCTTTCCTAACATCCTACCTAAACCTCCCCTGGTGCAACTTGAGGCTTTTTCCTCTTGTCCTCTCAGTAGTAACTCAGGAGAACACACCAACCTCCATCTCTCTATGTGAAAGGAGACTGTCTCATTTCTATCCTCACCTTACTTGGCCACCTCCCTGGGGCACGGAGAGTTTATGTCTGTCTTGTGCAGCAGTCAGCTTGTGAATAAGACTTATGTCATAAGCATCCCCAGGCAGATGCTTCCACCACAGGAATGTGGAGTTGGCCTCAGGAAACACATTGTGTGTTCCAGCAGCCATGGAAAGAGGCTTTAGCCTTCCTCACACTTGCTGAGTGACATTGTCGCAGGGATATATATGATTTAGGACCAGTGACAGCATTACCATAGAGGTTCTCCAGCTACAGGAAGAAGCTGCAGGCACAGGTTCACCAGAGGGCTTAGGAACCTGCTCATCTTCTCCCATCCTTGCCTCTCAGGGCTCTGCTCACATCCCTCCTAGTGTGCTGTCGTTTCTCCCTGCTTGTGTGGGGAGCAGGGCCTGGGCCAGCACCATGGCAGCTCGAGGGGGGAAAATACAAGAGAAAGGGAAACTAAGGCTCTTCCCAGGTGAACTCCTGGGGCTCTAACCACATCAGTTTGCTGCCTGGGGAAGGGAAGAGGAGAAGACACCTCAGCTGCTCTCTCCCTTGTGCTGGGGCTTTGCATGCTGCTGACTGCTTCATGGGTGAGGAGCTGAGTTTACAAGGAAGGGTATGGATGCAGAAGTCATCCAGGCAGTTGCTGGGAGCTAGTTAGCAGTCATCTGCCACATTCCAAGGATGCAAGGATCCAAACATTTTGCCAGGCTTTATATTTTTTATTATTAGTAGTATTTTGGGGTTTCTTTTCACCAGTTACTACTGAAGGGAGTGTGGAGACAGCTAACTAGCAGATGTCAGCTTACCAAAAACAGCTCTTTTAATTCATGGCCCTCTCTCCAGCAGCCAGCAGGATGCTTATTCATCTGCCAGCAGGAGGGGGAATCTATTTCAATATGATTGAAATATTATGCACAGCTTGAATGAATGTTTAAAATAAATACAGTAGAAGAAACATGTTGTTTATGAAATGAGAAGATAAATTAAGTTCAGTGCAGACACACTCAGCCAAGCAGCTAGGCTTGGGAATACACTTCCACAGTGACATCCTTCAGGCCTTAGCCCAGCAGTGGTTAATCCACCAGAGATCTCCTCTCCTGAAGAGACAGGACCTTCTCTTCAGTGCTTTGTATTGACTCCTGTTGGCCTCTGGTGCGTTCAAGATTCCAAACTAGGTCTTGAGCAACCTGGTCTGGTGGAAGGTCTCTCTGATCTAGTGGAAGATGTCCCTGCCCATGGCAAGGGGAGTTGGAGCTAGATGATATTTAAGGTCCTTTCCAACCCCAATCACTCTGTGATTCTATATGCCACTCTGGAAAGGATTCTAGCTGCTGCAGACTGGATGGAGGAAGAAAACCACAAGGCTTAGAGAGTGCTGTGGAACTGAAGGGAGCAGTCCTTGTTTCCCAGTATCAGCTCTGTGGTTCCCTCAGCCACTTCTGCTCAGCAAGATTAAATTTATTTTCATCCTCTTAACTGAAGTTTCTTTTCATGGCAGTGGAGGTGACAGCCCCTAAAATAGATTTCCTCTGGAGCCTCTCCTGAGTGGCACTGAGTGCAGCATGTCTCCTGATAACCCTTTTTTCCCTGCTCTGGGCCTTTATCTCTCTGGTGACAAACAGCTCTCCCTGGGCAGAGAGAGGAAATTCCACTCGTTGTTGTCCTGCTGCTGGACTCTGCCTGCAGGCTCCATCTCCTGCTCCCTGCAGGGCTGGCAGGACTTGCCTGAGGTGACAGTCAGCTCGAGGCTGAGGGAAGGAGGGAAGGTTTCAGTCCCAGAGTCCCAGTTAAGTCCCAGGATGAACTCTAAGCCAGCTTGAGAGCTCAGCCCTCTCAGCTTGCTTTTGGGGCAGGTGTAACTGTCAGCAGAGAGAGGACAAGAGGTCATCAACCTTGCACTGAGATCATCTCCTGTTTGAGCTGAGGTAGCACTTGATGCTTTTAGACATGGAATAACACCTCCTTCATCACTGGAACAGGTTGCCCAGAGAGGTTGTGGCTGCTCCATCCCTGGCAGTGTTCAAGGCCAGGCTGGATGCAGCCCTGGGTGACCTGGGCTAGTGATTGGCATCCCTGCTCAGTGTGGGGAGGTTGGAACTAGAGGATCTTTAGGGTCCCTTCCAACCTGACCACTCTAGGATTCTAGGATCATTCTATGATTCTCCTTGCTAGATAGACAAAGGGAGGATGTCTCTGCCCATGGCAGGAGGTTTGGAACTTGATCTTTAAGGTCCTTTCCAACACAAATCCTTCCAAGATTGTATCAAAAGCCTAGAGGTTGAGGATTCTGAGATGGCTTTCCAAGGCCAGGGCTTGGAAGTGCATTATTTGGGGAGTCAGCTTTGGAGGATGCACACCACATCTTGGGCAGGCACTGGAGTAGTATTGGATTCATTTTTTCCCCCATCACTAACATNCATTCTAGGATTCTAGGATTCTATGATCTTCACTTAAAGAAAAGAGGAATCATTCCCATCACCTCATTGCACAGCTGGGTTTGACCTTGTAAATGGATTTCCTATTGACTTGGGGTTTTTTGTACAGTAGAGATTATCTTTCCCTTTCTTTTCAGGGCATCTTGGTGCATTTATCTCCCGGGGGTAGGAGGCACAACTTGCAAGCCTTGAGCATTGCCAGTGCTGCTTTCGAGGGAAGTGACACTCAGGGCAACAGCACAGGAAGCCTCTGAAGGATATGTGGCAGCAGCTCTGGGAGGACTGCTGTAAAAATAGCAGCTTTACAGTTGGCTGGGTTATTTTGCAAGGTTGCAAAAGCAGCACACCCAAAATATTGGGCAATATCTGTGAATTACCTTGAAGCTCAAGCATTCCATAGGTCCAGCCAGGCTGCAGCCTGTTTTAGCCATTCTGATGTGTGATGACAACAACTTTCTCTGCTGGCCTGGCTATCTAGGAGTGAAGAAGGGTGTGCAAGAGTGGTGCTCAGGAAAGAGGAAAGACTGAGACACTTGAGAACTGGCTTTTAAAGTGCTTTAGTGACATGATTGTTCATAGCATTGTTCTCTGTACAGCAGGAGTACTTTATGTCCTGTGTTACAGATGGCAAATCTCAGATACACATAAAATGATTTGTTCTGAACCAACAAAGGAGTCAACACAACACTGGAACTGAGACCTGAACACTCTTGGGTCCCAGGATTTGCTTTCCATACTCACATTCTGTTCATTTGCAGGATGACTTTGTCATGTCATCATCTGCCCTGTTTAATTCTCCTTTCCAAACCACTTAGTCCAGCAGCTTTGGAAGAGATGCTTCCATCTCACCACAGGGTTGAAAATAGATGAGCTGAATTACAGCCCTGGGAAGAGTTCCCTCCAAAACCCCTCTCTCTTTGGTCTGCCACTTGAACTCATGGCAGGAGAACTATTTGAGGGGATGAAAGGCTGTGAGGGAGTGGACATTCACCCCAAAGTTATTGAAGCTTCTTGTTGCATTTGAAACTGAAATGTCAAAAATCCCACCAGGAAGATGTTTGGCACCACTTGGCTCCCACTGAGCAGGACTTGTTTCCTGTGGGGAAGCACACTCTGCTGTCGTGTCCCTTCTTAGGGTCATGGTTTACTCTATGTGAGTGATAGGCATGGCTGGACTTGATGACCTTAGAGGTCTTTTCCAACCTTAATGATTCTGAGGTGAAGGGTTTGGCACTAAATCTGCAGGCCACTGTTGGTGGGAGGTTCCTGTGCTGTGTTTTTGTTTGAACAGGACCTTCATGCTTAAAAGGAAAAGATGATCTGTGTTTGCACTGTGGCTAAGTTGAAGGACACATCTGCAGGTGGGGAATTCCCTCTCTTCTCCCACGGGATTACTCTTCCGCCAGGTGTGAAACCATCACTGTGTTCTTCATCTCCCCACTGTGGGTCACCTTCTTTCTTCAGGTGTTTCCTAATTTCACAGTGTATTGGGCTTGGCTGAGATGGAGTTAATGTCCCCATACTGTTTTCAGAAACGCTGTGCCTCAGATTGAAGATAACCTGTGATGTTGTGACTGCTACAAGGCTGGCACAGCACCAAAGCGATGGGGTGGACAAGATCCTGGGAAGGGACGTAATCAAGGCAGCTGACCCAAACTGACCAAAGAGCTATTCCATACCATATGACATCAGCTCAGGGATAAAGGGCAGAGGGGGGGAAGGAAGGGAGTGGGAAGAAGACGTCTGCCCCCCAAGCAACCACTACGCGTTTCGGAGCCCTGCTTCCCGGGAAAGGGCTAGACATTGCCTATTATGGGAAGTAGAGACTAAAGCTCAATTTTGCTTTGCTTTGCTTCACGCGTGTGGCTTTGCCTTTCTTTATTTTGCTTATTAAACTGCCTTTACTAAAACCCATGGGCTGTTTCCATCTCGTTCTCTCCCTCTTGTTGTGCTGTGGGAGGTGTGGGGTGAGAAAGTGATAGAGAACCTTGGTGGGTACCTGGCACTCAGCCCAGGTCAACCCACCACACACAGTCAGCCAGTTCTTGGCCAAGTGAAGAGGAGAGTAGCTGAAGACAATTAGGAAGAAGCTGCAGAATTCCTCTTCTCCCACAGCAGCTCTCTGCTTCTCCTTGGGCTTTTTTCACTTTTGATTTCCATTTGGCTATTTTTCCCTGAAAGGAATCAAGGGCTTTCACAGGAAAGAAGTTCTGGATGCAGCAGGATGGCCTACACTGTGTCCTGTCAAGCTTCCCAAGCATGTACCATCCCTGAAGGTTCCATTTCTGTACAAGTTCCAGCATCAAAGAAAGGAAAAATTGTTCTGAAATGCTCCGAAGTGCTCAAGTGTTCCAGAGCCAGGGAGTCTGTTCTCACCAAGGACTTTGGCAACCAGAAACATACATTTGTGGAGGTTTTGGCTCCCAAGTCCCTCAGGTTTCTTCAGCTTTGCCTTCTGTCTCCTCTCTTCATGTCCTCTTTCCAACAGCTGTGTGTCTTTAACATGTCCTGAAGTTTCTCTCTCCATCTTTCCAGGCTTTTTAACAGACTTGCATGTTTCTGGGGACTGAAGTGAGTTGGACATTCCAACCTAGCAGCTTCATAAAATGTCCCATAGGTATAAAAATAGAAATTCTATGCAATATATATAGAGAGAGTATAGTTAAATAGTCTTCTGGAGATCACTGCTATTCTGTTCCTCTTTGATTTGAGGCTTTTGAGAAGGTAAATGCTGGCTTAGAGTAAAACCAAACCTGTGTTTCTCTTTTACTACATTATTAATCCTCTCAGGGTTGAATTCATGATGACAAAAAGACACAGTCCCATGAAGATCTGCAGCTACATTTTTGTGTCACTGGTCTCACTAACTTCTGACAAGACAAAAGCAGGGTTGTCAAAACCTTTCTTCTCTTTGGCTTTGGCTTCTTTCTCATTGTGGAGACAGAAGGCACAGTGGGGAGTCTCCACAGCCACTGTCTTGCTGAAGTTCTGGAAGTCTACTCTGTATTTCCCTTCTTTGGTCTTGGACACGATGGGAGCAAAGCGGTAACCCCAGAGCACCTCTTCTGGGATGTAGGATGTCCTCACTTGGCAGGTGGCACTGGTAGCTTCCACGGTGCCATCTAAAAACACCACCAGCTCAAAATCTTGCTGCAGAATGGTTTCTGCTGCCATGTGGAAGAAGGGGCTGTTCTTGTCTATGATGTGATAAATAGTCAATGGGGAAATGAAGAAGAGGTTCTCATTGCCAGCATCGACTATAAATTCAATGTTGACTTGGTCCAGAATGATTGTTTCTCCCTCTGGGGTGATGGTAGTCTTCAGAAGTTTCCCATAGATGTGACTGCCGATCAGCAGACTCTTCCTGAGGTTTGCCACCCGAATGAGGAGGCAGAGCTTCCCACCACGCTTGCTGATGACAGCGTTCTTGCTGAACGTGATGGTCTTAGCCCGGTTCTTGGACCTCGAGATCTTGGCCAAGATGGCACCACACATGAAAGAGTTGATGATTACCCCCAAGATAGACTGGAAGATGAGGAGGAAGATGGCAGTGGCACATTGTTCTGTGACACACCTGAAGCCATACCCAATGGTTACCTGAGTCTCCAAGGAGAAGAGGAAAGCTGAAGTCAGGCCGTTGATGTTCTCCACACAAGGGGTGTGATTGATGGAAGGATTGAACTCGGGAAGATCTTTGTGTATGTAGGCCACGACGTACCAGAGGAGACCAAAGAGAAACCAGCTGCCTAAGAAGGCTGAAATGAAGATAGTCATTTTGTATCTCCACCTGAGATCCAGGATGGTGGTCCAGATGTCAATCAAGAAGACAAACCTTGACTGTTCCACGTTGCCAAACTCTATGTTACACCTGCCATCTTTGGAGACCAGCCTTGCTCTCCGCCGGCTGCGCTCTCGGATGTGGCTGCCGAAGCGTTTACGGATGTAGTTGAACATTCCTTCTGCTGCCAGTGTTCTGGAGAGGAAGAAATAATCAACATCATGGGAATGCAGCTTGGGTTCATGCCTGCAGGTAAGAATGAAATTCTGACAAAGTCTCAAGACACTTGTTTAGGAAAAAAACATCTCATTTGCATATTTTCCCTCAGCTGACGGAGAAAACTTCCAGCAAGTGTATGAGGAAAGTACCAGGCTCTTGTCTAAGGAGCATTCCAACCTAAAATAACCATTTTGGCTTACTCAGTAAACTCTGAATCAGTTAGCTGTTAATATTGTCCTCTGCTTAGCTGAGGAAGTGGAGGCAGAAGGAAGCAGGTGACTTCATCATGGAGATATGGTGGGAAACGTGGTGGGCACTGGTTGGGTTTGGAGACCTTTAGAAGTGGAGTTTGTCTGTGCCTATGTGTGTGTGTGTGCTTTGGTGTTAGGAGAGCCTGGGTGGCATGTGGAGAATGTTTAAACACATTCAGATGTGGTGCTTAGGGCCATGGGTTAGTGGTATGGTAGTGATAGGTATGGTTGGACTTGATGAGCTTAGAGGTCTCCTCCAACCTTTGTGATTCTGTGTGTGTGTAAATTGAGGAAGAAATGGGAGTAGATGCAGAAGGTGTAAATAAGCAGATAGCTACTTTTAGCACAGTGATAGATTGGGTTTGAAGGTATGAATCTGAAACTCGAATCACAGGAGTATCTCAAATAGGATTTTAAAGTGAGAATAAAAGAAAAGGTTAAATCTCAGCAGCAGGAGCATTTGGGTGTTTACTCACTACAAATGTGATGTTAAGAGTGAATGATCAGATTAAAATTTCATTCTGAGGAGAGTAGCTCTGTGTTCCTGTTGATGTTGTCCTTTATGGTTAGTCATGTTAACAAGAGACCTAGGGAACAGGAGTCACTGATGGAGAAAATACTCGAGGTGTGCTCACACTAGAGTCTGGATCAACCTACATTTGGGAAATGCCCAATCTTGGAATTATTCAGAAGTGTAGTGCGAGGAGAGCTTGAGCCACTCTAGAGTTAGACACTGTGCTGAGCTCATAGAGAGATCTAAGGTCTGATTTTCACAGAATCACAAATGTTGGCAGAGACCTCTAAGCTCATCAAGCCCAACCATACCTATCAGGCCCATGCTGCTAATCCATGGCCCTAAGTACCACAGCTAGAGGTGATTTAACCCCCTCCAGGGATGGTGACTCCAGCACCTCCCTGGGCAGCCTGGGCCAAGGCTTAACAACCCTTTCAGGAAAGAAATTCCTCCTTATATCTAATTTAACCTCCCCTGGTGCAACTTGAGGCCATTTCCTCTTGTCCTCTCACTCTCAACCCTGGAGAAGAGACCTACCCACATCTCACTCCAATCTGCTTTCAGAGAGCTGTGGAGAGAGCTAAGGTCTCCCCTGAGCTTCCTCTTGTCCAGACTAACCAACCCCAGTGACCTCAGCTGCTCCTCACAACATTTATGCTCTAGACCCCTCCCTAGCTTCCTTGCCCTTCTCTGGACATTTTGACCCAAAACCTTGGAATGTTTTGAGGAATAATTGGTCTCAGAGCTGCTCACCCTTCGAGCATGAAATGCTTTGTTGCCAGAGAGGATGTGTTAGGTTAGTACACAGTGCTAACCCACCCAGCATGTGTGCTCTTCTCTGCCTGTTTATTTAGCCTTGGTTAAACAAAATCTTCTCATGCAGCTGAATTTAACTGTGCTCTGTAATCATATCCCATGGGGGCAAGATGCTGCAGCTTAAACCCAACTAAAATCAAGAACTTGAGGCGACCATATTCTCATTGCTGACCCAGACAAAGGTTGTTCTGAGTTTACTGTGTGTCTAAGGACAGAGTGTCCACAGCCATGCAGAGACCTGGCTGATTTGGGGACCTGCAGGTGCTTTGGATGATGTTTTCATTAAAAGAACATGGGCTTGAAGAGTCCATCTCAAATCAGGAGATGCTGCAGGCTTTGTAATTCTTTGGTACTGCTGCATTACCCTCACCAATAGAAGGTGAGACACAAACAACCCTTAGGAATGATTTCACTCCATTCTAGGAGGGAAGAATGTGCTCAAACACAGAATCAGAGAATGTTAGGGGTTGGAAGTGACCTCTGGGGATCATCCAGTCCATCCCCCCTGCTCCAGCAGGCTCAACCACAGCAGCTTGCCCAGCATCACCTCCAGCTGCCCTTGCAATCTCTCCACACAAGGACACTCCACAAGCTCTCTGGGCAGCCTGGGCCAGGGCTCTGCACCCTCACACCAAACAACTTTCTCCTCCTGTTCACTTGGAACCTGCTGGGTTGCAGTTTGTGCCCATTGCCCCTTGGCCTGGCCCTGGGCACCACTGAGCAGAGTGTGGCCCCAGCCTCTTGCCCCCTGCACCCTTGAGCTCTTGCTGAGCATGGAGCAGCTCCCCTCTGGCTCTGCTCTGCTCCAGGCTCAGCAGCCCCAGGGCTCTCAGCCTTTCCTCCTGCCAGAGATTCTCCAGGGCCTCAGCATCTTGGTAGCCAAAGTAGGGATAATCCATGGACATGTAGTGGGATAAACATGCTGATGAGACTTTAGTGTCAAATTGTCTCCTTTACCTTCAGCTATGCAAGTGTTGGATTATTTTCTGGGCCAGTTGTGGAGCTGACTGCTAACTGACAGTAAAGGGAGTCCATGCCCTCTCTGGGGATCCCCTTGCTTGGTCACCACAATTGTTCTTCACTCTGCAGGCATCTAGATTAACTTGGAGGAGCTCTTAATGCTGGATGAAACAGAAATCCTTCCCTTAGACATAGTTAGATTGCCCAGAGAACATCTTTAGATATGCTAATCAGCAGCAAATGAAGATATTGAATTATCAGGGTTGGAGTCTAAGTACAATTTAATTACATTTTTGTACAGCCAGAAGTAAATTCTATTATTTGCTGTCCTTGTTTGTGTCAACAGCCTTGAGAATGAGTTTGTTTCTAGGTCTCATGCCTTTGCAGCACTTACACTGGAACCACTTTTCTCCTCTGCTCATTAAAATTAGGATGAAAAAAAATGAAGGTCACTTTTGCTGGAATGCAGCTTTTCACTGTTTTCAACTTTTGCTGTTGAATTTATTGGTTGCAAATGCAGCTGACAGGTTAAACTTTAAGCAGCTTTCTGAGGAAGAGGGGAATGAGGTCATATTCTAAACAATCCTCAGGTTTTATTCTCCTGAGACACTTTTAATGTGTGCATGTTAATGCATAGTTGGAGCAAAAATGTCCTGGGCAATGCACTATTCAATACTCAAATATTCAAACACTCTCCAGTATTGAGAGGGCTACACCCCTCTGGTGCAAATCCATGCAGCTTCAGCTGCCACTGGCATTCCTTTTGTTCTTTTCCACATGGAAATAGTGTGAGAAATGCCAGGACACCTCACCCTGTCCATCCTGAGCTGCACACATAGCTTTGGCATAGCTAGGTGAGCTACAGCAGACATGCTCCTCATTCCAGTGAAGAGCTGAGAGAAGTCTGAAGACAAACTCTGGTTTCTACTCATCTTCTGGTTTCTACTCATCTACGTCTAGAGGTGGTGAGAAATTGCTACCACAATTCTGGACTTCACTGGAAACCTCTGGAACTTTGACCATCTGACTCAGTAGAAGCAATCACTCAACTGATCAGAGTGGAACCTTGACAATAGATCCCTCACTTTACCATCCTTTTCCTGCCTCTTGAAGTCTTCCATGCTCTCTCCAGAGGCTGTTTTACAGGCCCAAGCAGATCAGAGAGGCAGAAGAATGACACCCTTCTTCAGGCAGCATGATGAAGGAATTCTCCCTTGAACAGACCTTTGTCACCACTGAAGTGTGTTGATCTGCTTCAGCAGCAGAAGCATTGCCTCCTGCCTGAGCCTGCTGCCAGTGCCTGCCCAGAGGAGATTATATAAAGCAAGTTATATAATGGAGCACTTAAAGTCCTCTCCATTCCCATCAGTGGAGGTAACCCAACTGTGCCTTAGCTAATATTTACCAGGGTATGTTTCCTGTCAGGCCCAAATAAACTTGCTGCTGGTGTCTGTCTCCCATGTGAAACCCTGTCTTGCAGCAGTTAGCAAAGGTGCTGCTGTCCTCAGGCATGATATGTTCACTAAAAGGTGATCCACATGGATCCTTAACCAAAAGCTGTGCACAACAGAGCTGCTCAGTACTGCTCTACAGCTACCTGAAACGAGGTGGCAGTGAGGTGGAGTTTGGTCTTTCTCCCAAGTAACAAGTGATAGGACAAGAGGAAATGGCTTCAAGTTCCACCAGGGGAGGTTCAGAGTAGATATTAGGAAGAATTTCTTCCCCCAGAGGGTTCTCAGGCATTGGCCCAGGCTGCCCAGGGAGGTGGTGGAATCACCATCCCTGGAAGAGTTCAAACACCATGTAGCTGTGGTGCTTGTGGCCATGGGTTAGTGGTGAGCATGGCAGTGCTGGGTGGATGGTCGGACTCACCGAGTTTTCACTTCCCTGTTCCATGCTCATGTTTCACAGAATCACANTGCTGCCTGAGCACACTGCTGGCTCATGTTCAGCCGGCTATCAACCAATACTCCCAGGTCCCTCTCCACTGAGCCACTCTCCAGCCACTCATCTCCCAGCCTGGAGCGCTGCATGGGGTTTTTCACACTCATCACCAGAGTAAGCAGAAAGGTTGATGTTTCCCTTCTCAAATTCCTCGTCTCTTCTAATTAATCTATCAGTCCCTCCAGCAGAATACTTGACAAATGCCCAGAAAACTAGCCAACAGCTGCTTCTACCTTGTCCATTCTCTGCATTGCTGCAAGATTTATCCACAGCAATGCTTGCAGCTCCTGATGGCTCTGCACCAGCTGGAGCTCCTCTGCTCACTCAGAAACATCAGTGTGCTTCTCTTCGCTCTTACTTGTTTGCAGTTGTTCTGTTCTGAGGAGAATTGTGGCTGTGGAGGGATAACAAGCAGACACTTTGCTAGTTCCTTGTGGAACACTGTGTGTGGGGCACATGAATGTTAGGCAATGGCTCTCATCTCAGCCACAGGTAGCCCTGGAGGAGACCAGTGAGGGAACAAAGGGGTTTGATGTTTGATGGGGCTCTGGCAAGAACAAAGTTCCATCTCCTCCTGTTTGACTGAAGCTCTGATACTCTGGTTTCACATGGTTTGGGTTTTTTTTCCCCTCACAGCAATGGATGTACGAGCAAAGTTGGCAGGACCGGAACATTAGGGAGAGACAGGGAAACAAAAAGCAGCCCAAGAGACCTGCAGCTTCTATTGGAAATACATCTTTGTTAGGGATTCAGAGGAAGTTCTAAGAAGCTTAGGGAGAAGAAAGAGGGATACAGAATTAAAGGATTACACCTTTTTTTCAGTCCTGTTCAGGTCTTTTCCAAACTCAGATCTTCTCTCAGCCCTTTCTGTGTTTTTCCTTTTGTTGAACTTGTTTGGGACAAAGTGACATATCCAATTCCTACCAATTCCTAATACCTTCTGAAGTCCCTTTTTATCAGAAAAGCAAACTATATCACTTAGCCTCATGGTGTTTCATCTGCTGGCTGCTTTGCTACAGAGACCTTTGGAGAGTACAGTTCATTTGCTCTTTACTAGCTGCCCTGGGTAGAGCAGGACTGTGCCTGTTGTGGTGGATGAGGGCTGCAGCTCTTGAGGCTTATAGCAAAATCACACCAGAATCAAGGACAGCCAAAGACAGCTGCACCTCTCCTGAATTAATTTGAAGTATATCATGAATATCAGTTCACCTAAAGCAGCCAGCAGACCCGAAGAATATGTCTAAAAAGAATATGATTCACATCATATGTCTACTTTATCTTTCTGATGGGCACGTTAGCAAAGAGGCAAGAGCTGCTGACACAGGCAAGTTCTCCTCTTGAATTTGGCAATGCCATCCTTAAATATTTATTGCTGAGAGGAGATCTGAGCACTGAGCACAGTGGCTATGCCTCCAAAGTGTTGCTTGGAATGTCAGTTCCACGTTGGAGACATGATCCTTCAATCCAGCCCAGCAGGCTAAGCTGGGAGTCTCCAGTCCAAGTGACTATATTTTGCCAACCTGAAGTCCAACTGGAATTTCTAGTGGACACACCAAAAGATCTTATCCCATGCCTTGCCCTCTTTCCTGCTGGGCAGCAGTGGTACCTGCCTGCCTAGAGGTTCTGCATCAAGACTTCCTCATGACCTCTGTGGATATGGAATGTCTTCAGAAGAGAGAGATTCCTAGGACAGATGTCTTTCAGATTCTTGTAAGCACCCAGCTTTATGGCAGTACTTAACAAAGAAGTCCTCTGAAGTGGCTAACTTACCTCTTTAGGCAATAGGGAGGGAGGTTTCACCCTTCTGCCTCTTAAACTCAGTGAACCATGGTTGTCCAAGCCACCCCAACAGTGCCATAGCAAGGACATGTACCATCCTCCCCCTTGCTTCCATCATGTCCTGATTTTTAAGGGAAGGAAACATGCAAGCTCTGCCACAGATGGGATGTACAGACACTGCAGGAGATGTCAAGGGACTAAGGCACTTGAGAAAGACTTCTGCAATACCTTGTCAGCCTGTAGCAAGAGCTTCCTGACCTTTTGCCTTAAAACTGCATCTTCTCATGTGCTTTGCATGTGTTTTGTAGTGTTTGGTAGCTGAGATCTGCTGAGCAGAACACTCTGTCACTTGAGTGCACCTCGGATTCATGCTTCCAGGAAGGTTTCAGTGATAGCAAAGGTAACCAAAGTGCCTCCAGAGCTGCTGCTCACACTCTGCCATGTTTGGAAAGACAGGCTGCAGGAGCCCTCAGAGCTGCCTTGGAATAATGCATTCATAAAAGACAGGTACATGAGTAAATGGAAGAGCAGGCACTGCAGCAGCAGAGCTAGAGCAAATCATGCCTGCTGAAAGCTTAGGAGTGTCTGGGGACCCTCAAGGGTTAAAATATTCACTTGAGGTGTATAAAGAAAGGATTTAAAGCATTAAACACATTACTGTCATTGTTAGCAACTAATGATATTGTAATTAATGCTGCACACAGAATTAATCCATGGCTACACTTGCTGGGGGAAAGAGTCTAAAGGCTTCAGCTGATGGGAAGCAAATGTCCTGCCTCATGTGCACAAACATCTCAAGGGTCTGCTGAATTTACAGGAGCAGCATTTCTTCCTGGCCACACTCACTCCCTCTCTGCCAATTACTGGAAACATGGCACTGGCAGAAGAGCTCTGTCTAGACAAAAAAACCATTTGCCAGCTCTCTGAAGCCCTGATCACCTCACAGGCACTGAGGAAAACTTCATTCTTTGGTGTTTTTACAGTGCCAGACTAATTCCACAGTTGGACTCTGTCTCCCATAGCACCTTCTGCTGTGGCAGAACTCCTCTGCAGCAGATGACCAGTTTCAGCCTCAGGATGCGTCACGAGAGGGTCTCTCACTACAAGGAGGACATTGAGGTGCTGGAGTGTGTCCAGAGAAGAGCAACAAAGCTGGTGAAAGGTCTAGAGCACAAGTGTTGTGAGGAGCAGCTAAGGGAACTGGGGTTGTTTGGTCTGGAGAAGAGGAGGCTCAGGGGAGACCTTCTCACTCTCTCCAGCTGCCTAAAGGAGGCTGGAGTGAGGTAGGGGTTGGTCTCTTCTGGCAAGANCTAGCCACGATGACGATGACGAGGAATGATTGCTTCCCTGAAAGAGTTGTCAGTCCTGACACAGAGTGCCCAGGGCAGTCACCATCCCTAGTGGGGCTTAGAAGCCCTGGAGATGTGGTGCTGAGGGACATGGTTAAGTGGTGACCTGACAGTGCTGGCTAATGGCTGGACTTGGTGATCTTCAATGTCTCCTGCAATTGAATCCATTCTGTGAGACCCACAACCCTGTTGGGTATCTTGCCAAGCTCTCTTTACAGCAGAATTTCCCAACAGAACTACTGCCATTCTCAGACAATTAGGTTCCCACTGAAAAGATTAAATCTTCCATAGGAAATGGCTATAATAGTTGAAATTATTTTCAAGCCAATTATATCTTTGGAGATCTTCTAGTTTGGTCAAAAATTCTGCAGGCACTGCAGTGTAAATGTGTGAGGGAGGCAGGCTGTGAGGAGCTCTGTGAACCAAAGAGCTGTGCTGCAGTGTGCTGAGGGCTGGGGAGGCACAAACACCTCCTGTGAATGTCCCTGGGAGAATGGAGTGAGTCATGTGAGCCACTTCTGCACATTCTCTCATGCTGTTCTCTGCTGAAGTGTGTAAGGGGTTCAATCATTAACCCACACTTTGTTTCTGCAGGTTGGCAATGTCAGCTCTCAGCCAGCAGCATGGTCTGCTGGAAGAGCTTGCTGTGAAGCCCCAAAGGCTGAGAGGCAGCAGCAAAGACAAAACCACTGGTAACCAGGGCATTTGTGAGCCTGCTTCAGCATCTAATCTCAAGGTATCTCAGTACTTGACATACAAAACCTTCCACTCCTACACACTCTTCCTTTCCCAAGTGATAGTGGCTTTGTACCACCCCAAAAAGGACCCAGCCCCGGGTGCAGGGAAGATTGCTGACAGAAAACACTCAGCACTCTTGCAACAGCTTGCAACCTGATTGGAGAAAGGTTCTTGCTTAATCCATGCACAAGGAAAGCATGAAGTTGTGTTCCCCCTACTCTGGAAGTACTCAAGGAGCAAAAGCAAGACAGTGAATGTTGCTGTGGTGGGAAGTCTTCTGGCAGTAGTTCAGAGAGAGGAGCCAATTTCAGCTGCAAAGAAGAGACACAGTGAAAGGGTGCTCAGGACATACTGCAAGAGCCTTGCTAGCCCTGCCCTGCTGCATGTCTGTCAGCCTGGGAGACAGGGTTTGATGTGCTATTTGTCAGGTCTCTGCTACTCCCTGGGTGAAGCTAAGGAAGAGGAGGGACAGGCAAATGAGCACCTAACCTGGATGATACTACTGGAGGAAGAGTTCCTTTGAGATCTGCCCTGGTGTTTTTGTGATGAAAATGCTCTAAAAGTTGCTTGTAGCTCATGGGATGAGTTGCACACTGCTCTGCCATTGCTCTGGGCTGATCCCTCACCTGCTCATAGCACCAGGGCACACAGTGCCATGGCTCGTTGTCCTAGACAGCAGCTTGGGAACATTCTCCTGATATTAAAAGCAGTGTCCTCTTGCAGTCCTCACTGGCCGTTAGACTGTGATTTCAGTATCCCTGTCCTCTGTGGTTATCAAGGTGACTTTGTTTTCTCAACTGGCAAAACCCCACTGGTTGCTGGTTTCTTGCCAGTAAACCAAGCATAGCAGCGTTGATGGGACTGGCACCTTGGCTGTGATAAGCCAGATTCCAGTCCCTGCTTTGCCAGGTTCCCCTTGGGAAGCCCAGTCCCAGCTGGGGATTGGGAGAGAGAAGAGCTGGAGATGTACCAGGTGACATGTACATGGTAGCTGCATTCTGCAGTGGTTGAGGGAGTGAAGAGGACAAAGCAAGACTCATTCACAAGGGGAAGCAGAGGGGCAGGAGCTGATCTCTCTTCTCCAGTGACCAGCACCATGACCCAAGGGAACAGCATGGAGCTGTGCCACAGGAGGGTTAGGTTGGATATTAGGGAAAGGTTCTTCCCCCAGAGGGTGGAGGAGCCCTGGCACAGGCTCCCCAGGGAAGTAGTCATGGCACCAAGCCTGAGAGAGCTCAAGAAGAATTTGTACAACACCCTCAGGCACATGGGGTGATTTTGGGGGTTGTCCTGTGCAGAGACAGGAGTTGGACTCGATCCTCATGGGTCCTTCCAACTCAGGACATTCTATGATTGTTCTGGAAACAGGCAGTTGTTGAGCTCTATGGACTCAGACTATTCCCATTGCTTTCTAACTCTGTCTGCAAAGGAAATAAGAACTATTCCACTACTTCCCACTGAGCTTGTTTCAATGTTTTGAATGGTTTTTCATGATGTGGAATGTGCTTTTATTGCAAAGCAACTTTTGGGCTGCCTTGCCCTGTTAGAGAGGTGCTTCAGTATCTGAAATGATCCCTGAACACCTCTGCCACTTAGTGTTTTGAGATCTTCCAGGAGCAGAGGTGTGCTAGAAATGCAAGCAATTCCTATTTTTTCCATATAGATGGCAATTCCTTCATACTTTATTCCTTTCTTAAGGTTAACAAAGACCAAAGTGACAAAGGCTTTCTCCCAAGATGCACATGATTAGAAATTTAGATTGGAGATTGGAAGGAAGTTCTTTCCCCAGAGAGTGGTTAGGCACTGGCACAGGTTGCCCAGAGAGGTTGTGGATGCTCCATCCCTGGCAGTGTTCAAGGCCAGGCTGGATGCAGCCCTGGGTGACCTGGGCTAGTGATTGGCATCCCTGCTCAGTGTGGGGAGGTTGGAACTAGATGATCTTTAGGGTCCCTTCCAACCTGCCCATTCTAGGATTCTTTGTGTAGCTCCCTCCTTGGATAGTTCATATCACCAAAGTGTGGTGTAGTTTTCTGTCTTTGCGTGTCTGAGTTACCAGAGATTAAAGACACAGAATCACAAATCATTAAGGTTGGAAAAGACTTCTAAGATCATAAAGTCCAACCAGTGACCCAACCCCTCACTAACCCATCTTGTGAAGTGCCACATCTACATGTTT
>VWZO01011419.1:86185-159682 GCA_013396975.1 Bucco capensis | reverse complement strand
TATGATTCTATGATACTATGACATTGCCCAGTGCACTAGTCAATGCCCAGCATTGCAGGCAGTGCCCACTGGCTCACAGCTTGGGCCTTGCAGGCTGCAGACATTGCAGGCAACAGCAGGCAGTGTGAGATGCTACAGGTGATGCGAAGTATAGAGAGCAGCACTGCAGTGCAGGCAGTGCACAGCTCTGGCAGCGTGTGGCGCTGCAGGCAGGGAATAGAGCTACAGACAGCACAATGCTGCAGGCAGTGCAGGGCATACGCAGCACGGGACAAGCAAGGGGCAGGCAGTGCAGTGCAGAGCAGTGTAGGGTGCTGCAGGTGGTGAATAGAACAGGGAGAGTGTGGTGCAGGTGGCACAGGGCAGGCAGTGCTCAGTGCTGCAGACAGGGCAGCTGCAGGCAGATGGCATGTACCTGTCTGTCAGGTTGAGGCCAGCAGGTTCTTCATCTCCCCCCTCCTGTGCTTCTCCCCAAGGCTGGGCCTCACTCTGCCCTTCTGCTGCCCTCAGCCCCTCAAGCCCTGGGCTTTTGTCCCAGCCTGAGGTGCTGGGATGGCAGTGCTTTGCCCCAGGACTCCAGTGTTGACCCCAGAGATGCTCCAGCTGAGGACCACCTGAAGCTGGGGTGTAGGTGATAGGACATAAGCACTGTTTCCTACCCGGGCACAGCCCACTGTGGGCAGCTGGGGATCACCTGGGGCTGGTTTGAGCAATGCAAAACCTACAAAAAAACCTGGAAAATTAAAAACAAAAAGTGTCCTGCAAGTCTCCTAAGCACACTGGCAGGGTCTGGAAGCAACAGCCCGAGCAGAGCCAAGACATTACGTAGGAAACGTACTTCTGAAAGGAAAAAGAGCTCCATTTCCATCCTGAACAGCCTGGTTCCAAGTTCATGTCCTGAAATAGCTCTGCAAGCCATTTCCCAGCAGGACTGCATAGGAACCCCTCCCCCTTTCTTTAATGAGGTCTCTGTATTCCTCTGTGTATAACTAGGCAGTGAGTAAGCAAGTGACAGATCTGCTGGAAAGCAAAGGGATGCCCTGGAAATGTCTCTTACACGACTAGCGCCAGGAGCTCCTTGTGGCCTCTGGCACCCTCCTGTGCTAGGAGCTGCATCCCAGCTGAGCCCAGCCACCCATCAATAACCAGAACCAACAGAGACACAGACTCATTCACCAACAGGATTTTTCCAACTGCTTTTGAGCAGAGCGTTCAAGGATTTGCTGCAAGTGGTGACAAGAAAAAGGCAAATGCAGGGCCTAGAAATGGTTTTCAACTATGGCTGCCCGGAGCGGGCAAGCTCGGCGAGGAGCATTGCCTATGGCAGGGTGGTGTGTGCCTGGGTGGCACCATGAGAGCAAGCAACAAGAGCAAGGAGCTTGCACCCAGGGCTTTCCTGGAGTAGGGGAATCCTGAGCTCTGCCAATGCTCCAGGAAGGGCAAAGGACTGTTCCTTGCTTTCCTACCATACCTGATTACTGGATTTACCCCTCTGGGACATGGCACTGTGGCAGCCAGGCATGGGACAAGCAAAAGCAGCTGAGACATGTTGACCTGGGAGAGGCTCTTCACATGCAATCACCAGTAGGTTTTATTTCATTTGAAAGAGATAAATGAGCTAAGCAACTATTTCTACCCACAGAGAGGCAGCAAAGATTAAAGCCAAATGTAACCCTTAGAGACCACTTACTGCACCTTTTATCTGTCATAGAACAATCTCACCCAAAGACTCTCTACTGAGCCCAAAGACTACAGTAAGGATAAATATTTCAATCCTGTAAGACCCAGCTGCCAGCAGAAAGGGATCAGGATGGGGTGGGATCCACCATGATTACCCCAAGAGAATGTAGTAAACTTCATGCCTCAAGTGGGGTAGAAACCCCTCAGGTCTCTGCCAGCCTGAGGAGCAGATTCCTCCTCAGGTTCATGCTTGATTAAATAACATTGGTCAGGACCAACAGAGACATTCCATTGTAGGAGAAAGCAGAGTCCACCATGCTCCATCTCCAGGTGGAACAGGCCTGAAATAATCTGGAGAAAGGAAAACCCAGAAAGGCATGACAAGTCTTTCTGCAGATAAACCCAGAATCTCAATGTATGATATTCAAATACATAATAACAGCTCCAGTGTAAGAATTCCTCCGTTCCACCAAGGTCAGCAATGAAGGAGTAAAGCCCAAAAACATGGCTCAGAGCACTGCCCATGGGGAGATGCTTGGTTTCCCTGGTCCTGGTCAGGTGACTCCAGGCACTGGCAACTCTTCCCAAGCTGCACCACCCCTGTTTCCATGCCCACCCCTCCTGCTTCCCCATGAGAGCGGCACACGATGACAAAGACCTTTCAGCTTTCTGTGCCAAGTGTGAAGAATTCCTTGACCTCAAATTAGGAATGTTTTCCATCCCCTAGAAGACTTCTGTAGCTTTTCTTCCAGCCCTCCTTTGTGCTCCTACAGGCCCTGTCAGAAGCTGACAGCAAAGCTGCTCCTTTCACAGATTCATAGATTCATAGAATGGCCAGATTGGAAGGGACCTTAAAGATCATCTAGTTCCAACCTGCCTGCCATGGGCAGGGATGCCAGTCACTAGACCAGGTTGCCCAGGGCCACATCCAGCCTGGCCTTGAACACTGCCAGGGATGGAGCATCCACAACCTCTCTGGGCAACCTGTGCCAGTGCCTAACCACTCTCTGGGGAAAGAACTTCCTCATAATCTCCAATCTAAATTTCCTCTCCTTCGGTTTATAGCCATTCCCCCTTGTCCTATTACAATCAGACCACCTAAAAAGTTTCTCCCCTTCTGTCTTATAATCCCCCTTTAGGTACTGGAAAGCTGCTATAAGATCCCCTCGAAGCCTTCTCTTCTCCAGGCTGAACAATCCCAACTGTCTCAGCCTGTCCTCATAAGGGNGTCGTTAATGAAGATGTTGAAGAGCACAGGTCCCAAGACAGAGCCCTGAGGGACCCCACTCGTCACTGCTCTCCACCTGGACAAAGAGCCATTGACCACGGCTCTCTGGCTGCTTTCCTCCAGCCAATTTCTTATGCTCCAAACAGTCCACCCATCAAATCCATATCTCTCCAGTTTGGAGATAAGGATGTCATGAGGAACTGTATCGAAAGCCTTACAAAAGTCCAAGTAGATGATCTTCCCTCATCAACTGCTGCAATCACTTTAATAGCTTTTCCAATGCTGTGTGAAGGATCTAGGTCACTCCTGCTTCTTGCTGCTCCCCTGTTATAAACTTGATGTCAGGAGGATGCACAGAATGATCTGAAGCTGCCATGAATGCTGCTTTGTGAGCCAGTCTCTCATCCTGGGGAATGTGTTTTCTGGGCTCTCAGGTGCAGTTTTGTGGATGTCTCTTCAAACACAAAGGCTAGACTGGGACAGTATAATGATCCTGGTATTTCTGCAGCAGTGATCTCTCCTGCTCAGCCTTCTTATCATCTGCAAATGTTACCATAGATTTTATGATAATCATCTGCATCTTTAATAAAACTACTCCACAGCTCTGTCTTTCTAATTTCTAGTCCATCAGGAACAGCATCTCTTCTTTATCTCAAGGTGCTGGTGTTGGTACAGAGCTCTGTCAGGAAGCCAGGCAGTTAACACTGAATATTCCTAGTGTAGAACATTTAATGATTCCCTCGGTGGCACCATTTCCACACTGCCTTGTGTTTAGTCTCTCCCATGGTTCTGTCAGGCTGTCTGCTTAAAACTGCTCAGTTATAGCCTGGGCCCAGGTGGATATTTCACTAGCCCCAATCTCTCGCAGCAAAGACCCTGAGTTTGTCTAGTAAGATCTACTTTCCATGTCAAAGCCATTAATTGTGCTGTTTAGCCAACACTTAACTGTAGAAACTCAGTTATCCTTCCCACTGTTTGATCTGGGTTTGTGGCTTCATTCCTCAAACCATCAGGAAAAATTTGTAATCCCCTGGTCCCTTGGGATCTCCCAAGTGTTCAAAACTTGCTAAATCTCACTATTCATGGCTCAGTTTCCAAGCAAACTCCCTTGTGAGCCCCAGGTTTAGGCTTTCCAGAGGGCCAGCTTAAAAAAATCCAATGTCATCCAGCTTGCAGCCTCCTCAGGGCAAAATGACAGTTTGACTATGGACACCCAGTCAAGCTGGAGCAGTTCTTAGGTGACCTCGTATCAGATTCACAAAGAAAAGCCTCCTTCAGTCCCTTGTGGACTCTACCTCCTGGTTTGTTGATTATGTATTCTTTAAAGCAGCATAAAATAATCAATATGATTTTGTGTTCTAAAGGGATATTCCATTCTGAAGGGACTAGAGAGGTGCCACAGGCACAGTCTGAAAATCCCTTGTGGTCTCCTGTNGACTAAAGGGTGGGTCCAGCTCTGCGCATGCTGTGTCTCACCTAAAAAAAATCCCTAGTGCAGGCTCGAGGGTGCTATCTGCTATCCTCTTTTTATCAGCGCTTGGAAAAGGCGCTGAGGAGGAGTGTGGGTGGAGCCCTCCCTGGAGCTTCATTCGCCAAGCCTAGCCACGACGACGACGACAGAGAAAGGTGCCATACTCACTGAGAGGGTGATCCCAGCCAACAGTCTGGGAGTCTGTGGATTTGAAGAAGCTGCATCCTATCAGTCAGATTTTTGGAGAAGAAAAATTTGGTCAGAAAAACTGAAGAGAGGTGAGGACTTCCTGGAGAAACATTTTTTTCAGATACTCAGAAGGGTTACAGCATTGGAGGAGAGTGACAGCTGGAATCCTGTCCTGTTCCACTGGAAAAGGAGGAAAAAAACCACTCCATTGGTGATTCCAAATTGATATCACAGAATCACAGAATTTTAGGAGTTAGAAGAGACAACTGGAGATCATCTAGTCCAACCCCCCTTGCCAGAGCAGGAGAACCAAGAGCAGCTTGCACAGGATGTGTTCAGCTGGGTTTGGAATAGCTCCAGGGATGGAGACTCCAGCAGCTCCCTGGGCAGCCTGGGCCAGGGCTCCAGCACCCTCAAAGGAAAGAAGTTCTTCCTGATGTTCAGCTGGAACTTGCTGGCTGCTAGTTTGTGCCCATTGCCTCTAGTCCTGTCCCTGGCCACCACAGGACTAAGCCTGGCCCCAGCCTCCTGACTCCCAGGCTGTAAGTATTGCTAAGAATTGCTCAGATCTCCTCTCAGGCTGCTCTGCTCCAGCCTAACCAGCCCCAGCTCTCTCAGTCTCTCCACATAAGAAAGCTGTTCAAGTCCCCTCATCATTTCAGTAGGCCTTCTCTGTGCTCTCTCCACAAGTTCCCTGTCCTTCTGGAACAGGGGAGGCCAGAACTGAACACAACACTCCAGATGTGGCCTCATAAGAGCAGAGTAGAGGAGGAGGAGAACCTTCCTTGACCTGCTGGCCAGAGTCTTCTTTATTCACCCCAGGATGCCATTGGCCTTCTCAGTCATAAGTGCACATTGCTGGCTCATGGGCATCCTGCTGGCAACTCAGGCACCCAGATCTTTTTCCACAGAGCTGTTTTCCAGCAGATCAGAACCCTAACCTCTACTGATCTGTGGGGTTATTCCTCCGCAGGTGCATTACCTTGCACTTGCCCTTGTTGAATTTCATAAGGTTTTTCTCTGCCCAGCTAGTATGTGCCAAAGAGCAGTAAAGGCAAACAAATAGCCAGAGATATAGATAATAACATTTTCTATCAGCCCAATTTCAATGAGTCCAAGATGTCCCAGAATCTAAGCAACCAGAAATACAACAGGCACTTTGAGACGAATCAAACTGAATCAATAACCTGAGCTGTTTCCTTATTCCAATAGTTTATGATGATTCTCAAAAGAAAAAACTTTTGCTTGAAATTTTTTACAATAATCTGAAAAGCAAGGTGAGTCTTGTGCTGGGGAAAATGGCTAAAAGGAAAGCAGAGAGCAAGTGGAAGAAGAACTTTTCCTACTAAATTAAATACTTTGGACCAGGCACAGTCTGAAAATCACTTGTGGTCTCCTGTGGCCCCTGGTGCCATAACTGTGCCCACAGCAGAGGGAGCATTAAACTCATTGCCCACAGGAAAGTGTGGGGAGTGATACCCATGTTCCTAGAATCCTTGGATGGGTAGGATGAGCTCATTAGCCTTCTGGCAGTCATCCTAGGAGAAGGACAACTCTGATTCCAAACCCGGGCAGATGGAGCTCGTTTAGCCCTGTAAGGCCTTCCAGCTAAGAGGTTAAACCTCCATCGTAAGGACCTCGCTGCCAGTGTCCACGCTTGCTAGGCCCTGGCAGATGAACCTTAGGACTAAAGGGTGGGTCCAGCTCTGCGCATGCTGTGTCTCACCTAAAAAAAATCCCTAGTGCAGGCTCGAGGGTGCTATCTGCTATCCTCTTTTTATCAGCACGCTTGTAAAAGACACTGATGAGGAGTGTGGATGGAGCCCTCCCTGGAGCTTTGTTCGCGAAGCCTAGCCACGACGACGAAATACTTTGGACAATTGGTTTCACAGTTTGGATGGAGGGAAAAGGTTGGGTTTTCTCTTTCTTATGCAGCTGATGAACATTTTCACCCAGCTCTGACCTGCTCAGTGCTACTCTGTGAATGGCTGTCAGAGCACAGGCCTTACAGCCACCACATACATATTCTCCCACTTCCATCAGGAAGGATCCAGCGAGGAGCATGTGCCCCTGGCCCAGCTCTCTGATGTCCCCTCTGCCGGCTGACCCCTACCGCTGCCCTGCAGACCCCCACACGCCTGGCTGGCAGCCCACCCGCCAGCAGAGCTAATGAACCAGCTGCAGCAGCTCCCTGTGTCCTCCTCCTCTCCCAGCAGAGAGGGAGGAGCAGAGGTCGGCATGGATTAAGAGGTGCAGCAGTTTGTGAAGGGTAGGAAGAGAAGGAACGAGCTCTTAGGGACTGTTTGTGGCTGCTGGGATTAAAGAGCAGCAGTAGGAAATGTTTAGGCTATGCTAGAAACAAAGGCAATGCAAACTCCCATGATTCTGTTAATTTATTCACAGGGGTAACAAATCAGGTGTTTGATAGCTCCCCAAGTTCTGCTTTTGCAGAGAAACTGGATCATATTTTTGTAAATCAGGAGGCTGATGAGGCACTTGCAAGACTGCTAGTAGCCAAGACATTTAAAAAACACACACTCAAAAAAACCTTATTTTTACACCTAGGCCTAGATAACCCAAACAGAAGTGTCCTGAAAGAGCTGAGAGTGTCTACAGCAGACTTCTGAAATACCAGACAACTGCCAAGGCAGGAAAGTGCTGTTACTGAGCTATCCTGAGAGTATGACAACAAATAATTATTGTCTGGCTAGTTCAATATTAGAATAAGAGAAAGAGGAGATAAATGTTCCCAAGCTTGGTGGAGTGCTTAGCAGCAAAGCTAGGGTGGATGGCATGGGTAATTGTGCTCAAGAAAGCAGCAACTCTGGGAAAAAGATAAAGGTGAGCAGATCAGACCTGAATAGCAGGAGTGAATCTTTAACAGAGGGATTTTTGCTTAAATTTGGGTGCATTCCCTGGAGAGGAGTGGGTGTGATGAACAAGGTTTGAGGGTGTGAGCCACAGACGTGACACAGTGTCATCTTGGCACTTTGCAGCCAGGCTGCAGTGGCTGCAAAAAAGATAGAAATGGTTGAAAAAAGTCATCAGAAATAGGAGAAAGAGAAATATGTTATAATGAGAAGATTTGTCCTTTTGCCTCACAAGTAGGTTGAAAGGGGAGTGGGTTTGCAGCATGCAGCATTCTTGTCGGGGATCATTCTGCAAGCTGGCAGCAAAGCGCAGAGCTGCCTGCAAACATTTGGGACACAAAGCCAGACAATTTCCCAACACCAAAAGAGTTTGCTTGTATCTGCAAAGGGGTTTCCCAGCCCATGAAGTCTTCAGAACAAAAATGGACTCTTCTGGGAGGGTGTACACTGGGTAAACTCAACAGCTGGTCTCAATATGAGACTGCTCTGGGAAAGGGAATGCATCGGAGGGCCTGCAAGGTGATCTGCTTCTTGTCTGGAGCTTTAACTCCGTAAATAACCTTTCCTTCTGCTTTTTCAAGGAATGAGGAGGAGATTCCCACCTCCCCTCTTCAAGGGAGATGTCAGGTCAAAAAACATAGTGATGCAAGAGCCAGGGTTACTGTGTGCACATGTTCCTTTAGATCCTCTTCTGTATCCATCCTCGTGCTCTATTATTCACCTATTTATGATAAACCAGACATAGGGTAACATCATGGACCATGGGGCGTTAAGCTTTTTTTCTAGCAGAGCATGGTCTGTATTTATATCATTTGTGCCAGATTCAGGAAGAAAACAAAATCACTGCTATAACAGGAACACTGCAAATAGTGGGAACCAGCCGCGGAGGAAGTTTTGTCCCGGATTGCCGAGAGGGATTAAAGAGGGAGGAAGAGGGAGGGGAGAAGTACAGACAGCAGGAGGTATTCTCCCAGCCACATTTCCTTCTGTTCACCTCCATCTTCTCCTTCTGAAGGTCCTGCTCCAGTGTGTCTGACACCACATGCATCAGGGTAGCAGTGTCCTTGTGTAGATGTTAGCTCCCAGTCATTAGTTGTGCTGGCACTCTCCAGGAGCAGGCTCAAGCCAGACTGCAACTGTGCTGGAGCTTTTTTGGCAACACTTCATAATAAATGGCAAACCATTTCTGTGGCTGGTTTCCATTTTAGTATCAATCAAAGCGAGTTCCTGTGGTGTTCATATGCATGTCATATGGAAATCCTTCTGAACTCGGCTGCAGCTAGCTCCAAATTAAAGTCAATAGGGAAATTTCTCTCCTGTCTTAATCTTGCAGCTCTTAGCTATTGCACATTTATTTCATTCATGAAATCCTGATTGTTGTGGAAATGAGAAAATGCCAGATTTGATGAAACCCATGAGGAACATTGATAATACTTCTGAATTTCTGAATNGCTCCAGAGGTCCCTTCCAACCCAAACCAGTCTAGGATTCTATGAATTTGTAGGCAAGGTACTCAGATGCTGTGCTGATAGGCAGCAGCACGAAGCCCTGGAAGTAGCTATACCTCTGTGTCCTACCATAACTAAGTACTCCACATGTCAAAACAAAAGGCCTCACCACCATTTCCAACTGTTCATCGCCTCTATATGCATATTTTCGGAACAAGAGGTTTTCCAGGGCAGTGCTCCTCTTCAGCAGTGGTCAGTACCGCTGTTTAGAAAAAGACAGGAGAAACCTCCAAACAGCAGTTCTGGAGCAGCTCCCTCTCAAAAGAGTTTTCTCCCCAGACTTTAGAAATCCTCGTCTTCCTCATTTGATATCTCTATTAACCATTTTTCATGGGGAGAAACAGATAAACTCAAGTTGTATTTTGCACTGCTGATTCCTTTTTTTGTCCTGAGAAAGGAGTTGAAGAGCTGTGGACAAGTTTCTGAACCCCAGAAGTTAGCTACCAGCCAGGTAGAAGCTTGTTTGGCCTTGGGCATGATCTTAAGCTTTGCATAAGATGGACTGAGTCCAGCATCTGAACCAGGACAGTGTTAGCACCTACACTGTGTTGTCTCTAGCCTTCAGTAGATGGAGGCCAGACCTCCATTTCTATTCCTTGGGAATCCTCCTACAGCCTTCAGCCCAATGCAGAAGATGGCATTAACTTCCCTGAAGGAAAAGCAAAGAGCACAGCAATGGGCTGAGGTGGTTTCAGACCTTCCTGAAATGTTGCTCCATGGGCAGTGGTGGGAAGGTCCTCTCTCTTGGTGCACCACCAGAGCCCTTGCTCACTGTGTGCCTCTCTGCTCAGCATCAGGGTGGGATCCTGGCCAGGACTGGGAGGTACTGCAAGTTTGGCAGTGGGCAGCAAACAGATGAATCCTGTCTTTAGCTTCCCTCCATCGTATGTAACAAAGCTACTGGCTGTAGGAAGCTCTGCACTTGGTAGAACTTTCTCAGGCACAACCTTTCCCAACTCAACCAAGCCCTACCTGCACTAGGAGTGCTTTCTTTTTTATATTTTGCTTAAGTTTTGACCAAAATGGCACAAGTTTCCTTGTAATCTTCCAGAACAAGAAGTCATTCATCAGGGAGAGAGTAAGATGTTGGCCATGTGTCTCACACAATCTGTGTTCAGGTGCTTTCTCCCTGACAAGACCTGTTACATATGTCTGTCAGTCACTCCAAAGGCAAATCTGTGTTGTTCTAGTGAAATATCTGGGTCATGAGAAGTTACTGTTACCCACCATAGGTCCTTTAGATCCGTTGACCATTCACATGTGGAGGTATTCAGAAGATGTGTACGTGTGGCGTTGAGGGACATGGTTTAGTGGTGGACCTGGCAGTGCTTGTTAATGGTTGGAATCGATGACCTTAAAGGTCTTTTCCAACCTGAATGATACTATGAGTATCTTAGGAGATGAGAACTAGATCTCCAGAACCCAATAACTTCTTTTTGTTTTTTTCCTCCAGGCAACTCAGGAGGCAGGGAGAGGACATGATCTCATGCTCTGTATCCAGCATGACCGGGCTGCTGTTTAAGATGAATGACTTTCTGTAGTTGTGATACCTTGCAGTGGAAGTAAGGTCTTCAGAACAGCAAACCCAATGGGAAATGGCATCCTCAACTGGGAACCTGGCTCCAGGAACACTGTGTCCCGACTGGCAAGCATGGGAAGTGGCTACACTGGGGAGAGGGTGGAAGTGGACAGATGGTGGGCTCTGCTATGGGTGGGTGTGCTGGTGAGGCAGCTGTGGGTGTGTTAATGCAAGGGCCTCAAAGATGGGTGTGGGAAGACAATGCTGGTGGGGGCAGAGGTGGTCCTAGCAGTAGCAATGTCCTTGCATGCGTCACATAGAACCATTTAGGTGGGAAAAAACCTTTAAGATCATCAAGTCAAACTGTAAACCTACCACTGCCAGGTCACCACTAAACCATGTCCCTCAGCAGCACATCTATACCTCTTTTAAACCCCTCCAGGGATGGTGATTCCACCACTGCCTGAGAAGCTTGTTCAAGGGCTTAACAACCCTTTCAGGGAAGAAATTTTTTCTACTGTCCAATCTAAACCTCCCCTGGCACAACTTGAGCCCATTTCCTTTTGTCCTCTCACTTGTTTCTTGGGAGTTCCCTAACAAAGGGATAGAAAGGGACGGTTTTGGGGTACTGGGTCTGGTTGACTGAGTCTGGGGTACTGAGTGTGGTTGCTCTGCAGGACAATGGAGGTCCACAGGGGTCTCTGGTCAGGAGAGGTCACCAATGGTCATGGGTGCTCATTGGGTTGCATCACATAGGATTTTCTCTGGATACAAACTGGGGATGGTGACATGAAGGTACTGAGATAGAGCAGTGGCGTAAGGTATCCTTTTAACTGGGAGTCAAAGGGGTCTTGTTCTGTCCAGGAGGGTTTTGGGACACTGAGGTTCATCTGTGATGTCTCTAGATGGAAGGGTACTGCAGCGCTACATGTAGGCAGAGCCTCTGCTTGGGGTGGGAGGAAAGTGGTTATCTGGGGGTTGTCTGTCCCCAAGGCCTGGATGTACTGCATGGGGTCCACTTCAGTTCTGGGCATCTCCAACGGCGCCTGGAGCAGGCAGAGAGATATCCACACTGAGGACCCAGATATGGATGGGCATCACTCTCTGCTACCCATAGGGTCTCTGGTGGATGCTGGGAGCCCATCCTCAGGCTGGGGATCACAGTGAGGTTCCGTTCTGTGCCCAGAGGGGTCTAGGTACAAACTGGGGATCCATTTTCCAGCACAGGGATCATGGTGGGGGTCTGCCCCATGGTCAGTGTGTCTCAGGTGGACAGAAAGAGTCCATCCTTAGGCTGGGGATCACAGTGGAGGTCTGCTCTGTGCCCAGAGGTGTCTGGGTGGGCACTGGGGATGCATTCTCCAGCATGAAAATCACAGGGAGTGTCTGCCTCATGCCCCGTGTGCCTTGAGTGGGCATGAAGGAGTCTGTCTCCTGGCTGTGGATGATGGGATGGGTCTGCCCAAACGTGGGTGGGCACTGGGCGGGTCCATCCCCAGACTGGGGCTTTCAGTGGGGGTCTGCCCTGTCCCTAGAGGGTCCCAAATGACACGGAGTCTGTCCCTTCTGTGCCCAGAGGGTCTCGGGTGGGCACAGGGGTTTCCTCCTCAGACGTGGGGAACACGCTCAGGGTCTGCCCCGTGCCCAGACTGTGGAGTGAGGACGGGGACCCATCACTGCGTGACAACCNGCTCAGCTCGGCTCGGCGCGGATCTCGCCTGTCAGCGCGGCCCGACCGCCGCCGCTCCCGCCTCACCCGCGGGGCCGGGCCGCGGTGGCCGCAGGCCAGGGGCGGCCTGTCACTGCCGACACCTGTTGGTGCCTTGCAGGGCTCGGCCCTCCCCAGCCCTGGGGGTCTCCCTGGGGCCTCGCCGGCGGCGCCGCGGTTCCTGCCGCAAGCGGGGCAGAGGCCCGTGGGTGCTGCGCCGGCCTCACACGCCTGCCCGTGGGCCGCCTGCCCCTTCCCGGCCGGGTTGTAGCTGCCGGTGAAGCACCTTCGAGGGGCTTTGTTGTTCTTCCAGGTGTCCCTGGGCAGGGCTCGACCGGGATGCTGCTGTCACTGCAGGGGGACGGGGCACAGAATCTCTTACAGTGGCACCGGGCCATGGTTATCATGTTTACCCGAAGGCCTCAGAGAGGTTTTTGTGGCCTGCCTGAACCTGTCCCCCTCCCCGGCGTTGTTTATTATCTGTCGGACATTCCTTGTCTGAAAAGAGGAGCAAGTCCGAGCTGTCGAAGTGTTTGCAAGAGGTGGCCCCTGCCCGGGCGATCCCCTCCGCACGAGCCCTTTAGGACATCAGTAAAGCCCTCTCTGTTGTGGAGGTGATAGCGACGTTCTCGGCAGGACCTGTCACTAGGTCCCTGCTTCTGGAAGTGTGATGCCAGCGACTGGACAGAGACATTCCATTGCTACCCTCCTCAGGAAATGCCTGCAGCTCCTTCCCAGCTCCCCTGTGTCAGGCCCTTGAATAGAGCTGAGAGTAAGACAAGGTTTAAGATTTTTGTGCACAGTAAGATGTTTAAAAACAAATACAATGTCAGGCTGGCTCCTGCTGCATGTCATTCAGGTTTAATCCGCAGTCTCTTTGAAGCTGCTGAGTAAAACTGTGGCAGCAGCTTGGAGCCTTCACAGCTAGAGGTACTGATAGCAAATCTGAACAGGTGACTTGAGTTTCAGATGCACTGAGCAATCTGGCTGCCTTTGGTGCGGGATGTTTTAGGTTCAGCAGCTGAATACGGCACTAGTTCTTTCCATGGGTAGAGTCAGGATGTGGAGACCCAGCTCTGGGGTACCACATTTTGATTTTTGGCTCTCTTTCTGTTTGCTGTTGTTGTTTACAGTAAACAGCATGCAGTGAGTGGCTGAGAACAGCCATGTGGTAGGTCCTCTTCAGCAGCCAGTAATATCGGGGAAAAAAATCTTCTCCCACCTCAGTTCAATTGCCTGAGCTACAGCATGCAGTGAGCTGTACGGAGGCTGCTGGCAGAGGCACAGCCACTTCTGCTCTTCTGTCCCTCTGCAGCTTCCTCTTCTCCTACCCTCATACTCCTCCTGGGCAGGCTGGGGTGTCCCCATGTGCTTGCTGGAAACACTTAGAGTGGGAGATGGTGGTTTTGTAGCAAGCAGTGGCTTGGTGCTGATGTGGAGAATAAAAGTTGGCTCATGGTACGGGGGAGGCTCAGCTCTGGCCACACTCCCATGGGCTGCAGCCTAGCATATGTGCCGTGTGTTGGGTAGTTCAGGATCTGCCCAATAGATGGTATGAAAATGCAGACAGAAATAGGGGAGTCCTTTATAACAGGCAAGGGGGAATACAGGTACTGCTGTGCTATTTAAAATATTTATTTTATTAAAGTGTGTTTTATTGAGAAGGATACACTGACTCTCAATCCTTCTGTTTTGGTGTTTACATCTTAGGAACTGATAAATCAACATGTTGATAACCTGCTTTTTAGTCACATACTTGGTATTAAATAAATCAGGTCGTTAGGTAATTAAAAGAGAGCAAATACGGTGTTTGGAACAGGAGTGTGAGTGGTGTCCCCTGCATGTTGTGAGTCTTGCCTCCTGGTTTTCCTGTGTTTAAATTTTTTATAATGTTTAACTTTTGGGTCACTTCTCTGGATACTTGATGAATTCTGCAGCACAGTTTGGTGTCTGTCAACGGAGGATGCTGTTACGGTATAAAGTGATTATGTTATTACCAAGTAGCTGTGTTTCAGACTAGGATATGAGTGATGAGGGCTGTGTCCTTATATATCTAATTTAAAGGGACCTCTGAAACTTGGGTTTCATAGCCATAGATACAGTGTGTTTAGAGAGGACCTCCAGAGATGCCATCCTCATTTCCCAGACCCAGGGTAAGGTCAGGTACACATGTGAACCCTTGGTGAGGAACGTTTCTTCTTTTATGGCTCTTCCTGCTGGCAATTTCCAGTCCTGTGCACATGGTGCCCACTGACCTTCAGGCCTCCTCACCTTAGAGAGATTTCCATGGTGTTTAATCTTTGTCTTGCACTTTAAGCCTGTTCCTTCTTCTCTGATTTCCAGGGCATGTGGAGAACACTACTCCCTACAGCTCTGCAGCTAAATTTGAAGTATATGAAGACTTTTTTGTCCTCTTACTAAGCTAGCCAAGCTCTGGGAACAAGCTCTGTTTCTCTGCTCTTTTCACATGCGCTTGTCTGCAAGGCTGATTTCTGCCCCTCTGGACTCTGCTGTCAATACACACTTCCCTTACAGCTCTGTAGGCTTGACAGGACTGTGTTAGTCGAGCTTCTGTGGAGTGCTTGTAGTAAGTGGGCCCAAATGACCCCATTTGGGGTATGTTTAAGTACTGTATGTGAAAAAGAATGCATATCAGACAGTTGCATATTTGTGTGTTGAATTCTGCGTTTGTGGTGAAGGATTTGGCATGCTCACGGAACTATTAGCAAAATGTGGAGTTAGCATGCTAGTAACATGGGCTTGGAGCTGGTTTAAGTTAAAGATTGGCATGTTTTGGTCTCTCAAAGCCGTAATGCTTGCATCTAGTCCCATATCTTTTTTCCTTTTCTTTTTCTTGGCTGCAACTGAAATTCAGTTTGTGATGAGACAAACAGATTTTGAGTCATTTACTCGTCCACTTATGTTTGAAAAGTTCCCTAACAAGATGGCCAGGAGAGGTCCATGAGAAACAAAGCAAGTTACACTGAGAGCAGAGCAGCAGCTCCAGCTGCCAGCTTCTTTTGCAGGGTGGTTAATCTCCTGCATGTATTTTATATAATTCAGAAACATGCCAAGGCAAAAATCCTTATATTAAACTTTATTAGTGTCAAGGGAACCATAACTTTGAGCCTCTCCTGTGGCCCAGCAGTAGACCCTGGTATAACGCGTGCACTCCAAGCCCCATGACATGAATGTTTCATCCCACTCTATTTGCAGGGTGACAAGGTCTAGTCCTAAGAGAAAATGCCTTTTTTAATACATTTGTAAAGAACTCCTTCCTTACCAAGCTCAATGCTTGTTTAGTGTTTAAAGTGATAATGCAAGTCTGAAAGTAGCAGGAAGCATATGAAACCTTATGTCTGTATCACCAGGTCTCGGATTGGCTTGGGGCAAACAAGACTCGTCCACGCCTAGTGGCCTGAGCTGGTGGTGTCAGAGCAGGCTCTGGCAAGGGCACAAGAGAATCATAGAATCATTTGGGTTGGAAGGGACCTCTGGAGCTCATCTAGTCCAACCCCCCTGCAGTGGGCAGGGACATCCCCATCTAGATCAGGTTGCCCAGAGCCCTGTCAAGCCTCACCTTGAATGCCTCCAGGGATTCAGCATCAACTTTGTAATAAAGAGAGCACTGGAAATCACCAGAGTGCCTTGTCTGAGAAACTCTTGTCTTTGCTGATTGTCCTGCACAGCAGTCTCCATTAATAGGAAATTTCAGAGGTAGCTTCAGTTGTGAGCTCTCACCAAGCAGGAGAATTCCGTACAGGGATATTGCTGCACCCTGGCTAGGGCTGAAAACTAATTCCCAGAGATCTCCATCTGCGTTAAATTTCCTTTAAAAACCCAGAATAGTACTTAGCTCTTTTACAAAGGTTTCCAACAGAGAACCTCTAGCAGATTTCAACACTGTGATATATGGCATTGCAGTCTGCAGGGTTTGCTCAGACACCTACCAAATGTCTCTGCCACTGTAGCAGAATTTAGGCAGAGTTTGTGTCTGTGTGTCTGCTCTTGCAGTGCATAGTCTCATGGTTTTATGCAGTCTCATCCTGAACAAAAATGCAAGCATTTGGCAGTGAAGTGAGGGAAAGGATGAGTGTGCATTTTGCTGTCTCTGCTGTTTGCATGTCAGCCTTGTCCAACAGGCCAGATGGACAGGGTGATGTCTTAAGCTGCTGTCTAACAACACGTGTCTTCCTGAGATCTGACTTTATCAGCAGCTGTAGGTCGGCCCTTCAGCTCTGCTGTCTAGTTGGTAACTGGCCATTGGAGATAAGGAAGCGAGAGCAGAGATGAGTTGATACGGCCATTGGCAACATGAGGGAGCTGGTGTGAGAGTTCAGCACAGGACTGTGTTTTTCCCTGGGACAAGTACACACAACCCTTCCCATTTGTTGCTCAGAAGTTCTTTTGTATGTGTTGTAAATTGAATGGTATTAGCAGCAGTCAGAAGCCTACCCTCCTTCTTGGGGGGTACCTCCTCCCAGCTGATGTGCTCTGAATTTCTCATCTTCAGTTAGCTGTTACATTTTTCCAGAATCACAAGTGTGAACAGTCCAGAAACCTCCCCATGGCTTGGTTTTAACAATGGAACCCATAGGAGCAGATGCCAGTAGAAATCTGTGAAGCTCCGTCTTTGCCCAGTGAGAAATATGTGATTCCTACCCTCTCCTGGCCCTTCCAGCATTGCTCCAGACCCTGTGTCAGGTCCCTTCTCCTGGATAGCATGGTGAGAGAATGAGTTCACACATTGCTGGACCTACATCTGCTGTGGTTTGCTTGGACTTGTGTGGGTTAGGCATACCCTTCAGAGCTCCCCCAGGGTACTACTGATGTTTGGCTCCAGGGAAAGGTCCTACTGGGAAAAGCAGTTGTTTTCCAGCAAGGAATTTACATCTGGGAGGGAGCTGGAGGACGCTGGTGCTGTTTTGTTTAGCTTAGCATTGGCAGAGTGCTGTGCAGAGTGGAAAGCCCAGCGTTGCTTTGGCCTACAGCTGGTTTGCACTAAGTGAGCTGTGGTCTCTCTGGAGCCGTGGTGTCTTTGGACACTGTCTGTAATGACTTTGGTGCCACACCGGCTTTGGGCCACCCTGACCTCCCCGTGTCCCAGCTGCACCTTATCCCCTGCTCCTGGGCCTGTCTCCCTTCCCTGTTCCGAGGAAGCCCCTGCCTCCTCCCACCACGCTGAGCCCTCTCCACTGCATGTGGGACGCGCGTCCAGCTGCGTCTCCAGCGAGCAGGGGGTGGTGTCTGTTCCCTCTCTGCTACTTCCTAGATGTTGGCGGTCCCAGAGCTTCCCTGGGCCACTTGCCAGAGGCTGCCCTCCCTCTCCGTGTTTCTTGTTGCCGGCGCCCGCGAGGGAGGCCAGCAGGCAGCGAGCAGAGCCCGCGGGAAGCAGGACTGGGCTGCACACACGCCTTGGGGAGACGGGGACGACTCGCACTGCTCCGAGTCAAGAACCTGGGTGGCACAAACTCCATCCACACCGTGCTGCTTTACGTCCCTGACCCCGGCCAGCCTGCAGAGGTGACTGTATTATGGTGAGGTTGGCTCCCCACGCTCGGGTTGAATGTGCTGGGTGGGTTCTGCAGCCTGTTCGGCTATCTCCCACGAGGCAGCCCCCTCCCCACTGTCACTGCTCTACACATTGCCGCTCCCCTCTTTCACTGGAGCATGGTACATGGAAGGTAGGAGAAATTTCTGCTCTGCACACACGGAGCATTGTTGAAGTGAAGGCGAAGTGAGCAGGCAGAAGAGCTGATGAATCTGGTGTGGACTGAGGAGGAAGTTGCACCAATTCCACTTCTAAAAATAAGCAGAGCAAATGCTCCCACAGCCGGAGGCTGTGCCTCGCTTGGCACTGTGGCTGCTTGCTTTCTCTTGATCCTGCTCTGGCAGAGTTTAAAAAAAGTCCATCAAAACACTGCAGTGGTTGTGTGATCAGCTCTGTGCTAATACAGAAATTCTTGGTTGTTACAGTGTATCTACAAGTGACCTTGAAGGATTACCTCCAGGTAATGTTTCCTAGAGGTCTGCTCTTAAAGATTTCCAGGGAATCCCTCGGCAATCTACTCCAGTGCTTGACAGTTTGGATGATTAAGGAGTTTTGCGTGATTTTAGGCCAGTTTTGCTGTACTTCAGCCTTCTCGTTTTGACATTTCACCTTCTCTCTGACAGGCTACCAAAGACTGGAACAGTTCTGCAAGTGTAAAAGCAATCATTTGTGCAGAGTTTGATCTTCCTTTCTACCTTTCCTTTTGGAGCTCATGCACTGCCATGTGTTTAATTCCATGTGTGGCAGTCAGGAAGCCCCAGTCCTGAGTTGCCATGTTGTGTTGGCCATAACTAACTGACCTTGATCTGTGCTGATGTCAGTGAAAATGTGCTGCTTGAGGAGACCTGTGTTTTATTAACATTGTGTATCATGAATTTCCTAGTTGCTCATACTTGTATAGCAAAATGCACATCTCAGACGTCTTACAGAGTTTTTGGTTGGTAAAATTTTGTTGGTTGGTAAAACATTTTGTAAAAATCAACAAGATGACATTAGAAGTTACTTCAAAACATCGTATGAGAGTTGCTGCTGATAAAATTGTTACTGAATAGAAAGAAGCAGAATACTGTTCTTACCAGTCCTGTGGGGGTGGGGTTTTGTCTCCTTTGCACGTGCTTAAACAGTCTATGAAGCGTGCCTTTGCTGTGGAACTTGACAATCTGCAGCTGATTTCCCTTCACTTTCCATGCTACAATGGCTCTTCCTAGCAACTTCAAGGTGTTAATCATGACATTTCTTCATTTCAGTCATTGATAAAGTTGTTACAGTGCACTTCAGAGAGAGAGATACAGTTGAAATAGGCTGTGTTTGTAGGTTTTTTTTTAGAAAAGGGGAAGGTGAAAAAAGGATGAGGCACTCTCAAATTCTTCTATGAGATTAGAGTTCCTGCCTCCCAAAGCCCAGATGGGCTGGGGTGGACTCCTGGCTCTGAAGCAGTAACCATACTGAAGCTTTCAGTGTTGCATGAAGATTTCAGCAACACAGTTCTCCTTCTGTATTTTCTGGCTGCTAGTCTCTGCTGATTGTTATCGCTGGGGCTCAGATGTTTTCCTGGCTTGTATTTTAGTCCTGTCAGCCTGTGACTGTTCCTGCAGCCCTTTGAGGAGAGACTGTGGCAGCAAATGTGCACGATGTGCCTTTACTGTGCCCTTGCCCCCCTGTCTGCCCAGCTCCTGGCAAGTGTTGCTACTGTAGACTTAGTCTCTTTATGTATCAAACCTCATGATTTTATTTACATTTTGCTTGGTAGAAGTCTGTGGTGAAACTTTTCACTCTTGCATGTACTTAGAGCACATTCCTGTTGTCAGGCAGTTGTCTGAATGCTTCTGGTGGCTGGATGTCTCTACACTGTGGCAGCAAGTGCCCTTCTGCCTGTGAGTACACTGGCTGTCTAGCCCTGCCAGACTGGTGAGGAGTACTTGGCAGGTGGAAGGCAATACTCCCTGCTTTCTGCTGATGGTGGCAAGCCCAGTATGAGGCAGCCCTCTCCAGGGCTGCTGCATTTGGACTGGGCAGTGGTGTGCTGATTGCTATTGCACAGTTTAGTTCACAGTTTCTGGTGTCTGGTGAGCTTGTGCCTACCTGCAAAAAGACTCTGAAGACATCCTCATGTCCTGAGATGTTAGCCAAACTCTTCAATAAAGTAACTCTTGAGGTAGTGCAGCATCATTAAAACATGTTTTCAGGTGGGAGGTCTTCATCAGAGTATCAGCTGTGGATGGAGGATAGAAAACTGTAGTGATGTGCTGCCAGCCAGCAAATGTTGGGATAGTTGTTAATTTACACAAAAGTTCCTAGCCCTTACTAGTTCAGTAACTGTAATGCAAGTTCTCATGTTGTTCCCCAGGTGGTGGGAGTTTACATCTGTCAGGTTTTGCTGCTGTTAGTGTTTCTGTCCTTGTGTGCAGGTTACTCAGTAAAATGCCTTTTTTTCCTGAAGCAGAATATCTGCTGTCCCTCATGTTATGTCCAGCTGACATCACATCATCCAGAAGATGTTGGTGACTGGCAACAGGTATCAGCTCTGACCAGTGTGACTCTGTTGTCCATGAGAGATGAAGTCTATGTTGTCATTTCCACAGTCCCAAAATGGAAGATTTTGGGTGGCTGTACAATGCCACACATCCCCCAGCATGGCAGGAGGTAGTGGCTTGCTTGATGCTGAATTGCCTGTGCCCTGGACAGGACAGGAGGAACTGATTCCACTTGGGCATTACCCAGACCTCTGCAGTGCTAAGTCTGGGCAGTCCCTGCTGTTGTTCCAACAGTACAGTGGGGCTGAGAGATGCCTTTGTTGCCCTGGCTCATTTTCCGTCTCCATGAGCTTTGCTCTTGTGTGTTAATTTCTGGTTGTCTGTGGCAGTACCTATCCAGTGTTACCTACTGTGCCTGACCAGAGGACTCAGTCTGCTCTGGGGCTGTTCAGTCCTTTCATATTGTTGTCAGCTGGAAAGTCTGTAAATGCCCTGTGATATTTTATGACTTTCTAAGCTGTACAAAATGTCCAGCAGGTAGTTTAATGTCTAGCAGATACAGTCTGTAAGAGTGCCTTTTTTTCATTAGCTCTTTGGCAGACACTGAATATACTTTCAGAACTGCAGGATGGACTTAGGGTTGCTTGTGGTCATGGTTGGGTTTTTATGTATTGGCATCTACTGCTTGTAGATATTGTTGCCAGAGTGAGAGATTTCAGTGCCTTGCACAGACAACAGTGGAGTGCCTCACAGTGTTTTAGTTATCTAGACTTTTGGCCCTTCAGGAGTGTAAAGCAGCCTAACAAACTTTTTCTTCACATAATTAAAAGCAGTTTGTTCTGGGTTTCTTGCAGGAACTGGCTAGTGATTTTTCCTCTCTGGGAGCAGTTCTCTTGAGATGATATTTCTGTGTACTGCTAAATTGTTCTTTCTCTTCTTATTAAAATTTACAGAAGTTTTGGTGGGCACTTGTTAGTTTTCTTTATCCAGACTTTGAAACCTGTAGAGGATATTTCACCTATTTCAGTAGATTCACAGTTTTGACTCCTGGGATTTTAGCTCAAGTCACAGAGGAGACCAGAGTTACACACAGGATAAAAATAGAAAGCAGTAATTAATACCCATCCTCAGTGAGCCTGGCTCTAGTCTCTCTTGGCATGTTGCATTGCTGTAATTTCCTTTCTGTTTCCTAAAGAATAGATGGATTAATATCTGTCTACATGAGTGAGAAAATAAAGCGAAGATGCTTGTTTCCTGCCCTGGCATGCCATTCCCCTTGGGCCGCAGTGAGTTTCTGTGAGCTCTGCTCTCCTGTGCCTTTGGCAGGCTGCTCTGCTGGGCTGGAGGAGGCCTGGCAGCAGAGATAATGGCACAGCCTCTCCTCTCACCCTCCCAGACATCAGTCTTCCCACCATCAGGGGCTGGGTTATCTGTGTCTGTCTCCATGCTCCAAGCAGCAGAGACTGACTCCTCTTCAGCTCCAGCAGGGGTGAATCCAGGTTTGTGTGTCTCTGCTCCATAGCATGAGGGTTTAGAGATTATTTTTTCCGTTTCTTTTGCAGATGGGGCAGATCAGTAGGAACTTTTTCTCCTCTGTCCTCCATTTGTACAAGAAGAATCAGCTCCTGGGAGTGTTGGAGGAAAGAGCTTGGCTTTGTGTCTGGCTGTACTGCTTGGCAGGAGTGACCCTGAGTTTCGGCACTTTAAGTATATATATGCTAAAGGGATCACTTTACCTTCTCTGAGAAAACAGGCTCTGGAGGACAGAACTCTATTTGGCAGTTTGGCAGGTCTGGGGAGGTTGGTTGTTTGGATGTTGAGTCAGGGACAGGGGTTTTTATCTGGATCTATGAAGAATTCACCTTCGAGTGTGACTTGAGTCACAAGTTGTCCCCCCCAAGTGCTGCTTGCCAGTAAGGACATGACTGTGTTGGTGCTGGACCCCAGGAAGTTAAGAAGTACCTAACTCCAGAGAAGGTCATTACTTTGTGCTGGATGAGAGAAGAGAGCACCTTACACAGCCTGAGTAACATTCTTAGTGATTGAAAGTTTTCATCCTGTGTGTTCCTGAGGGTTATTCTAAGCATTCAATTTAATTGAATAGAAGGAAAGCAGAGGACAGGAAAATGCAATTCTAGGTGTATGTAACCTTAATCATCCTCCTTGTCTTCAGTGTTTTACTTGTTAGAGAGTGATGATTTTGTCCCTTTCCTTCAGGGCTGGTTACTGTTGTTTGCTCTCTGACTTCTTCTCTGCCTTTCTCCATTTCAGTGGAAACACCTTGCTCTGTATGCCTGTCCCTGGGGAGCATCCTCCTCCCTTGTGCTGGAGTGCTTGCAAGGTACAGTGTAATGTAAGGGATCAGGTCGCCTCATTCCCTTCTCTTTCCAAGGCTTTCCTCATTTACATTTCTAATGTGTCCCCTAATTACCATCCCTTTGGTTTTTTTTATTCCCCCCTCAAGCTGCCTTTCCCTGCTTATGGTCTCCTGAGGATGTTCTGCTGAAAAACTTTATCCAACTTATATTAGTAGAAATAGTTAATGCAGAATCTTTCAGGGATTCTCACATCCAGCTTGCAGCATCTTCCACAGCCTCTTGTGATGTATTCCAGTAGAGATACAACTGGAAGTCAGACTGCTCTTTCTGGATTACCTCCTGCTTCCCCTTTCTAGAGGCATGGGCATATATTGTCTTCTTGGAGTTAAGGTACATTCATCATTTCATCAGTTAGTCTTATGTATTTATCTACCTGATTCTTCCTTCCCATATCTCACTAGAGGTAGTGGGCACAAACTAGCACCCAGCAAGTTCCCTGTGAACATGAGGATGAACTTTTTTCCTTGGAGGGTGGTGGAGCCCTGGCCCAGGCTGCCCAGGGAGGTGCTGGAGTCTCCATCTCTGGAGAGATTCCAAACCCAACTGGACACATCCTGTGCAAGCTGCTCTAGGTTCTCCTGCTCTTGCAGGGATGTTGGACTAGATGATCTCCAGAGGTCTCTTCCAACCCCTAACATTCTGTGATCTCCCATCCCATAAAAGAGCTTATTTTTTTATAAGATACAGTCCAGCAGAGAATAAGCATAAGGTTGATTAAGTAGTTTTTGTAGAATAGGTATACTGAGTGTTGAGCAGAGACCTCTGAAGAGTTTACTTATTGGGGCACATTTCTGGGGCCATGCACATCATGTGTTGCAGTTGCCATGGCACAGAGTAGTCAGGATTTACCATGGGAGGGGTGATATGTTAGCTGGTCCTATATCTGGGAGCGAAGGTTGTGTCTCTGTTGCAGCCTGGTGATATGAAAACTATGCATGGTAGTTTTTTTTATATACTCCTGTTTAAACTCTTATTTAAAGACTTTGAAACATCCCATTGTGTGATTTTTGTGGGGTGACTTTGTAATCCTCATAGGCAGAATCCCATTTCAAGGTCTTCTGTAAGCCATCTGCTTTCATTAATAGCTTTTGGATTTGGCATGTGGCTCTGTGCTCATTAAAATAGCCACATTGCTGCAAAACTTCCTTTGCCTCTGGCATTTGGCCTTCCCATTGAGCCCTCATGAGAGAGAGAGCTCTGGCTTGCACCCTGCCCTCAGTGTGTGCCCTCCAGCTTGTCCCCAGGCGATGAGGGATATGTGACCCAGTGCAGAGGCATGTTGGGGTGCACCATGTGTCTGCACCTCTCCATGCTCCTGGGCTTGCTTTGAAAGGATATGCAGCTATGTGCAGAACTGGCATGTGGCCTGGCCTCCAGCTGTCAGAGTGTCAGGGTATGGGCAGAATATGCTGGGGTCAGGGCTGCAGAGTGCTTCACATATGATGAATTTTCTCCTCTACTTCAAGGTGACCTCTGTGGATTGGGTGTTGGGTACACTGGCATTCCACTCTAGATAGCTTCCACTGCTGTGGCCCAAGCCATTCCTCTGCAGAAAGCTTAAATTTTGACTGTGTGAGACCTGCTGACAGTGAATAGTTGTAACACAGATGGGTCAGTGGCACAGACATGGGCCTAGGACACGCAGAGTCAATTCCTTGCTATTGGCATGTTCTTCCTATACAACACTTGGCAAGTCCATCAGTCCACTTGGCAAGTCAATCAGTCTCCTGGTTTTCTACACTTAAAANGATCAGCTCCCTGCTCCTGCTGCCAACACTGTTCCTGCTCCAGGCCAGGATGCCATTGGCCACCTGGGCACACTGCTGGCTCCTGTTCAGCTGTCACTCTGCACCTCTAAGTCCCTCTGTGCCTGGCAGCTATCTAGCCACTCCTCCCCAAGCCTAGAGCACTGCTGGGGGTTGTTATGGCCAAGGTGCAGCACCTGGCATTAGTGAACTTCATGGAATTGGCCTTGGCCCAGCCATCCAGCCTATCCAGATCCCTCTGGAAAGCCTCCCTACCCTCAAGCAGATCCACACTGCCACCCAGCTTGGTGTCATCTGCAAACTTGCTAAGGGTGCACTCCATCCCCTGGTCCAAATCATTGATGAAGATGTTAAAGAGGAGTGGCCCCAGTACTGAGCTTTGTGGGACCCCACCTGCCCCAAAAGTCAGTCCTTTGCGTTGCTTTCATTTGGGAGAGCTCCACTGGAGGTACAGTGGTGGTATGGTTCAGAAGTGTCTTTGCTTAACACCCAGAAACAGGGACTTGCTGCTTTTCCCAAAGCTCCTCCAGAACATTTATGTTGAGCCAAGGTCTTTGTGGCTTCATTCACCTTGAGATGTGGTCCATGGACATTGCTCACCCAAGAGGAGACAACAGCAACACAAAACCTGGAAGTTCAGCAGCAATGATTGAGATTAAGAGATCTGCTGAAGTCATTCCAGAGCAGAATAAAGCTTCCTGACCCTAACTATAATGACAGGGAGTTGGTTTTGTATGGTTATCTTGAGGCTGTGCCACATCAGCCGGTCTTCATGGTGGGCCGTTCCCTGTGTCTCTGGGAATGGGAGGTAGTAGCCTAGGTCTCTGCTCCAGGCCTTGAATGCAGTACTGCCTTGGGGAGGAGCAACACAGGGTCCTCTGCTTGACATTTGCCCCTGCCCATGGCAGAGGGATTGGAACTAGATGATTTTTAAGGTCCCCTCCAACCCAGTCCATTCTGTGATTCTGTGTGGCCCTGTGTGGGGAGGCTTCCATTCTGTTTGTGCCTGGGGTTTTTAAGAAACAAAGCCACACTGGTCTTACAAGCACTTCTCATTTTTCACCAGTGTGTGAATTTTGTACAGCACTCAGCCACTGTCTTTCTAAGGAGGATTTGATCCCATCACTACAGAAATGGGAGACATGGAGCAGGCTGGCTTTAATTCCCAGCTCATCAGTAGGAAAGTCTGTTCTGAGAAGAGTTAATATTGTAAGGGGCTTCCTCTTAGCAGATTCAAGCCAGACTATGTCACCTGGCTTTTTTGGAAGCCCTTTCCTCTCTCAGCCTGGCTATCCTGTTCCTGGAGAGTGCTAAACATGCAGTTTTTATTGCAGCCTCTTGAATCTTTATGGAGCGCAAGGTCTGCTTCAGTGATACACAGCATGATGTTTCTATTTTGAGCCAACATCCATGCTGGTTTGTTTTGGTTTTTTTTTTTAGAAGAGAAGGAAACCTTTATTGGAATTCTGCAAGGTTTTATTTCATTTCCTCCTCAGTCAGGAGAGGTGGTAACTGCTGCAGCCTCCCTCGTAGTGCTGAGTGATTCCTTCCAGTGGTCCCTGCTATCACCCTCATCCTGAGCCATTGGCTCTCCCTTGAGCTCGGCTCAGCCGTGTCTGGTGATCCAGCTGTCATTTGCTGGGAGGCTGGCCCATCTCCTCTTCACTCCAACCTCAAGGTGTTCAAAAGGAAGTCATGAGGTTGATACTTACATTGTGGAGACATGGTCTGTCCAAGTATTTTTACATGTTTTTGTCCCCCTTAAAATGTGTTCTCCCCTGAGACTTGGCTCAGGGTCTCATGAAGTGTTTTGTTCATGATCACATCTTGGAGTCACCTTAGTGTCTGAACAGCTTTCACAAGAATGTGTTTCTGAGGAGCCAGTCTGGAAGTCTGGAGTTTATCAGTCAACTTCTTACATGGTAGAAAGGTAAAATTGGTTCCAGAGAGAGAGAGAGATGTCTGAAATGACACAAAATCCTTCTGATAGAGAGAGGAATAATGGTTTCCAGCCATCAGATATATTTCAGATCACACAAGGGGATCAGGACTCCAGATGGAAATACCTTCTTCATTGTTTCAAGGTTTCTTTGAAATATTTCCTAGTGTGAATGTAAGGACCCTTGACACCTAATGAGGGCAGATACCTTCAGAGGACCTCTTGTTCAGAGCTGCCAAAACATGGCTTTTGCAGAGAAGGAGAAATAAATCTCCAGTCTTGTCCAGAAGGACAGTAACAGAGAGGTGGAAGTAAATAAACCTGCTGGTCAAGATCATGCTTACCTCTTCAAAATTTTCAGCTACTCACTCTTGAGAGTTACCTTCAGGTCCCATGTAAGGGTGAGTTTGTCATTTCTGGTGTAGTAGTCCATGTTAGTTGGTGGTGGTTTCTGATAGAGTGGGAGCTCTCTGCTGGTCATTCACTTCTACCTAGAAGAGGGGTCAGCTGGCTGGCTCACCAGAGTACACCTTGAGGGGGAAAATCATGACTTTGGAGCAGCAAAAGTTATGGTCTCTACAGGTCAGGCAGAAATCTGAGGAGCTGAGTCTGGTGTGAAAATGGAAAGAGATGAAGAAGTATTTCGGATCCCATGCTGGCAGTCCTGATTCCTCCACTAGGCTGAAAGTGCCTTTGTTTCTTCACCACAGAAATGAAGAATGGCAGAATGACAGTAATGAGCAGGCTGAGGTGGTTTTGCATCTGCTCAGCATCTCTCTGTGCCTGATTTTCCCACTAGGTCAGGATACAACTGCATGCTCCCATGTAAGCTGTGGTGCATGTGTGGGCTTCCCAAAAGGTGCTGAACCAGGAGCTGGCACAGCTGAGCCTCTAGCTGGGAAGCTGGAATGGCAGCACCACTATCAACCCAGACGGGCAGGAACTTAACAATGCTGCCCTCATGTTTCCCAGGGGAATTTGTAAGGGATAGCTCTTTATTATTGGAAATGTTGATAGTGTTTAATGAAAGATAACTGTGGAGAAGAACTCCCTTGAAGCAGAGATTATGTCGTTTCTTGTATCTGTTCTGGTTGTGGTGCTCAAGACCCACCATGCTTTGGTGGGGGAAAAAATGAATGACCACAGGCATTTTGGGTTATGAAAAGCCATCAGGATTCTCTTGTCAGTGTCCCATGGGATTTCCAAGAAGCATCATTCTCACACTCCTCTGGCAATACACAAGAGTTTTCCTTTTTTCCTGTTCCTAATCTTTGGGGTGTGTATCTGACCTAATAAAACCATTTCTCAGCTTCGCCGTTGGTAGTTTTCTTCCTCTTCATTCTGCAAGCATCTTGCCTGCTGGCATCTGCATTGTCCAAAGAGGTTTGAAGCTTGGCATGCTGTCAACAAAGCTTCAGTTAGCCTTTCAATCAAACATGGTAGCACTGTGAACTGACTTGGCCTCCATCCCAAGGTTCACCATAATCTTCTGCATATAATAGGAAGTCCAAACAACCCCAGGAAATAATTCAGATGCAAGTGAAGCCTTTAGTGGAATAAAGAACTGCCTAGAAGAGACATTAAGAACCTAAGCTCTAACTCTTTTTATAATTATGCACTCTGGAGGAGCCAAAGCTTTGGAGATAAAGAGATTACATGCATCTTATGAGGTTTGCATGGATGTGACACTATCTCCCACCCACATTTTCTCACTTTCTGTTTTACTGACATTGCAGTTGCAGCAGTTAATGGAAGAATATTGCAGAGCAGGCTGCCCTAGAACTCTGAAGGTCCCTTCCAGTCTGGCACAGGTATACTGAATTATTGTCCCATAGGGACAATAAGCATGAGCTTTTGGAAGAGCTGTTGGTGAGAGCAGTAGGGGAATAGAACTTAATTAGATTAAGATACATTTCACTGATGCTTGTGGTGGGGATTGTGTGGTGAGACTGCCAGAGCGAGCAGCAGCCTGAGCTGGGGATGCCCTGGGATGCTCTTTCCAGCCCTGGCTGCCTCTGTGCTGCCTTTATGTTTTAAACAAGGAAAAGCAAAATACATACAAGGTGTAAATCTCAGTGTAAACCAATGCAGGGCATCACTAGGGTGCTAACAAAACTATACCTCAAGCTGGTGTCTGGCCTCTGGCCATGGCCTGGTGCTGACAGCCTGTCAGGAAGGCAATTGCTCAGCTTTTCTTTGCCAAAATGCAGTACCTAACACAATAACATGGTGGGTAGGGTTTGGCTGGCCACCTTTTGGTCAGCTTTTCCTTGGGATGTGAGTATCAACAGCCTGTGCATTCCATCCTCTGATACAGTTAGAAATGCTGGTTTGCTTTTGAGTGTCTTTGTCCTTTTTTAATGTTGGGTTACTTGTCTTGATAATGTCCTCCATGAGAAAGTTGTGTGCCTGTCAGTTTCCAATAAACAAAATCTCCTATATAGTTGGGATTTTTTAGTATTACAAGTTTGCCCTGCTGCACTGGGGAAGGGATTCACTCCCTTTACGCTCTTCATTATTTTCTGTGCCTCTCCTGTGGTCTCTTTATTACTAATCATGTCTAGTCTTTTAAATCCTTCTTTGTGTGATAGTTTCATTTGACAAAAGCTGAACTACTTTCTCTCAGCTCAGTTGATGTGATCTTCCTCATATCAAAGGTGTTGAACAGCTGCAGTCCCATGTACTCCAAACTTAAATTGTGTCAAGTTCTGTGCTGCTCTACTGTGGCAGGAGGGAATGTTTGTTGCAGCTGTCTTTAAATTTGGATGTTTAAAATGAATTAAATATGAAGATGAATAATGCAGCTGGTAACCTAGCCTTTCTGCAATTAAATGCAAGCTTTTTCATTTTGTCTCTCTACTTTCAGGTTTTGATATGTCTTAGTATTTGTACTGACTTTCCTGTCTTGTAGGAATGATGGGGAACTAGAGCCCATGACAGTTCAGTGGAGCCCTTGGCACTTTTGATATCTTGGTGAGTGGAAGTTGTTTGAACCTGTGGGAATGGAACTTTATCTGCTAGAAAAGACAGCAAATCAGTTGGCCTTTTTAGATTGTAAGGTAACATCCTGCTGAAATTAATCTGTCCTTTCAGAGCATAAATTCTGGAAAGCAAGACCATGTAAAGCTGTGGTCCCTGCTTAAAAGATTATCCTGATGCTCACAAGTTGAGGAATGCAGCTTTGGAAAAGGAGGGGAGTTTTAACTCTGTGCAGCTTTGTACATCAGGTTCTGGAGATGGAGCATGGCAGCGTGTGCTGAGCTATGTAAATCTCAAATGCTTTAGTTGATGATCCTTCATTGTGTTGATCCAGCAAACAAGTTCTCATCAGGGGCATGTTTCTGTCTAAGATTATTCAGGAAGATCTATCTGTGTGGATTGCCCATTTTTCTCCATTGGATACAAAACTCTAGTTTCTGCTATTTATTACTTCCAGATTTAATTTATATTTTATTTTTCAGTCTTCAGTCCCTGAACAGTGCAGAGACCACAGACATCTGTACAGCATTTCTCCCTGTCTTGTTCTGTTTCTTCTCTCTATCCTCTCTCCTTCCCTGGGGTGTTTCAGGCTTGCTGAAGCTGATAGGGTGATTCCACTTGCCTTCTGATTAGTTGTCAGTGAGATCAAATCATGAGATACTTCAGATTGTAAAGAACAATCCTGCACACAGAGCTGGGCTGGCTTTGAAGTCAGACTCAACTTCAAGGCTAGATCAAGCTACTCAGGGTGGTAGCTAGTGCCACCTGGAGATCTTCCAGGGATGGAGATTTTACAGTTTCTCTGGGTGACTCTAGTGCCAGTGAGAATTGCCAGTTCCCAAGCCTGATGTTAGTAAAGGCCACCTTAGAGCAGTTTCAGGAGAGCTGGAGTACACAAGCTGCTCTTCTGTGGCTAAAGAAGAATGAACAGGGACCAGTCCTTGTCCTTGGGATGCAGTGAGGCTGGTGGCTTCGTGGGCTGTGGCTCTTCTCTGGGCATTACATGGCCCTGAAGCACACTAATTATTTTACTTTTTATTTTTCAGCTAGGATTTTGCAGGATGAAACCACGTGTTGCTGTCCTGTGGTGTGAGGGTATACAGGGGAGCTGTATGGGGAGGAGCACAAAGAGGGCAGGAGAAGGTTCTCAGAAGCATTTCTTGGAGCACACTGTCCCCAGGCTGTCCCCTCCGTGGGTGTCACAGAGCAGGACAGGAGTCCCCATGCAGCCTCAGGCTGCTCCTCTGGGGAAGAGTCACCTTTTTTTTTCTTTTTTTTTTTTTAAACAGAAGAAACATTTTCTCTTCCAGGAGATTAGGTCTTGCTGGGAGTTCACTGCAGCCTTGGCTGAGGGACACCAGCAGTCACATGTGTGCTTTACATGGGTTACTCCATTGCTGCCTGCACAAAGACAGAGGGTGCAGTAGTTTTACTCTGCGCCCAAGCCACAGCCTTCCACAAATCCTATCTGAGCTTCTCATACATGGACACAAATGTTTCCTCCAAATAGTTCCTCGGGGAAGGGTTACACATCCCTGCCAAGCAGGACTCTGAAAGGCTCAGGCTGAAGCAGCTTTTCAGAAGACATTGGAGTGGCACAGGAGCATCTGTCCTATGCCAAACAGGCAAGGTTTGTGATCAGTGCTTAAGTACTTGGTAAAGTCCCACTTCCCATGAGCAGAGGTGCAGAGCAAGGGATGGTGAATGCTTCTCTGGGGCCTTTATGTAACTCTCTCACCCTGGATTTTATGGCCATGGGGCTTTCCCTACCAGCTTCTAATAAAAATAACTGAAGAAAATGATGAAAAGAAGCATTAAAAGTTGCAAATAAGCTTTCACATGTAGGTTACTCTCTGTTGTTGAAAGGAAAAGAAACTTTGCTCCTTTCACAAGTACCTACAAACAGACATGCAGTTTATAAGAGGCAATGAGAGACTGCTGTGTACCTTTTGATTTGGATTAAACAACAACTAGGTTTTGTTTTCCTTTAGTATTTAATATTCCTTTAGTGTTTTCCTTCTCAGAATATTGTTCAGTGTTGCAAGGCTATAGTTCGTAGTGCTCTTACAGAAAATTAATCTCTCTATTTCTCTGTGGTGTGGAAAAAGGTTGGTTTTCAAAACCAAAACTTGTGCCAAGTTGGATCTGTAAATAACCCTTTAAGCAGAAACTCAGCATTGTGGTCTGAGAAGGCTTCCTCTTCCCTCCTCCAGCTGGACTGCCCCACTGTGAACAAAACGGAGTTCTGTTGACACAATACATCTTTTATTAGTTAGTGTAGTGTCAAAACATGCTTTTACTAGCTTTCCTGAGGGCTTGCTTGTGGCTCAGCCATTCGTTTAGGTATTTTCTGTCAGGGCTTGGCAAGGCTCAGTGCACACAGGAGGCACTGCCCTGGGAGGGAGCACTGCTCTCTGTCTATGTGTCCCGTACACATCTTCCCAAAGCTCTGTTTTTCAGTAACATTTGCTTATAAAAGAATGTGAATGCTTTCTCTTGCTGGGGACGGCCCAGACAGTTTTTCTCCAACAAGAGGGAAAAAAAAAATGCAGGACAACTTGGACACTCAGTGCAGTACTAATAGCAAAAATATTTCCTGGGTCATTGTCCCATTTCTCATCCTTATTACAGAGAACTGCTGCGAGCAATTTGAATTGCAAGTGGCGAGCTGGGGATTGCAGTGCTGCTTTGCCAGAGTTAATGTTATGTTTCCATGTGTTTTCTTTCATAAATTTCAGCTCTGCCTCCCTTTGTTAGTGAGCACAAGCAGCCCTTGCATCCCTGCACACACTCAGGGAGCACAGAGACTGGCATATGCTCCTCTCACTTATTTATGGCTCCAGCTGCCATACATTTGAAGTTGTCCACGTATAGGAGAAAGAATTCTTGATTCAGGGGGGGTGAAATGAATTGTCTGTTCAGTAGGAGATGTTCTGTGCAAGCCAGGGTGGAAGAGCATCTATTTTCTCCCCACTGTGTGCTTAGTTAATGTTGCAGATGACTGTGCTCCAGAGGGGGAATGTTCTTATGTTTATTTCTTTTGTCCTAGACGTCTTCACTTCTCTAAAAGCGAGCCAGTCCCAGGATAAGGACAGCAGCAGGTGATAGAATGCGGAAACCAGGCCCTCAAAAAGGTGAGCAGAGATGTTCGGCACAGCCAAAGGCTCAGTAGTGAGCTGGTATGGACCCAAGGCAGTGGGGTGGGAGCATGGGGGCTGTGCTGTTTCTAGGTCAGAACGGAGCTGTTTGATCCTCTGGTGGTGTTCAGAGAATGGTTCATCAATCCAGCTCTGAGCTGGGCGGAGAAAGTGTCCCTGGCTGGGTGCACCCCTGCAGCTTGCAGGGCACAGTGTCAGGCAGTGAGGGTGCTCTGCGGAGCCCACGGCACACACCATCTGCTCGTGCTCCCAGTGTGAGGCAAACTGCTTCTCTGCTGGCACCAGCCTCCCCCTTCTAATGAGGCGTGAAAGTGAGGATCAGCCTACCTTGTGGAGATGAAATCTGTTCCAGACACTTACCTCTCACCACCCCAGTCTCTTGTCCTGTTACACCCAGTGGTAGCTGCAGCACTCAGGGCTGCACACATGCTACCTGTGTCCACGAGAAGGGTGAAGGCAGTCAGGCTGCAGCTGAGCTGCTGCTTGTGCTTAACAGAAATATTGATTTCCATGAGTGCTGTGCTATGAATGTGCGTTGGGCTGCAGTGAGCTCATTGTGTGCACTTTGGGGGGTGGGGGAAGGGAGAAGTGGAGAGGATGGAGGAGCATCCTCCGCAGCTCTTTGTTCACATCTGCTACACGCTCACCAGGTTTAGTGCAGGAGATTTCTGTGCTCCATTTCTCTCTGTTTTTTTTAAACATCTCCTTTGCTTCTCTGGTGCTTCATCTTCCAGAAGCATTATCCGCCTCCTAACACTGCTTGTCCTTTAATGAAATGAAAATAAATGAAGGAAAGCAGGGAATGGGGAGAGCCTGCTGGGAGGCAGCTGGAGGGCTTGGCAATGAGAGAGACAGGTTGATTAGTCAGCAGCGTGGCCGAGGAGCAGGCTGGCTGCATTCAGCCTCACACACAGCTTGTCCTCTCTGCCTGGTGGAGCAGGGCTGTGGGACCTGGGCTGTGAGTGCCCTGCCATAGGCTACAGGAGCAACACCTGCATCGTGCACACGTGGGTCTCTGTCCTACTTACCTGCTTTGTTAATAATGCATTGAAATTGCCCTTTTTCCTTATTTGCCTGTAGAAATTCTTGCCTTTCTTCCCCTCCCTGCTGCTTAATGAGGATTTTTGCATGTTAAAGGTTAAGAAGAAAATGTAACTTCACCTGCAGAGTGAAGAGGCAAGAGGCTACTTGGAGTGCATGGATGCTGTTAGAGAGCTATCCTGCACCAAGGAGAGAAGCATTGCCTGTACTGGGGAGCTTCTGTGCTTCTGACTTAAATCCTTTGTGTCCTTTATACTTGCTTTCTTAAGGAGATGGCAGAATACTGTCCTTCATGGGAATACAGTTCTAGGAAGGATGTAATTCCATCTTTTTCATTCGTGTCTGATCAAAAAAGCTCCTTTGTCCATGTCTAGTGATTCTGTGGCCATGTTCCATATGTCCCTCCTGTTCATTTAAGGGATAAAACCTGCATGCTGCCCTCCTGTCCATAGTTTTGAGAAGAAGAGAGGAATGCAAAAATAAAGGTTCAAAAGCAGTTTCAGACAACTGGAGCCCTGCCAGGCCACTCACTCAGCTACTTGCCAGGAGATTTCAAAACTTTTCCTGTTTTCTTTTCCTTTCACAAGGAGCTGCTTTTCCTGGGAACAAGGGTGGTTTCCTAGAGCACTACCAAGTTGTTGTTTACAGTAGCCCTAGAAATGCTTTGTACAATGAATGAGCTGGAGTGCAGCAGTGCTCCCAGGTCCGGTGATGAGGCAACAGCAGGTGAGGAGCGAGCTCAGGGTGAGCTCAGCCGTGGCACACTGATGTGTCACTCCTCTGTTGGGCTGGAGGCTGCTAGAGGCAGTGATGAGCCCTCTCCTGCTTTATCACTTCCCAGATCTGTCTTGGGAACTTTATTTTTTTTGCAACTTTGAGGCCCAAAGCTGTCAAGAGCAAAGACAACTCATAAGATGTTCTTCAGAGCTGGTACTGCTTTGCTGTGCTCTCCCACAAGCTGCACAGGACACATGGTGGTAATCTGGTGGTGTCCATGGAAAAGGCAGTTTTGCAGACTTTCAGAGTCCTCTCTCCCTCACCAGAAAGAGGAGGCTGCTGTTATGAGTAAAGCTGGCTGCAGTCACCTGTAGTTGATAAACAAGAAGGGATTCAGGCTCCATTTCTTAGCGCAGAAGATCCACCTGAGCTGTTTTTACTGGCGCCTGTGTTTGTTCCTTTCCAGCCTTGCTGCCCATTCCCATGGTTAAAATGATGAAACTCAAACAGTTAGCTGCTCAAACAGTTACTGCTTGCCATTGTGGGAGAACACCAGTTGGTGAGGACTGAGCAGAGACTAAGAAGCAATAGTGTATACCTCAAGTCAGGTCTTGCCTTGAGCTGTGTGGAGGAAGAGGTACACCCCATAGCTTTAGCCAAATTGTCCATGTTACCTGGAGTCATGAGAGGGAGNAGCAGAGGTGTTCCAGCCCCTGAGCATTCTCATGGCCTCCTCTGCACCTGCTCCATCAGCTCCATGTCCTTTGTGTGTTGAGGGCTCCAGAACTGGACACAGTATTCCAGATGAGGTCTCAGCAGAGCAGAGTAAAGTGAGCCATTGACCACTACCCTCTGGATATGGCCAGCCAGCCAGTTCCTTATCCACTGAACGGTTTACCCATCAAATCCATAGCTCTCTATCTTGGCCAGACACTTCTCTCCTCTGAAGTGCCTGCAAAGCAGGCGACATGATAATATTGAAGAGGGCATTAGCTGGCTTCTTTCACTGACAGAAATGCTTTATTTCTTCTCTCAGCCATAGACTGGAAAGATGGTAAAAAGCATAAATACATCCGCCCCTCCGAGTCTCCTTCCCAGTACCAAGGTAAGAGAGCACCCTTCTCTTCCCTTCTCTTCCCTCCTCACTTCTCCCTCCATTGGTTTTCTTTTTTTTTTTTTTGTCCCCCTAAAAGCTTTTTGATGGCTTGGATGTGGTAAATTGCAGCCCTGCAAGGTGAGGGCTGGCAGGAGCAGCACAGCTTCCTTTGGAGCTGCAGTGTTCCTGCATGGGCAGGGTAGGCTGGGCCTGTGTACAGTGCCTGTAGGGTTGAGCTCCTGCTACCTCTTGGAGGGGAAGAGCTGGTGACTTCCAACTTCAGAAAGTTTATGTAAGGCTTGTATAATGTAGAGAAATATTTTAGGGCCTGTATTTTACTTCCAGAGTATAAGAAGGTGGTGTACTTATGTCCTTATAATCTCTGTGTCCTTATATTCAGAAGGTGATTACCATACTTCCCACCAAGTACATAGCAACAGGAAACTAAATGATCACCTGAGTTAAGGCATTTCTAACAGGAGATATGTGTTAACCTTCTTGAAAAGCTCTCTTGTCTTTATGAGAGCCCCTGGGAGAGCTGAAGTGGCTACTGTGTTTCAGAGGTTTAGTTATTTGGGCCCTGAGGTGAGACTCAGGGTGGTGTTTCTCGGGTGCACTGGACTGTGGGCCACCATCAGCCCTCACTGGTCTCTTTTGGGGCATCTTGTGTGTCCTTATCTATCCTTATACTCAAGTACTGGGCATCACAGTCTGGGAAGGACCCTCTCCAGGAGGAGGAAGATTATTAGCACCTCCACTAAAGTCCTGTGTCCTCTGTCACCCCATGCTGATCTCCACATGCCATGATGGGGCACTCAGCTCTCCAGGCCTGTGTATAGGGAGCCTTCCAGGTGTTGGGGAATCCATTGCAGTTCCCCTCTGCTCCATGCACTGCACCATCTGCAGATGTCAGAGGACTGGCTGTTGTTCAGTGGCAGTGCCACCCTCGGATGGAGCTTTCTGAGGTGTGCTTTCCCATTAGCACTCATGGGAGCTCAGCACACCAGCCTCCACACCTGATGGCATCCCAGGGCTTGCTGGCTTAGGGAGGAAATGCTGCAGAGAGGCTTGATGTGCACAGTGTCTGCTCCACAAACACATGAAGTAGCAGTGAGGATTGGGAATCATCTCCCTGCAGGAAGCTGCCTGAAGCTTGGGTACTCAGTGAGGGGGGTGAACCTGCAGCAGCTTTGTGGCACAGAACACCATGCAGTCCAGGCTGAAAGGATTTCTACTCAGAGCTAATACTGAGTTGGGATGCCTCTGAGAAGAAGCGAAACAGTGTCCTGGTGTTTGAAACCTTTTGTTTGGGCTCATACCTTCTCCTGTTTCTTCTGAGTAAGACAGTGAATAAGTGTGATCATGTTATCAGTTGTAGCTGTTAGCAATGAGGAATGTGCAGCCAGATTGAGGGCTGAGCAAGTGTGTGGAAATTAGAAGGGGTAGGACATGCAGGAGCTCTGCTGTCATGGTGGGAGAGCTGACTCCAGATGTCAGGGAAGGCCACTGTCACCTTTGGATCTGCCAGCAGAGAGGTGCTCTGCTCATTTGCATACCAAGTTGGCTCAAACTGTGCTGCTTTCATGTGCTGCCTTGATGGTTGTTAGCAGACACACATATGGCCTGCAGACTTTAATGGGATGCCTTGATCTGGGTAGGGCATATTCTCCTTCACAGATGTGACCTGAAATGCACATGTATCGTTTCAGTTGGATTGATGACCCCTCGGGAGCTGAAATGCTAATGGAGCCCAAACAAGACTTCAGTTAAAGATAGAAACAGAAACTCTGTCTCCATTTAAATTCTGGGCAAAAGATCAACATTAAATGCAGCCTGATGTGAATCCAAACACAAGGCTGCAGAGTTGCATTGTTCACAACTACTGCATTTTGACCCCTTGCACGTGCAGAGTGCTTTGTTTGTAGTAAATATTTTTGGAGGTTAAGACATCAGAGCCCAAATCTAACACCTGCCTGAAAGTAATCTCTCCCTTTGGCACAAGGGCCTGGGAAGGAGCTTTCCAAAGGCAAGGGAAAGTGATCAACATCCCCCTTAGTAGACACTTTCACAGCTGAGTTACAAGGAGTCATATAGGTTTACAGCCCTTGGCTTTTGTTTAGGTCACAGATGTCATCACCAAAATGTGGTGTTTCTCCTTGAATAACCTCCTCTCATTTTTTCCTATAAAGTAAGACCTGATGTGTGTTACAGAGAGGAGAACAGTCCATTCAAACAGTGATCCCTCCAGTCTGTGGGAGTGAGGTGTGCTCTGCAAGGCAAGGGGGATCATAAAAGAGAAGGCAGAGACCAGGCAAGACAGAGGGTGATTTTAGGGCTGGTAGGACATTTTGCGTGTTGGAGTGGAAGCCAGCAGCAGCAGCATTCCCCTTTGCTTTTTGGGATGAGAGAGGATTTCAGAACCTACAGTCTGCTCTATCACCAGTCAGTGGGACATTCTAGGACCAGCTGAAGTGCTGGGTTTTTTTATGATATGAAGTGATCCACTGGCAATTGGAGAAAAGCCACCAGGGTTTTTGACCAACACTCAGAATACATTCTCCAGTGTTAACTGCCCAGGCTAGAGAAAAAACAAGCAGCTTGCAGACCTTACTGTCCCTCTACATTAAGGCATCCAATTTATTAATATGAGTAAGAACACTGAGAGAATATAAAACATAAGGTTGGTCTGTACTAAGAAAGCCAAGCAAGATATTCTTCCTGTTTCCCTCTGGCCTTACAACCTCCATACCCAGTGAGCCTGCAGAATGGCATCAGTTGGCACCTGGCAGCTTTGGTGTCCTGGCTGACAGCACAGCTGGCATGGAGGCTCCTGAGTGGATCCAGTTGGAGCTGTAGAGTGAGTGAGTGGGGATCAGGATGGTGAGCAGGATTTGAGTATGAGCTAGGTTGGGAGGCCCAAGTGTGGTGTATTTTCAGCCATACACACTCTTTCTCAAGTACACAGCTCAGGGCTTGTTCTCCGCTGTCTGATTAAAGAAGCCTTAAGTGCCTTCTGCTTTTTGTTTGTTTGTTTGTTTGTTGTATTAGCAGCTCTCCCTTTGTTGTAAAAAAACACCCAACTTCTATGCTATGCCATTTTCTTCTGATTCTTCCTGCAGCTTTTACGTTGAAGCTGATGGTATTTGGTTAAATGTACCTGGAAATTCCTTCTTGAAAAGCATTGTATCACGAGCTAAATACTATTACTGAATTAATATCAAACCATTCACAGAATCACAGAATGTTAGGGGCTGGAAGGGACCCCTTCAGATCATCTAGTCCAAGCCCCCTGCAAGAGCAGGAGAACCTAGAGCAGCTTGCATCGGATGGTGTCCAGTCAGGTTTTGAGAATCTCCAGAGATGGAGACTTCACCACTTCCCTGGGCAACCTGGGCCAGTGCTCCATAACCCCCTGCATTCTGTGCAGGGCTTCCTCCAGCACTGAGGCAGTGGTGGCAGCCTCCAGTTTCAGTGTGAGGTTTCTTCTATCCTGGTTTNGTTCTCCGCTGTCTGATTAAAGAAGCCTTAAGTGCCTTCTGCTTTTTGTTTGTTTGTTGTATTAGCAGCTCTCCCTTTGTTGTAAAAAAACACCCAACTTCTATGCTATGCCATTTTCTTCTGATTCTTCCTGCAGCTTTTACGTTGAAGCTGATGGTATTTGGTTAAATGTACCTGGAAATTCCTTCTTGAAAAGCATTGTATCACGAGCTAAATACTATTACTGAATTAATATCAAACCATTCACAGAATCACAGAATGTTAGGGGCTGGAAGGGACCCCTTCAGATCATCTAGTCCAAGCCCCCTGCAAGAGCAGGAGAACCTAGAGCAGCTTGCATCGGATGGTGTCCAGTCAGGTTTTGAGAATCTCCAGAGATGGAGACTTCACCACTTCCCTGGGCAACCTGGGCCAGTGCTCCATAACCCCCTGCATTCTGTGCAGGGCTTCCTCCAGCACTGAGGCAGTGGTGGCAGCCTCCAGTTTCAGTGTGAGGTTTCTTCTATCCTGGTTTAAGAGTGAACCTGGAAAGGAAGTGCAGTCTTCAAATGTGCTTTTCATGCCATCTTTATGTTCATAGGTTCATAGAATGGCCAGGTTGGAAGGGACCCTAAAGATCATCTAGTTCCAACCTCCCCGCACTGAGCAGGGATGCCAATCACTAGACCAGGTCACCAGGGCTGCATCCAGCCTGGCCTTGAACACTGCCAGGGATGGAGCAGCCACAACCTCTCTGGGCAACCTGTGCCAGTGCCTAACCACTCTCTGGGGAAAGAACTTGTTCATAATCTCCAATCTAAATTTCCCCTCCTTCAGCTTATATCCATTCCCCCTTGTCCTAGCACAGTCTGACCGCTTAAAAAGTCTCTCCCCTTCTGACTTATAATCTCCCTTTAGGTACTGGAAAGCTGCTATAAGATCCCCTGGAAGCCTTCTCTTTTCCAGGCTGAACAATCCCAACTGTCTCAGCCTGTCTTCCTAGGGGAGGTTCTCCAATCCTTTAATCATCTTTGTGGCCTCCTCTGGACTCGCTCCAACAGCTCCACATCTTTTTGATGCTGAGGAGCCCAGAACTGGATGCAGTACTCCAGGTGAGGCCTCACAAGCACAGAGTAGAGAGGCAGAATCACCTCCCTAGCCCTGCTGCTCATGCCTCTCCTGATGCAGCCCAGGATGCTGTTGGCTCTCTGGGCTGTGAGTGCACATTGCTGGCTCATCTCCAGCTTTTCATCTCTCATGACCCCCAAGTCCTTCTCTGCACTGCTGCTTACAATGAGCTCTTCACCCAGTCTGTACTCATATCTAGGGTTACTCCTACCCAAATGCAGGACCTTGCATTTTGACTTATTAAACTTCATTTGATTCTCTTGGGCCCACTCTTCAAGTTTGTCCATATCCCTCTGGATGGCATCCTGCCCTTCTGGCCTATCAACCACACCACTCAGCTTTGTGTCATCCCCAAACTTGCTGAGAGTGCACTCGATACCTATGTCCAGGTCGTTTATGAAGATGTCTGTCCCAAGACAGAGCCCTGAGGGACCCCACTCGTCACTGCTCTCCACCTGGACAAAGAGCCATTGACCACGACTCTCTGATAGCGTCCTTCCAGCCAACTTCTTATCCATCGAACGGTCCACTCATCAAATCCATATCTCTCCAGTTTGGAGATGAGGATGTCATGAGGAACCGTATCGAAGGCCATGTTAAGAAATGGCCAGTAGTGAACAGAGAAAGAAGGGAGGCTTAACTCTGCTCTATCAGCTGTGTCTTTTCTCAAGAGTTTAGGGAAGTCTTTCTGCTGCTCTTGCTTTTGTTTGCAGAAGAAGTCACCAGAACCATGAGTCGTAAGCAGAACCAGAGCCCTAAGTAGTGGCAGTTCTAGTACTGTAGGTGTCTCTGCATGGTGGTTGGGTCCCAACAGGCTCTAGAATTAATCTCAAATGTGTTCCATGTCCAGATACTAGTTTTAGAGGCACACAGCTTTATCAGAAATGTCCAGCTCCTTCTGGGGCTGTGCAGTGTCGCTTTTGCGGCGGGAGCTGCTGCGGGAAGCAGAACAGCCTTGCGTGGTGAGGAAGGAGGGAAAAGGGCAAGAATTAAAACCAGCACTAGTCCTAACAGCAAGGGATTGAAACCAGCTCAGGGGAGGTTTCCATTTTAAAATCAAGTTGTCAAGCACAGCCAATCCCTTTCAGGATGCCTGCTCAGGCCCTGGGGCCGAGGCTTGCCCTCCTCATCCCGCTGCTGTCACTGTGGGCATCCTCTGTGCTCCATGCACAAGGGCCTTTGAAGGGCCTCTCCAGTCTGAGATGAGCCCAGACCAGCAAGCAGGGTTAAGGGGTGGGATGCATAAGGCATTTCCAAGCCAGGAGTGCCTGGGTTTGCTTTGCCCAGGTATTTATTACACATTTTTCATATAAAGAGTTTTATTGACATAACCAAGTGTAACATCCAATCTTCAGTTAAAGCAAAAGCATTTTTGTGAGAGCATCACTGCAGTGAACCACTGAGTTCCTTCATTCCCTTTGGTGTGAGACTGTTGGTGGAAAAGAAAATCTATGCCAATGGATGGATGGAGAGCTGCTGTCAGAGTCTGTAAATAGAACTACAGTCAGCCAAGGTGTCTTTTTTTTCAGTTGATTTCCACTGTATTTAGCAGTTGTAGTCATCTGCATGGGAAGTGGCAAGGAAGCAGCATTTCTTTTATGTAGTTGAAGCTAGTAGATTATTAAGCCCCTACGGCTTCTCTGTGCACACGAGGCAGAACTAAAGCAATGTGTGCTGACCTTAATGCCTGAATTTGGAGAGGTGCGGTGTGCACTGCAGTAGCTAACATGGCTCTTAATGTAGCTTTTGTTTTGAAAATAGACTGATTAAAAACTTGATGTGCACAGGAGAAGCAGTAGCTGACTCTTTAATTGTGCTGCTACCAATGCTCTTGAAATGACTTGAAAAAAGCAGTCTCCTGGGAGCCATTCACATGAATACAAGTTAATGTCATGTTGGAAGGATCCCTTCCCAGCTGCTCAGTTTAAATGGCAAAAGTCATGATTTGCTCGGATCACAGGAGCTTTTAATTCCTCATTTAATAACAAATTTCCCTGGATGGCATATTGTTTTCACCCTTCCTGCTGTACAGGGTGCTGGCAAGGATGAAATGTGTTTCCCCCAGCAGCAGCACTTGGAGGAAGGGGCTTTGGTGTTGGAGGTGAGCTACCGTATTCAGTAAACCCCTGTTAGAAGAACCCCTGCTTCCATCCTGCCCAAGCTACAGATTCTGTGTCCTCTTCAGGAAGTTAACTCCTGACCTGTCCACTAATTGCTGGGGACAGGCTGAGCTCTGGCTCATGGGGCAGGCTGTGTGCTAAACGGGAACCATAAAGTCAGCACTGTGCAGTTTCCAGTTTCCTCTTGGTTTGGGCTGATTTTAGCCCACAGGGACTGTTCTTAAAACCCAGAGAGGGCAATGTGTTTAAGGAATGGTTTTTTAGGGTCATTGTCTGGAAGGCTCCATGGATTCCTATCTGTGCTGGGTATTTTCTATTAAGTTGTAGGTTGTTATTCTCCCTTTCTGCAGACCCTTCAGAGCAGCACAGAGGCAATAAGATGCCATAGGCGGCTCTGTGCTTTGTTCTGCCTGTCAGCTGCAGCTGTAAATCTTCTGTGGTCACAAACATCAGAGCATCTTGCTGAAAACACGTTGCCTGTGAGCACCTCCTCTGTGAGAAGTAGAGAACTGCTGGTTTTAGGAGTCCAGGCATCTCTTTTTCTGAGATTTTTTTGTTCTTTGGTTACTGTCTGAATCCTTTTGTTGTCTCTTCTCAGGTCACTTCACCTGGGAGAAATACCTGAAAGAGACATGTGCCATCCCAGCTCCTGCCCATTGCTTCAAGCAGGTAAGAGGGTGAAAATAAGAAAGGCCAAGCTTGGTGATCCATTGGTGACCTAGGAGTTGTGTGCCTGGATAGGGCCCTTTTTTGGCAAGGAAGATGCTTAAGGATATCAGAGACCTCCTAGAAACCCAAGTATACTGAAGCAAAGATAAAAGACACTGCAGATACTGGAGTAGCACAGAAGGTTTCATTCTCAGATGTGCAGGGAAGGGAGCACAGAGTGTTTATGCTGCCAAGCAGAGCCCCTTGGGAAAATGTTCTGAGGAGGGTGTGATCCAGGAAGGAGATTTTCTGAGGATTCCCCTGATCTTTGTGAGTGGAATACCAGCTCCCTGGGCATCAGGTATTGGAGCACAGAGGTTGAGTACAAGGGATATGGAAGTGAGTTGGCATGGTGGACCTAGATCCAGATGGAGGGGCAGCAGCACAGAGGGTATCTGTGTGGGTCCTTGTGTCAGCTGGGTGAGGCTCCTGAGAAGAGGTCTAAGAGAAAAGGATAGGTCTAGTTGTCTAGATGATGCAGTACTGAAAGATCCCCCTGTGGGTTACAGATCTGCCAGGGCTCACTACACTTCTTTGCTGCTCTGTGGTGTCTGCTCTCATGATGTGCTTGGAGGATGCTATCAGTCTTTGGCAGAAGCAGGTCTGATGCTCTTAAGGCTTAGGCTGTGTGACTGGGGTGGTGCGGATATTGGAAATCCTGGCTCTGACTGGGTCCTTGTTTTTCTCTTTGCAGTCTTACACTCCACCTGGGAATGAATTCAAGATCAGTATGAAGCTGGAAGCCCAGGACCCCAGGAACACCACCTCCACTTGCATTGCCACAGTGGTGGGGCTGACAGGTGCACGCCTGCGCCTGCGCCTCGATGGCAGCGATAACAAGAATGACTTCTGGAGGCTGGTGGACTCTGCTGAAATCCAGCCCATAGGAAACTGTGAAAAGAATGGAGGGATGCTGCAGCCTCCACTGGGTGAGCTGAAGTTTAATTGTCCAGCAAGTGCCTGCAGTATCTGTGGGGAAAACCTTAGAGTTTTTTGTATTTCTGTGCTTGGGACAGAGAGCCATGGACTGCCCCTGCCTAACACTGTGGTGTAAACAGTTAAACAGATCTATCCCACACCAGGTCTGTATGTGCATGTGTACATTGTGGCATGTACAGGGAGATACTTTTGAGTGTAGATGAAGGAGCTTTTTGCACTTAGGTGAGCTGCTTGTACTCTGTGCAGCTAAAGCTCAGGATTAGCATATGCTGGCCATGCCCTTCTGAAATTCTCCAGGTGTACCTCAGAGGAGAAACACATTTTCCATGCATTTGTGTGAATAAATGCCAGAGCCATTCTATTTCCCAGAGGGCTCACAGGCAATGAAAGGGCATCCCAAAGTCCTGGTGATGCAGGGGTGTGGGCAGTAGCACTGAAGGCAGTGACTGTGATGGTGTTTCCTGGCTGATTGCTTTTAGAAGGACAGCACGAAGCCAGGTTCTTTTTTTATGGGAGACACTGCACAGTCCCACAGACAGTGCTGGCATGTAGCTCTTGCTATGGCTCCATCTCTGGAGTTCTGCTCCTGCTTGCAAGCACTGTCATCTCAAAGGTGTGCTTGCCAGGGAGCAGCTGCCAGCCCACAGTGCTGTCCCTGTGCTCCCCCTTGGAGCCTGGCACAGAACTACTGTCAGTGGAGGGACCTGAGTGGAGATCTGTAAAACTTGATCTAGAGAATAACCAAAGGAGCAGTTAGGGCTGAGGCATCTGCTGTGTCACTGCTAATCCTGACACTGTGATCTCATTTTCATTCATGCTGTCTGGGTGTATTTGTGTCCAAGTGTCTCTGGGACAGTGGCAGGTTAGCTGGAGACCATCTGATGGGGAATCATAATGGCTGGAAAGGCTCCCAGTGGCTGAAGACCTGTCGTAGTTGAAGGAACACTTGCTACATTTCATCTGTTTGTTTATTTAATGTTACTTAAATGTTACTTTCGGGGGGACCTAATAGTGACTTTCCAGTACTTAAAGGGAACTTATAAGAAGGCTGCAGAGGGCCTGTTTGCAAAGGCCTGCAGTGAAAGGACAAGGGGCAATGGTTTTAAACTGGAGAGGAGGAGATTTAAATTGGACATTAGGAAGAAGTTCCTCACCACAAGGGTGGTGGAACACTGGAACAGGTTGCCCAGGGAGGTGGTTGAGGCCCCATCCCTGGAGGCATTCAAGGCGAGGCTTGATAGGGCTCTGGGCAACCTGATCTAGTTGGGGATGTCCCTGCCCACTGCAGGGGGGTTGGACTAGATGACCTCCAGAGGTCCCTTCCAACCCTAACCATTCTATGATTCTATTCTATGATTCTACTTGACTACAGCTTTATAAAGAACCTGAACAGTTGAACACTTCTTTTTTTTCAGTTAAATACACATCTGTTTGGGGTGGGGTTTTTTTGTTTTGAACTGGCCAAACAATGAGTGGATTTGCTGGTTCTTCCCTGATTCAGCAGCAAGATGAACCTGCTTTTGCATTCTGCTGCCCATTGGTTCTGAAGTGTCTTCATGAATCTCTCTCTCAATAAGCACATCCCCAAATAATACCAAGCTGATTTAGAGTGATGCAAGAAACTTTCAATGGGGTGCCTTGAGTTGGGAGTATTTGTAGTTGTGTTTTGTCCTGGAGCACCATTTGTGAGCTTTGGTGGAAGCACAGTCTAAATTGCAGTGGGGCACTTGGGACTAACCTTTCTGACAAAGGAGGAAGCACTGGCAGGTGTATGTTTTGGCACATTACACTACACAAAGCTGCATGTATTAAAGTCTAGATGTATTCTTTCCTTTCATAGTTGCTACAGACAAAAACCTTCTCCAACTATTGACATTAAAGCTGCCATTTTTGGTGTTACTTTCCTGCATGCTGCTGTCCATTTGCAAACATCTCTTTGGAACCTTGATCACATGGTGCAGCTCCCAGCTCTGGTTTGGCCTGCCCAGGAAGTGCAGATCCTGTCCTAACTGGCAGGGTTGGGTTCCTCCTGGGCTTGTCTGAGTTTTGCCAGCAGATGGCAATAGGGATAATCGACTTGGAGAGCAAAACTCATTTCTGACAGTGCCAGAGGAGAGGGTTCATACTCTGGAAGAGGTCTGTGTGCCCACCTCTGCTACAGAGCAGTGCCTGCTTATCCTTGGGCCAGGCAAAAGTGGTTCTCTTGCACCCAGCATGAAGACAGGTAACATAAAGCTGGTTCTGCAGTTGTCCTTTCTGCCTGCAGAGTGAAAGGGAGCAGAAAACCCAGCAAGGATTTTCTGTGTTACTTGAGGTATTTCCCATGTGTACACATCTGCTGCTGCTCCCCTTCTTTACCTGGAGAATTCAGGTAACAGGTTATCTCTGCCCCTCTGGGAGCTTAGCTCTCTCAGCTTTGACTACAGCTTTGTATCTAATCCTGAGAGCTGTGGCAGGCTTGTTGGGTCTCCAAGCTGCTCTGACAGAATCACAGGGCTGGCAGAGTGGCCTCTGCAGAGCTGGTCATGTTCTGGCATTTCAACCCTGGCCAGACTTTGCCATGTTAGTCACCGTGGGATGCTCTCAGCTAGGTCCAGTCCTAAGGTTACCTTCAAAACACTGCAATGCAGAAAGTGGAGTGTGGTGTCCAGTTGAGCAGCAGAAGTTGCCTGTACAGGAAGATGGACATTTAGAAGAAATGATGTTTTGTGGTACCTGGAGACTTCTGTTGGTTTTGCAGTTATACTCAGAGCATGGGAATTTGCTTTTTTCTTCCCATGAGCCCCTTCCTGCTCTTTCTCTAGTTTCTTTCACAGAAGGTGTTGAGCCCAAAACTGCTATCCTTTCCTGTCATGGTTACATCTGTTTTCCCAGCCAAGTCACAACCCCTTTTTTTTCTTCAAGTTAGGTTGCCTGTAACTCACACTAAAAGGTGGAGGAGGCCACCCAGAAGCTAAGATTCTCTATCGAGGAAGGAATTTGATAGCCTGAGTGTGCCTGATTCATGTCTCCCCTGTAGCAGGATCACTGAAGCTGCCAGCACTAGTGCTCCACAAACTGTTCTGCCTGCGTGGTCAATGTACAGACTTTTGTTATGATAAGCAATATTGCAGTCAGACATCCATTTCCAGATGTTTCTTTTCAACAACATAATGTTTTGCATTCAGAATATCTGGAAAAAGTCAAACCTGACTCTCTAGCTGGAGGAGCATGGTATGGGATCAGAATGTGTGCCTGCTGCAGAGTTCCCCTCAGAGCAGGCATGTGCTGCCAGATCCAGTGGCCTTCACAGCCTTAAAGAGGACAAGAGGAAGTGGCGTCAAGTTGCAGCAGGGGAGGTTTAGATTGGATTTAAAGAGGGGTTTCTTCCCTGAAAGGGTTGTTAGTCATTGGCCCAGGCTGTCCAGGGACATGGTGGAGTCACCATCCCTGGAGGGGTTTAAAAATGTGTAGAAGTGGTCCTTAGGGCCATGGTTTAGTGTCATGGTGGTGATAGGTAGATAGTTGGACTTGATGATCTTAGAGGTCTTTTCCAACCTCTAATGACTCTGTGATTCTGTAAAGTCTCCATATCCGCTTCCTTCCCTGCAGGCTTTCGGCTGAATGCCTCCTCTTGGCCCATGTTCCTTCTGAAGACTCTGAATGGAGCAGAGATGGCTCCTGTCCGGATTTTTCACAAGGTATTTTACTGTGCTCTGTGGAGACATCCTTCAGGCATGACCCCTTCACTGCAGAGCACCAAATCCACAGTTGGCATCTCCTGTGAGATCTGTTTATCTCAGAAGGGGTGAACATGGTGCTGTTGCTTCTCTAGGGCAGACACTCTGTTGACCCTGTTGTAGTAGTGTCAGGATACAGACAGAGGTCTACCAAGAAAGTGTCTTGGTCTTTCTTTGGCCTTGAGAGATGTGCTTGTTTTTCACTTGTCTGCAGGTGCTACTCAAGAGTCAGGAATGCAATATGTGAAAGTCAGCACCTCTCTGAAACTTTTTCATGTACCAGAGCTTGTAAGGAGTGCAGATATTGCTGAGGCAACACTGCAAGATGTATTCTTACACCTGTAGTGAAGTCAGAGAGAGAAACCAGGCTAGAGATGTGTGTTCTGGGATGGGGTGGTTGGTGTGGCTTTAGTGTATCTCAAGTATAATAGGCTAGGGAAGAGAAAGTCTCACGTGAGGATGGGTGGTGGATCTCTCACGTGTCTAGCAAAGCTGAAGGTGGGTGAAGAATGATGGAGAGAGACTGTCATACCTCATGTTTTTCCTGCTCTGAGATAACAAGGTGAGAATATCCTCTAGAGGCTTTTTCTTTGGAGCTTTATTTTCTGCCTGTGTTGTATGACAGAGCTGTCACAAGGTGCAGTGTTAACGTAGCACTGTCTGGATTTGGTCCAGCAGCCAGGTGGTGGCAGAGCAGTCAGTGGTGGACTTTGTTGCCCCTTGTCTTAAAGGGCACATGGTTGTGTAGCTAGACCAGCATGTGCACACCTCATTGGGGTTCACATCCACTAGCTCCCTTCTTCCTCTGCTCATGAAGCTGGGTTTGCTGATGGAAAGGACAGCTCCGCTCTGGGGGAGGCACTGACATATCCTCTCTGAGCACATTTTCAACTTCTCCTCCTAGGAACCACCATCTCCATCTCAAAACTTCTTCAAGACAGGTATGAAGCTGGAGGCAGTGGACAGGAAGAACCCTCACTTCATCTGCCCGGCCACCATTGGGGAGGTGAGAGGTTCTGAGGTCCTGATAACATTTGATGGCTGGAGAGGTGCCTTCGATTACTGGTGCCGATATGATTCCCGGGACATCTTTCCCGTAGGCTGGTGCTCACTGACTGGAGATAATCTGCAGCCCCCTGGAACAAAAGGTAAGGCCCATGTTGATGCTTAGCTGTCTTCCTCCTCCACTGGGCTCTCAAAGGGCAGCAAAGCTGGTGGAGACTAGCAGCAAGCACCTCGGGGTGCCCTGTCTGGCTTTCTGCTGCTGCTTCATGCACGGTAAAGGTACAGATGATCACACTTACCAGTGTAACAGCCATCTGTAAAGGTGGTCAGGGTGATGGCTCTCTGCAGGGATGGTGGTGCTGTAAACACTGCCAAGAGCCATCACTGAGGAGCCAACACTGCTCCTCTTCAGGAATTTCCTTGGAGTCTTTCCTGAGTCTTTGGAACACAAATTACTAGGGAATTTTTCACAGGGGGACTGGGCTGTGTGGATATAGTAAGGGATAATGAGAACTATTAAGTTACAGGACTGCTCCTGTTTGTACTTCTGACAGTTATCTTGCTCTGCCTCATGCTGTGATCTCTGCTGTGAACATGGAAAAAGCAGATCTGAATCAGGTTGTATTTGCCTTGTTCCTAGAATTGCAATTTTTGGTCAGGAATGATATTGGGGAACTTACTGTCTTGCAGAGGTCTGAGCTTTTTTGGCTATTGAGGCTTTCAGAAGTGTCTCTAGCTTGCTAGCATTGCGGTCATATTTAGGACCAGGAGAGATGTTGTCCCCAAGCACATCCCTCTGGTGTTTGCTAACTGGCAAGTCCAACTCATGCCTGTCAGTAAAATGAGAAGCAGGAGAGCAGGCTCTTCACCAGAGCTGAAGGATTCCTTAGGAAAGGCATTTCTCTGATGAGACCATTCCTCTGGAAAATCCAGGGTCAGCCTGTGATAACCTGTCAGGCTGGTGCTTTCCTGCTGTTCCTTGATGTGAGCCAGTTCTGCCCTGAGTGCTGCCAGGCTGGTGTGGGGGTGAATTGCCTTAGTAGCCTCGCATGGCCTGTGTGCAAGTCAAGGTGTGGACTCCCCTCAGATGGAGATGATTTCTCTTATGGTTGGGACCTGAGAGGCACTCTCCTTGTTTATCTTGGATTGCTGCATTTGGCCTTGATATTCCCGGCCTCTTCCTTGCCTCCTGCTGTCTGTTTGTGTCCTGCCCAGTGCTGCCCTGCAGGCTCCAGAGAGCTGCTGGGCACCTCCCAGCTGGTGACTGACCCCTCCAGCAGTGCTGTGGAGTCAGAGGCTCCTGCCCAGCATCTCCAAGGTGCTTCTTAGGTACTACGTGAGTGGCTGAAGACATGTTTATGTTGGGTGAGAGCTTTCCTGGCAGTAAGCTGGAGATGGAAGGTTTCAGTAAAAGCTGCCTTCCCAGGAGAAGGGGGAACTTCCATCTGATGCATGGCACCAGTGCAGGCAATTCTGCTCCTCTTTAGCCTCCCTGTGCCAGAGGCTGAAGCTGGGAGCAAGCAGAGCATCCAGATATAATGCTTCATCATAAGCATGACACCGTGGTAATTTGGAATCATCCTGAGAAGCAGTGACAGGCTCTTCCTCTTGCATCGGCTCCATCAGCAGTGACTGCAGTTCCTGCTGATGTACAAGAACAGTGAACCCTGAAAGTCACACCTCCCCACTCCCAGTTGCAGGCAGCCCTTGAGCTCAGGCAGACTTCTGCTTTATTTGACGTGTTCTTCAAGTAGTGGGGCAAGAGCAGGGATTTACACAGGTTACAAGAGCCAGGCAAAAATGCTTTGGAGTTGAGATCAGCCTTGTCTGCGTGGTTTTTTTACTTTCCTCTCTGTGGCTACCCCCTCCCTTTCCTGCCCCAGACTTCCTGATTTCCGCTTTGTGGGATTAAACCAAAATAAGGGAGTGCTAGGAACTTTCCTTGTCGTAATTAAATTCCTCCCTTGTTCCTTTGCTCCTCAGCCCTGCTCTGAAGGAGGGTTGAGCACAGTCCTCCCAGAACCTGAGGGTGCTGCTCTTGACAGGTTTGAGGATGCTTCTCCACAGAAGGATCCCCTTTTCCTTCAGCTCCAATAAAGCTTTCCTGTGTGCTGGCCTGGAGCCTGCAGGACCATGTGGTGCAGTTGGGCAGATTCCCTTTCTTGGTGGGAATTCCCATTACATCAGGGAGAACTGTAGCAGGTCAGTGCTAAGCATGGTTATAGTGGGCTCTGCTCCCACGGTGGACTGACTATCTTCCCCCAGGCCCGTGGGTACCAGCAGGGTGAGGTGCTCTGGAGAGCTGAGAAGTCCTGTGAAGAGTTAACTCTGTTGAGACTGTTGGCTTCCTGGGGCTGTGCAGAGAGAGGCCTCCAGAAATGAGCTCACTCTCAAGGGAAGCAGAACTTCAAAGAAGCCAGGCATGTTTATTTAATGCTGGTAACTTAATTCAGCTCTAATCTGTCCCCTCTGCTGATTGCCAGCAGAGGTGAAGGAGTGCAGGGCTTCTCCCTGCACATACCATTTCCGACTGTGGGGCTTCCCACTCCCACCAGTGTTTGCTTAGCTGGGGCAGCTGGGCAGAGTGCTGGTGGAGCTGAGGCCTGGCCAGGCACACCAAGGGGAGCTTTGCAGAGGGCATGTGTGTGAAAGGAGGCAAGGGAGGTCAAAGGGCGAGAAGGAGCAGCTCTTTGCAGGCCAGGTTGGTAATGACGTGGCTGTCAGGATGTGCTGTGCTGTGCTGGCTGTGTGCTACCTGCTGGCAGAGCTCAGCCATGGCTGGCAGCCAGATGGTTGCAGGCTCCCAGCATCTCCTGGAGCTGCTTGCTGCATGCAGCACAGCTTGGACCTGGGGGGGTCAAATAAGCACATGCCACAGGGGAGATGTGACTCTGGGGTGCCTCTGCAGGTGGTCCTCTCTGCTCTGGGTAAGCCTGTAGCTGTGCATGGAGGTGACTCTGCTAGGCTTACAGAGCAAGGCGAAATGCAGCAGAGCTTGTCCTGTGCATCCTCAGTGTCTCCACCCCAGTTTGGCAGCCCTCAGGAAAGGCAGATCCCTGTGACCATCCCAAAGGGAGGGCTGTTTTTGTGAGGGTGCAGCAAGCTACCTCCAGCTTCCCACTCATGCCAGTGACATTGTCTCTTGTCCAGGAATCCCACAGGTAGTGTATGGCATCTTTTCATGCCTGTTACACACGTACTTTTTTGCCCTTAAATACAGATCCTGGGCTTTGAAGAATCCAAGGTGAGGTGGACTTCCTCTAAAACTAGGTGCTGCATGGCAGCTTTGAGCTCTGCTTCAAGGGCAGGCTGTGCTAACAGTAGTTTCTGCAGTTACCTAGCACAGGAGATGTTCATGACTTGTGGGTTGACTTCAGAGTTACAGAAATGAGGGGGTTTTGCCTGTTCCTGGAAGAGCTGTTTGCACATCTGTTCTTACCAAGTCAAGCAGGCACCCTGGAGAAATAATGAGAAATAGTTATCTATCACAGTGCATCTACATAACCAGCTCAGTTAAGGTTGTGTGGGGCATCAAATCCAAACGTACTGCAAGAGTTTGGGACTTTCCTGTTGTTGGGTGGGGTCAGAGTTTCAGGATTTGGGCAAAACACAGGAGAATGGAGTTTCCCTATGTTTAGGTATTTTAGCACACAAAAGCGATGGCAAACACGCTGGGTGCACGTTACTAATGCATAGTTGTTTTCCACAGGGGATCCTGAAGGTGTGTTGGGTAGGGAAGGGATTATCCAGAACTGCCAGGCCTGCATACTTTCCACTTGAGATAGGTAGTGACTCAACTGGCATTGTAGTGGATGCAGTGCAGGACATAGCTGATGTTTCTCAAGATGGGATTGTGATGCACATAAGGAGCATATGAGTCTGTGCTCTGTAGCAGTGTCAGATGTAAACTGAGAGGACAGCAGAGATTGAAGGAGTAAAATACATAGGTCAGTAAAGTACATAGGTCACTGGGTTGTTCCAGTGGGCAGCTGAGACCCCCCAAGCCATTTGCTCACCTCCCAATGGGATGAGAGAAAGATCAGAAGGGTGAAAGTGGTGGTTTCAGACAGAGACAGTTCAGTAGGTGAAGCAAAAGCTGCAGACACAATGCAAAGCCAGGCATTAGCTCACTGCCTCCCATTGCAGACAGGTGTTTAGCTATCCCCAGGAAAGCAGAGCTCCATCACCTGAAATGGTGACTTGGGAAGACAAACACCATCACTCCAGCTGTCCTCTCCTTCCTGCTTCTTTTCCCTAGACTCTCTTTCTGAGTGTAATGGTCTGGAATACCTCCTTAGAGTGCAACTAGCAATGGCTACAGGTTGCTGAGGAAGGACAGGTGAGAAAGGAGGGGTGGAGGTGTTGGCCGCTACATCAAGAAATAAATGGAGTGTGAAGAGCTGAAGAACAGCCAGGAGCAGGTTGAAAGCTTATCAGAGACCAAGACAACAAAGGGAACCTTGTAGTTGGTGTCTACTACAGGCTGCCTGATCAAGAGGAGCCTATTGATGAAGCTTCCTTGTCCAGCTACAGGAAGGTTCTTGCTCACAGGCTCTCTTCCTGCTAAGGGACTTCAACTACCCCAACATCTACTGGAAAAGTAGAATGGCAAGCTCTAGGCAATCCAGGAGACTCCTGGAGTGCATCAACCATAACTTCTAAAGCCAAGTAGCAGACAGCCCTGCCAGAGGGGATGCGATACTAGACCTGATGATCACCAGTACAAGTGAAGTCAGCAGTGTTGTCAAGATTGGAGGCAGCCTGGTGTTCACATGTTGGAGTTCACAGTCCTGAGGGATATGGAACAGGTAAGGAGTCTAGTCAAGATCCTGAATTTTAGGAAAGCAAACTTCCAGCTCTTCAAGGAATTAGTCAACAGGATCCTCTGGGAAATGGTCCTCAGGGACAAGGGAACAGAACAGAGCTGGCAGACCATTAAGGATGCTTTACATGGAATACAAAAGCTCATGATCCCCAGGGGTAGGTAGTCAGGCAAGGAAGGGAAGAGATCAGCATGGCTAGGTCATGACCTTCTGGGCAAACTAAAGGGCAAGGCGAGATTGCACAAGCAGTGGAAGCAGGGACAGGTGTCCCAGGAAGAGTATAGGGACATTGCCTGGTCATCAGGAATGCCAAGGCACAGCTGGAGCTGAGCTTGGCAAAGGATGCAAAGAACAGTAAGAAGAGCTGCAACAGGTGTGACAACCAGAAAAGGAAGGTCAAAGAAAGCAGACCCCATCTGATGAGCAAGCCTGGAGAGCTGATACTGAAGTGTACTGAAGTGGTTGCTTTGGACAAAGTTTATTAAGGGAACTCTCCTGCTGAGTCACGAGGCTTGGAAAGAAACTCCCTTGCTTTCTAAACTCCTTCTCAGAGAGGAGTTCAGGTGTGGCTGAGTCCAATCCTAGTCCCAGACTTGGTCACTAGTTTATGTATACCACTTTATCCTGCAGGATTAAGGATGGCAAACCAAGTGTATATTTAGAAATATACTATTTATTGAAGAGAAAGCAGAAAGAAAGGTATTAATCAGAATTATTTACTACACAGAATAGATAGCTATCATTTACTAATACAGTGCATGATTCATGTGAAGCAAGACTCAAGCAACATTATTAAAGCTAGCAAAGTACAGTTAAGTAGAGATTGATATCACTCACCCATCCTAACGACCGTGGGGAAATCTCTTTCTCTCAGCTTCAAGGGGTAACCCTGGGGAGCTTCTCCTCTCCAAGGGAGAAATATCTGCATACCTTAGGGCAGGTGTATCAGATACTCCTATAGTTGAGAAGTAGGACTGGCTTTTATAGTATAAAGTGGTTGACTGTCAGTCATATGTGAATGGACTAGATGTGTTAGCTCATGAATCTCATCTCCACAGCTTCAGGTGTGTTATCACTGTTAATTACTTTGTTGGCCACATAACAATGACTTTCGGTGTCTGCCAGGCATGCCCTGGGGTCGGTGAAGTCAGGCTAATTCTAACATTTGTCAGTGATAAAACCAGCTTCCTCCTCCCTTCTCCCTTCTTGATAACAATTGCAGAGGATCAAAGTTTGAGCTGTAAACCCTCACCAAGGCAGAGTGCCCTGCCACAGTGAGGAAAAGGCTGAGGTACTTAACTTCTTTGCCTCAGTCTTCACTGGCAGCTCCTCTCCTCACACCTCCCAAGTCAGTGAATGCCAGACAGGAACCAGGGAGGCAGAGTCCTTCCCACTGTAAGTGAAGATCAGATTTGTGACCACCTTAGGATCCTCAACATACATAAGTCTGTGGGTCCTGAAGGGATGCGTCCCAGAACCCTGAGGATCTTGGCTGATGGGGCTGCCAAGGCACTCTCTATAATATCTGAGAAGTCTTGGCAGTCAGGAGAAGTCCTTGGTGAGTGGGAAAAGGGAAACATTGCACCCATTTTTAAAAAGGGTAGCAAGGAGGACCCTGGGAACTACTGACCTGTCAGCCTCACCTCTGTGCCTGGGAATCTATTCTATTATGGAATAGATCCTTCTAGAAGATATGCTGAGGCACGTGGAGGCCAGGGAGGTGAATGGAGACAGCCAGCATGGCTTTACCAAGGAAGGGCAAGTCCTGCCTGAGCAACCAAGTGGCCTTCTGTGATGGAGTGACTGCTCCTGTGGACAAGGGAAGAGCTATGGATGTCATCTATGTGGACCTGTGTAAGGCCTTTGACGTGGTTCCCCACAACATCCTTCTCTCTAAATTGGAGAGATATGGACTGTTCAGTGGATAAGGAATTTGTTGAATAGTCACATCCAGAGGGTATTGGCCCAGGTTGCCCAGAGAGGTGGTAGATGTCCCATCCCTAGAACCATTCCTGGTCAGGTTGTTTGGAGCTCTGAGCAACCTGATNCTGCTCCAGGCCAGGATGCCATTGGCCTTCTTGTCCCCCTGGGCACACTGCTGGCTCCTGTTCAGCTGTCACTCAGCACCCCTAGGTCCCTCTGTGCCTGGCAGCTATCCAGCCACTCCTCCCCAAGCCTAGAGCACTGCTGGGGGTTGTTATAGCCAAGGTGCAGCACCTGGTATTTGGACTTCTAAAGGTCCCTTCCAGCTCTAACCTTTCTGTGATTCTGTTTGATCAGTTGGTCTCAGCTGTCCTGGCTGTGTCCCCTGCCAGCATCTTGTGCCCCCTAGTCTGCTCACTGGTGGGGTGGGATGAGAAGCAGAGACCTTGCCATTGTGCAAGCCCAGCTCAGAATAGCTAAACCATGGGTATGTCATCAGCACTGTTCTGGTCACAAATCCAAAGAACAGCACCAGGTGAGCTCTTATTAAGGGAAGTTCAATCTAGCCCAGCCCAAACCAGTAGAGTACTTCTGAAAACTGTTGGCATGTGTTTGACCTTCCTGTTCCTTGGGCAGCCTGTGGGAAGCTCCAGCTTTCACTAGGACAGAAACAGTCCTGCTCTCAGGTCACTGACTTAAGCGGAGAGTAGATTTGGAGACCTGCTTTGGTGAGTCTCTCACCATTATAAGCAGGACAGAAAATCAATGTTTAGGATCGACCTAAAGACTGAGGATTGTTGCTTAGTTCCTTTAAATCATGTCTGGGGAGAAACGGAGCAGGAGTTGCACACAGGAATGGAGGTGCTGCTGCTAACGTTCAGGGCCAAATGGGTTGAAGAGGGAAATCTGAGACTGACAAAAATCACTGAGGCTAAAGAAGAAAGAGATGAGAGGCTGGTTAATGATTGTAGTTCCCAGAGCCACCTGCCCTCAGCAGGGAGGTGGGATAAGGGAAATCCCCCATCAGCCAAGCCTTGTAGAGACTAGATGTGTCTGCATCTGTTATCCATGGGAAATGTGGGTTCTCACAGCCCATCACAGAGTAGAGGAAAGCTCAGCCCTTTGTAGTCAGGGAAACACACATTGGAAGAGGATCCATGAGTAGCTATTTTCCTTTCTGAAGTGGTTTGTGGGATGTGGAGTGGTGAGTCCCTGAGGGAAGAGAAACCAAACCAAGCTCTTCAGGTACCTCTGTGAGGTGGCTTCCAGCTCTGAGCTCCTCACCTGAGGAGGTGATGCACTGATAAGTCTGTCTGTACCAAGTGAAGGGACACAGGCTGGGAAAACAAGACTGAGAAGACAGAGTCAGCTGATTGTGGGCCTAGGAATCCGAGATTCTCTGCAAGATCTGAGCCTTTACACAAGAAAGCGTGTGAAGTCATACTTAAACATCAGCTTTAAATAAATGTGTGCATTTTTCTGGCGTTTAGGCTTCAATATCAGGAACCTTAGCTGTGATTTCTTTACCCAGAGGGTGGTTAGGCACTGGCACAGGTTGCCCAGGGAGGTTGTGGATGCCCCATCCCTGGCAGTGTTCAAGGCTAGGCTGGATATGGCCCTGGGCAACCTGGTCTAGTGATTGGCATCCCTGCCTATGGCAGGGGGCTTGGAACTAGATGATCTTTAAGGTCCCCTCCAACCTGGCCATTCTATGATTCTATGAATTTGCCTCAAAAACTGTGAGGTGTTTATAGAGCTCCCCAGGAACCCTTCTTAGAGCTGTGTACTGGTGTCTGTGCATGTGCCCAACAGAACTGCTGCTCAGACTTGCTGTGGCAGGAATAGCCTTCCCTGGCCTCTTGAAAAGCAGCTCATTTTCCTGCTCCTGAGAAACCTAGGTTTAATCCAGACCTGCACAAGGACCTTCCCCATACACACAGGCACACAGCACACCTCTGCCATCCTTGAGTCTGCTCTGACTGTGTTCTGTACCTCACTGCTGGAGGGCAGGCAAACACTGTAACCTTAAAAACAAGGATGCAGGGCTACAGGCAGCCCACAGCAACCTGCCCACGGTCACAAGTCTGTAAGGTCTTTGTGCCGTGCCATTCATCCATCTGGGCTCTGCCTCCATCTGGTGCTAGGTTTCTCTGGAGTTCCTGGTGGGTTTGTTCCACCGTTTTTCACCCTTCCAGATGCTCCATAACAGAGAGAGGAGGTGTGGGAGAGGGGCAGCAGTGAAAGCGTTAAGAAGCAGCTCCAGCACTGGAATTTGGAGGAGTGGAGTTGCTGCCTTGGCACCAGCTCAGCTGGCTGGGAGGCCCCAAGGCCAGCTGGGTCAGGGAGAGCTAATGTGGAGCTCATCCTGCCTGCTGCTGTGCCAGGGCTGATGGGGAGCTGCAGGGAGGGCACTGCAGCCCCTGGTGCTCAGCACAATTCCACAGCAGGCACTTGCCTTGTCCTCTGGGAGCTGTCAGCACGCTGCTCCCTCTCCATGGACTTGGCTGCCTCCAGAGCTCTTCCCTCTGCCTGCAGAGCAAGCAGAAGTTAATAGTTGTAGATAGTTGCCATGGGGATATGTGGAAGTGGAGCTCACATCCACCCCTGGACTCACCTCTGCTGCGTGTATTACCCAGCCCAGCCATCCTGCTCTGAGAGTGGAGGGTGCTGCAGGGCCTGGGCTGCCCTTGCTTGGCAGCTGTGATACCTCCAGGAGGTAACAGGCACAGAATGCTGACCCTGGCTAGAGAGTTCATGAAGTTCTTCGTCTCTTGCCATCATTGCTGCCATGTGATTTATTGGCTAACTGCTTGGTGCCTTCATATGAAGATGGTGATGATCAGGTGCTAGATCTTCTGCCCATGAGCGAAGGTAATGTGTGTTTTATGGCTTTAACACGCTTGGTTTCTCTTCCTCCTTTGGTGCAAGAACATGGCAGTGGGTGAAGGAGCCTTACCAGGAGCAGCTGGCAGGGTGACGCTCAGGTGAGCTCCTGTGCTTTAACTGCTTGGAGGAGATGGAAAAATGTTAATTACTGTCAGATCAGGACTGATATGGGATTTGGAGCTTGTCCATCAAGATGGATGGGTGATGGTAACTTGTGTTGGGGTGATTGGATTTGGGACCACACAGCTAGAGCTTATATACTCCTGGCAGGAGAAGGTTACCAAAGAAGTTCAGCATCTTCTGCTGCCTGTGCAGCCATGGTACCTGAGCGTCACTGCCCTTGAGATTGCTGTCAGATGATGCAGGAACAATCTCCTGAGCTGTTTGGAGCACAAAGCCAAGGCACTTAGCTGTAATCCTGCAATACACATTGGGTTTGGAGGTCTAGGGGCTTGGACAATAGCACCCCAGCATGCAAGAGGGTGTTCTCCTCCCGTGACCCCCTGTGGATGCTGATGGTACCTGTGACTCAGCAAACAGTAAATCTGTGCCTCAGCAGGAGTGGTGGCTCTGGCATGTCAGACACCTGATGATACTGTGTGATGTTGGGGCTGGGAAGAGCCTCTCAAAAGAGGAGCTGACCTGGGAAGGGTACCATCTCCAGCCTGTCCTTACTGTCAGTGTCTAGGCCCTCTTCACAACTTGACTCTTCCTTACGTGTTTTATTCTGTATCATTTGGTAACCCAGAGGGGCTGGATTGTATTTGGGATATTTTCTTCCCTTTTCTATCCCCCAAAACAGAGTTTCAAAATCTCAGGGCCTTACTGACTCTTGGCAGAATGTTTCCTCTCAGTGTTGAAACCTTCCTCTCCTTGGGTGAATAGAGCTGGGGTCAGTGATTCATTTCTGTAACAATGCTTCTGCTGATGGGACATGGTGCAGGGCTGAAGGTCTGAGTGCTTTCAGGATGGAGGAGGAACAGCAGTGCAGGGCTTTTATTTTTGGCAGTCTAAAAGTGTTTGTTTTAGAATGTCCTGAGCTGCTGCTTACCAGTAGGGCTGGTGTCTCTGCCTAACCATCCTCTGCTGCCAGGCTTGGAAGCAGAGTTAAATAAGCTTAGAACATGCCCAATGTAAGAGTTTGCATGGCTTCAGGAGAGGCGCAGGGAGAGCACAGCTTCCTATCTAGCTGAAGTGTTGTATACAGTAGTAAGAAGCTTTGCAGAGAGGATTTAGGTTCACACCTAGTTTCTGCTTGTCTCTAGCACACAAATGCCAGCTGTTGGTGACAGGAGTTTGATTCCTTGTAGGGAAGCTGTTTCTGATGCAGGCAAGTGCTGGAGGAATGGGAATATCAACCAGACTTTTCTGACAAAGGTCAGTGAAGGCTTCCCATGGTTCATGGGATGGTTGTGATGGGAGCAGTGTATGCACCTATGGGAGAAATGGGCCCGTTCTGGTGGGGTTTTTCCCAGTGACTCTGTGGGAGCAAGAACATTGCATTTTCTTCTCACAGAGTCACAGACTGTTAGGGGTTGGCAGGGACCTCTGGAGCTCATCTAGTCCAAGCCCCTGCCAGAGCAGGAGAACCTAGAGCAGCTTGCACAGGATGTGTCCAGCTGGGTTGGGAATTTCTCCAGAGATGGAGACTCCAGCAGCTCCCTGGGCAGCCTGGGCCAGGGCTCCAGCACCCTCAAAGCAAAGAAGTTGCTGCTGCTGTTGAGCTGGAACTTGCTGGCTGCTAGTTTGTGCCCATTGCCTCTAGTGCTGTCCCTGGGCAGCACAGCACACAGCCTGGCCCCAGCCTCCTGACCCCCACTCACTACTTACTGGATAGTTTCTTCATATTTTTTGTATCCTCCCTGTTTGTTGGAGAGGGGGAGTAGATGCTGTTGAGCCCAGCTCTGATGGTGGCTTTGGCAAACAGGTCTATGTTGCAATGGTGTGCATTTATACTGAGTATATTTATACTGAGTCCTGAACATGCAGCCCCACTTGTTACAAAGATCAGACCTTCTGCAGCTTGTCACAGTTCTTCTCCTGATCTTCAGTATATTTATAACTTTTGAACAGCTTTAGGGAAGAACTAAAGGAAGAACTAAACCTCACCCATCTAGCAGTATCCTTGTTCTTTATACACTGATATGTTGAAGGTGTTCTGCTAATATTTAACCAGGAAACTAAAGCTAAAAAAAGAGCTTCAGAGAAGATCAGAACAAGCAGAAACCCCAGGAGTAGTCCTGAATAGCCTGAATACAGCAAGAGTACAGAACCATTCTCAGCATGGGATTTTGGAAACCCATTGGTAATTAACTCCCAGGAGCAAAAGATATGTCCAGTCAGTAGATTGACTCTGGTGGCCTCTCATGTCATGTATTTTATGTCATTGAGCTACCTGGACATAAATAGCAGCATAGCTGTCCCATTGCAAGCTTCCTGCAGGCTGGAAAGCTATGAAGAAACTAGTGTCCTGCTGCCAGTGTACTTCAGGTTGGTTGTTCTTCCTAAGACTATGGCTCTAGGATTTTCTAGAGAACCAGACCCATGTCAGTCATCTCTGGTGCTTCTGTCAGCGCTCCGTGGGTACGTGCTCTGCTGATGGCCTCTCCTGAAGTGCTAAATCTGGAAGAGCTGCAGTACAATGGTTTTCCTGAGGTGTGGAAATGAGTTTATTCATGGTGTCAGTGTCTCTGTCAGGACCAAAGATGCCAATTCTGCTCATGTACCATCTCTGGAACAGCTCCAGATGGTCACAGGTAGACTCTTGCAGTTGCTGCTGGAGTACTCCCCATGTGTCCATGGGCACTGTCATGCAGAAGACCAGCTCAGCTTGTCTTCAGGGATAATCAAATTGAGCTTGAGTAGTGAAGTTCAGATTATTACTTGATTTTGTTCTGACTCTGCCAATAAATATTGGCATTGCCATTTCCCTTAGAGCTCCCTGTTTGCCCCTGTCTGTCTTCTTCCACCCACCATCCTATTAGTCAGGAGCTTGAGTTTCACCTCTGCTGATGCATTTCCCATGCTGAAGCTGCCCAGCTCAGTTCTTGTCTCCTTTTTGGAGTTCAGATTTTCTCTGTTTTATCTCCATAGCTGTTCCACAGCTGATTAGAACAACACAGCATCACACAGCATCACAACGGCTTCATTCTTGCAGTGGACTGGAGAAGATCAGACTAATAAGGGGATCACAGCAAGCAAGAAACTAGGCTGTGTTGCAGCCAGTTTATTTGGAGTTAGAGGTAGTGGGGTGGGGACAGGAGGCAAACTGCTGATTTGGGATGTGAAGAGGGTGATCATAGATGAATTTGACATTTGCTTGCCTTCTGCATTTGAACCATGTGTCCCATATGGGTCATTACAGCTCCTTGTTGTCCTACCTGGTAGCTGAGCTAGGAGGAGAAGCTGTGCTCCAGAGAGGCTAAGGGAGCTGATAGGTCCTGCAGCACCTGTAAAGGAACATCAAGAACTGGACAGCAAGTTAAGTTGTCTGAGCACTGGAGAAATAGAAGATGATGCTGGTATGAAGAGTGCAAGCCAAGGCCAGCAGCTTTGTAAAAATGGGCTGCAGAGACTGCTGGACACTAGCTCATACAAGTGAATGTTTCTCTTGAGGGTGATAAGGATACTCTGCATAGAACAGAGAGCAGCACTGCTGCTTTCTGGGCTGTAATCCTGTGAGGGCTTCCTGGGCAGTCTGCAGTCTGGTTGTGCATGCTAAATCCCTCAAACTAGCTCCCACTACAGAACTGCCATTTCTCTCCACAGTGTAAATGTCTGTGCAGATCTATTCCCAGCACGGTCTTTCTGCTCCTTAGCTTTGACTTTTGGGAGCTGTAAGAGGAAATGGCAGGGAAAACGGGGGCTGAAGAAGCAGGAATGTGCTGCTCTTTTGAGCTCCAGCTTTCTAACAGGCAGCATGAAGCGTTGATGGCTGGTGGTGCAGATGTTCCACAGCAAATGTGCTGAGAAACAAGGGGCTTTGAGCTGCTCTTCTAGGGAAGCTTGCTTGGCTGCTCCAGTAGCTGCAGGCATGATGCTGCTTTCTCTTATCCAAAAACTGGCATTTGGAGTATTGTATAGAAAAGATGCACAGCTCTGTTTACCCTTTCATTTATAATCATAGAATCATAGAATCATAGAATGGTTAGGGTTGGAAGGGACCTCTGGAGGTCATCTAGTCCAACCCCCCTGCAGTGGGCAGGGACATCCCCAACTAGATCAGGTTGCCCAGAGCCCTGGCAAGCCTCACCTGGAATGCCTCAAGGGATGGGAACTCAACCACCTCCCTGGGCAACCTGGTCCAGTGTTCCACCACCCTTGTGGTGAGGAANTGAGGTTCACCTGGGCTCACCTCTCCAGCTTGTCTAGGTCCTTCTGGATGACATCTTACCCCTCCAACTTATCACCAGCACCCCATAGCTTGGTGTCATCTGCAAACTTGCTGATGGTGCACTCAATGCTGCTGTCGATATCATAATGCTGCTCAGTGGATACAAAACAGTTCATTTCTTTCCAGTATGGGGGAGGAGTTAAGACCTGGGGTTTGGGAGTAAGTAAATCTGTGTGCTCAGCACTAAACTGGAAATGGCTTTAGCTGAGGACAATTTGGGCATCCTTGCTCTTCACAGCCTGTCACTGCCCTTGTCTCTGGTCAGGAGCCTGTCACTGATCTCTGTTTTGTGTCACTGAATGGGGACAGTGCTGACCTCCAGGGCAGTGCCACGAATAACTCTATTGTGTGGCACATCCCTAACACTTGTTGTGCCAGGGCTCAAAGCACATTTCGCCTGCACTGAGGAATATCTGCACATGTATGTTTATGCTCTAAATAGTGTTACTAACTGCTGTGTAGTGAGAGTTGCTCTCTAAAGTGGTGCTGGAAACCAGTTAAAAATGTGAGAAGGTATTTTGCATTGTATGCTAAGCAGAAGAGTTAAAGCAGTGTGAAGAACTCCTAAAAGTGCTGAATCTGATCAGAGGTTTCTCTCTGCTCAGTGAAGGGAGACTCGGGGTGGCTCTCAGCATGCAGTGGGGCAAGGCAGAGCTTAGCCCTGGCTGAAGAGATCTCCAGAAAGGCTAGCACTCTGTGGAAACAAGAATCCAGAGAATGGCTGCAGCTTTGGGGGCTTTTTGCTTGATTTTTAACCAGTTGTCATGACGATTTCTATTCAGTTGGTTTCTACCATGATGCCCAAGGTTCTAACCTCTCTTTTTTTCCAAAGTGGAATCTTTTTTCCCTGGCTTTTTCTGTCCACTGCTGTGCTTTGAGCTGATGTTCTTGTGCAGTGAACATTACAGTCTAAGTTCTCCCTCCTGGAGGAGCACCAGGCAGAGTCCATCATTTTCCCTCTGAAGGTAGGAGTGTTTTTTCCCACACTCATTGCTTTCGATTTAACAATGTGATCACCTCCTGTTTTCTTGCCCTGAAACTCAGTCTTCTAACTTCTCTCTGGAGCTGCTCATGGGCTGCCACCATTTCCTGCCTGCCCTGGGAAGTGTGAACCACATTTATTCCCTCACCAGGTCACTCATGAATACATTGAAGGGTGCAGATCCCAGTACAGATCTCTGTGTCCTCCACACAGATCTCTGTTCTCCACAAAAAATTGGGTAAAATTAGCTGCTTGGGTTTAGCAAATGAGTGGGTGCGTGGGGTGGGTGATGATGCACACAAGGGCAGCCTTGGTGATGGAGAGGTCTCTCTGGGTTGTGAGTTCTGCTGTTTGATTAATGGGAGCAGACCCTGCAGGTCCAAGATAGGGTTTTTCTGTTCTTCAGCTCCAGTAGCACTGACTGCAGTCCTCTGTTGCTCTTTTCCACATATCCATGTGTTATAATCAGAGGCAGGACCCTTGGGAGGTTTTACAATACTGTTACTGGTCTGGCACTTCAGGCAGGTCACTAACCCTCAGGCTGAGGGTGCTGCCTGGCATCCATGAGCTGTGGTGCAAGGTGCAGTGAACCTTTGGGAAGGTTTGTACTATCCCTGGCTGTGCTGCCTTCAGAAAGTGCTGTCATTACCAGGCTGGTTTAGGGCACACAGGAGTGCTGCCTGGAGAGCTGTAGTTGTAAGACTTGTGTAGAAAGTAAGCAGCAGTTGCAGGTGTTGCAGTGACTCCTGAGACCTTGCAAAATTTTAGTTGTTTTATTTTTGTAAAGAAGACAGCCATCCAAATGCCCCAGCTGGTGCCAGTGGGAGCTGCACTGGCATCTGCAGTGCACAGAGCTCATCCAAGTGCCTGCAAACAAAGTAAGAACATTGCTGCTTCAGCCTTTGAGGAATGGGACACTCCTGATAAATGTTCCAAGCCTTTCTCAGGTTCAAAAGATGTGTCAGTCATGGCTTTAGTTTTGACTAACAACTTTTCTTCATGTGCTTGTGGATATCCTGCCACAAACCAGACATTAGAATGCATCCTAATCTCCAGGATGAGCAGAATGGAGGCAGTTTTAGGGACAGTGGGTTTGCATTTTTGTCTGTGCTGTTGTGTAAGCACTGGCCAGTGAGGTGTTGGGGGGGATCAGTGAAGGAAGCACCTCATGGCTTCCAGCAAAGGCAACAGCAAATTTCGGTAGTGGAAAGATGTAAAAAGGAGATGCCTCTGGATTCTGGCTCCAGTGCATTCTGGCTTTGAAATTCCAGGATTTGGAGGATTGTTGCTAATCCCTGCCTTGCAAGAAGCCCATGTCTCCCATCCATACTCTGACCTTTCCTCCTGAGTTATGTGTGCCTAGCCTGCTGAGAGCTCAGGACCCAAGTGTTGAGCCTACCCAGAGCCCTTATTTATGTCCTGATTGTGCTCATGGTGGCCAGTGCCGACTGTCTCTGCTTTGGGAAGAACCATGGAGGTCTTGAAGCTTTCACTTCTTGCTCTGACAGGCCTTGAGCTCTGGTTCCTGCCTAGCTCCAGCCTTCAGGATATCTAGGTTTGAACTGCTGCAGCCAGATCTCAACAAGATTTCTCAGGCAAACTTGGTTATCTTAAATGTGTCTCTCTAACCTACCTCTTTGAGTCATGCTTCTGTCCATGCTGTGCTGAAGATGGGACAGGGACAAACAGGAGCACCAAAGAACCACTGGATGAGTGGCCTCCAGGGCATTCTTCATAGGTGCTTTCAAATGGATATGAATGGTGTGATCAGGCTTCTCAGAAACCGCTCCCTGTGTTTTAGGATGCTGCAATGATCATTAGTGATATCTCTAGAGAGAAGAGGAGTGAGCTGTGGCTGCATCTGAGAGTGCAGTAGCCCTTAGCATCTACAGTGGAGGTTTCAGGTTTTCTGGCCCAGCAGACTGTTAAATAGCTGATGTATCTGAGAGAAAGGTGAGGAGCCATTCTCCATCTGCACCTTCTCTGTGCCATATTTTCCTACATCTTTTTCACTTTGTTATTCTTATCCCAAAGACAAAATTTTGTCTTTTTCAAGCTGTGACAAGCCTGAGATAAGCTGATGAGTTACAAATGCTGCTTTCTAGTGTTGGCTAACCCTCAAAGTGTGGGCAGCAACTCTGCAGAGACTTCTGCAAATAAAACTTGAGTCAGAGAGTGGTGAGCACCTGCAGGTGCTGCCAGTGCCATGCAACAACTGACAAAGGATATTTTGGCATTAGGAAACAGAGCCTAAAGTCCTGAATTCTCTGACAAGTGTCTTTGTTTCTACAAGAGGCTTAGAGCTCTTGTTTAAGCTTCAGTGATTAATAGGCCAAGCAGTGGTACCCATCTTTTCTCTGGTTCAGCAGTGTTTGATCTTGCATCTTTAGTGTGAAGTTTGTTACTGCAGCCAAACTGTTCTGATGCCAGCTGGCCCAGCAAGGAGCTGGCCCATTCCTCCATGCCTGCCCTCCTGCTGGATGCCTGTATCATCCAAAACAAGACAGGTCAGCCAGCAGAAGACTTGTATTGATCCGTGGGATAACACCAGTCTTGGTTTCCAGCTGTCTAAATGAACCATTTGCTCAGGTTCTCTCGGACCTGGAAGCCAGGTTCATGCCTAGTCTCTGCATGGGGAGCACAGGGTGCTTCAGAGTCAAAGCTGCTGAGTGCAGTGAGACCAGAATAGCAAAGCAGGATCCTTCATCTCCAGTAGCACATTCACAGAAGGCCAAAATAAGCTGCTACTGATGGGATTTTGTACATAAGTCCTCATCCAGGTGATCAGGCCCAGCCAGTGTGGGTTTGTGAAAGGCTGCTTGACCAACCTGATCTCCTATGACAAGGTGACCTGCTTACTGGTTGAGGGAAAGCCTGTGGATGTTGTCTACCTGAAAAAGCCTTTGACACCATTTCCCACAGCATTCTGCTGGAGCTGCTGGCTGCTCATGGCTTGGGTGGGTGTGCTCTTCACTGGGTAAAATCTGGCTGATGGCTGAGCTCAGGGTTGTGAGTGGAGTTAAACCCAGCTGGTGGCTGGTCACAAGTGGTGTTCCTCAGGGCTCAGTGTTGGGGCCAGCTCTGCTCAATGTCTTTACTATCGAACTGGATGAGGGGATCAAGGGCACCCTCAGTAAGTTTGCAGATGACACCAAGTTTGGTGGGAATGTGATCTGCTGAGGGTAGAAAGGCTCTACAGAGGGACCTGTCCAGGCTGGATTGATGCTCTGTGGGATTAGAGTCAACAAGACTAGGTGCTGGATCTTGCACTTGGGTCGCAACAACCCCATGAATGCTTCAGGCTTGAGGAAGGTTGACAGCAGCTGAAGATGAGCCAGCAGTCTGCCCACGTGGCCAAGAAGGCCAACGGCATCCTAGCTTGGATCAGCAATAGTCTGGTCAGCAGGACTAGGGCAGGGATTGTCCTGCAGGACTGAGCTCTGGTGAGACCACAGCTCGAATCCTGGGTTCAGTTTTGGGCTACTCCCTCCAAGAAGGACATTGAGGTACTGGAGTGTGTCCAGAGAAGGGCAATGAAGCTAGTGAAGGGTCTAGAGCACGAGTGTTGTGAGGAGCAGCTGAGGGAAATGGGTTTATTTGGTCTGGAGAAGAGGAGGCTCTCTACAACTCCTTGGAAGGAGGTTGGAGCCTGGTGGGGGTTGGTCTCTTCTCCCAGATAAACAAGCAATAGACAAAGAGGAAATGGCCTCAAGTTGTGAGCAAGGTTTAGGTAGATGTGGTGCTTGCTGAGGGCCATGGTTTAATGGTGATCAGGCAGTGCTGGTTAACAGTTGGACTTGATGATCTTAAAGGTCTTTTCCAACCAAAACAATTCTTTGGTTCTGTGCTGCTCACTCTGTGCTTTGGTTAGCATTGAAGTAGTTCACAAACAGCTGTCAGCTCACTGCCCCAACCCTTGAGTATCTCCTGCCTTGGGGCTTTTTCTGCTGTCACCTCTGAGCCACTGATCTTCTCCAGACCCCTAGAAATTTGGACCCAGCTCAGTTTGCTGCTTCTGAGCTGTTGACAGGCAATGGTGCCTTTGTGTCAGGGGAATGAGTCCTTGCTCACAGTAACTGCTCATAAAACCCGTGTTAGAAAAACTTCCAGAATCTCTTTATCTCCTGCAGCTGTGTACTGTTAGGCTCTGTGCCATCCTGGCACCAACCTTTTATTGCAGTCTGCTCCCTTGGCCAGGATTTTCTTTCTGACTATAAAGCCCCTCACTTCAAAAATGAGTTTTTTCATCCCGACCCCCCATGCTGAACTCACAGTGAGGTTCCCAGGTCTGAGAAACAAGACGTCCTGAAGGTCACTCTGCATTTCTCATGGTCTAGGAGGAGCTTGGTTTGTTTCTTTTTAGCAGAACTTTAAAGAAAATAACTAGTCTGCTGAGCCAGGGCAGATCATCTCTAGCCTTTAGGTGGACTTGGGAAAGATGAGTGACCAAATTTAGGGAATTTGTGGGCAAATACACCAGGGATCTGGTGGTGTTGTGGAAACCATGAGGAGATAAGAGGGAGTGGACCCTGTGCTGGCACTTTGCTTACCTCTGGCAGCACATGAAAGGAACAGGTTGGCTGATCCCCCTGAGATGAGCTGTTCCTCAGGGCCAGGAGCAATAGTCCTTGGAGAATGGAGCTGGTACCCTCCACTGCAGTTCACTGGTGATTTAGGGACAGAGCAAATTTGCCTTGAGAGAGGGAATTTCCAGCCCAGCACTGGCTCCATGACTGTCAGGCAGGTCTTGACTGATCCTTCCCGTAGGAATGCTGTCAGTGCCTTTCACATGACTGCTGGCAGGTCACCACTAGCAGGAGGAAGAGGTGTAGGTGCCAGTTATTTTCAGGAAGAAAGGAATGACTGAAAGAGTGATCCTTCTGGATCTCAGTCCTTCCAGGCTAAGCCACAGTGTCCCACAGCTCAAGCACTGAACCAAGGATCAGAGCATTTGGTTTTCACTTGGCGTGGAAAGAAGTAGCCTCCTTCCAGGGGGGTGCAAGTGCTCCCGGTTTTTCCATGTGACACTGCACAAAGATGGAGGCTGCTCTTGTTTTGATTCTTGCCTAATTTAATTCTATTTGCTTTTTCTCTTTTTATTTCAGTTGTGATTCCAAAGAGCCCTTTACCTGCCTCCGAAGTAAACTCGGAGAAACCTAGCATGCACAGTAGCACAAAGACGGGTTTGGGGCATCAACAAGGGCAAAGGCGTCGCAAAACAGGGAAGAAGTGTGGTCGAACGACCAAAGCGCTAATCCATCACCCCATGCCTGCACCCTCCAAGTCAGTGGAGCCCTTGAAATTCCCCAGAAAGAGAGGCCCCAAGCCTGGCAGTAAGGTAAAAGCTGATGCTGATGCAGGAGGGTGAAAAAACAGGTGCTGCAAGTTCTGCTATGGGACGGTGCATGCATGTGTTTGTGCACATTTGTCTCAGCCTCTGGCTGTATGACTGCAGCGAGCAGGAGACCAAAGGGGTATGTGGGCTGGGAATATCCCTCAGAGTCCAGCCCCAGAGCTGTAGAGAATGTCTGTGTCCTAAAAATCATTTCCATCAAGGAACTGTGTCTTTGGAGCGGCAAAGCTTCATTAGCTGTGAAGTGGCATGGCAGATGCTGTGATCATGACATGATAGCTCAGCGGTGAAATAAGCTCTTCTGTCCATCATGTGTAGCTAGTTTAAGTCAAGCAGAGGTGGCAGATCTCAGGCTTGTTATGTCTTCAGGGTTGTGATTTATAAAATACACAGGTATTGAGGTTCTTGAGGCTCCTTGTCATCACCATCAGAAATGTGTCATGTTCCACAGTGCCTTGTCTGTTGGATGCAGAGGAGAGAGTGTAGTGATCATGGATGGTAAAGGAGAGCAGGGATAAAAGGAGAAATTTCTCCTCTTTTCCTACAGAGGAAACCTAGGACATTGCTGAATCCAGCACCCACCTCTCCAACAACCAGTACTCCAGAACCAGACACAAGCACTGTGCCCCAGGATGCTGCTACAATCCCCAGCTCTGCTATGCAGGCTCCCACAGGTAAGGGTCTTGAACCACATTCTTGACAAGGCTGCACAGTTAGGAGCTGGATCAGTCAGAAAGTGACACCAAGATACTCCCATTTCTTCCTCAAGCTGTACACCAGCAAACATTGTGGTTCCAGAAGGGCTGGTGTGATGGGAAAGGAGAGGCACTAGTTCAGAGCAGCTGTTCCTTTATCTCTCTGTCTGCTTGGGAAGTAGTGAAGTCATTGGTAGATTGCAAGTCCATCTGTTCAGTCCAGGGAGCCCTTTCCCTGAGTCACTGTGTGCATGCCAGTGATGCCACCACTCCCAAAGGGTCCTTCTCATGGTCCTTCATGCCCAGAGGCAGTATGATGTCTGCAGCACCTCTTGTGAGTACAGAGCACAAGCTCTCCAGAACTGTGCGAGGCACAGCCCGTGAACAACTGCTGAGCAGCAAAGCTCTGTTCAGCTTCAGACAGGATATCAAGGCAAGCAGGGACAGGAGGGAGCAGGGAAGTAGTAGGAGCAGAGTATGTGCTCTGCTACAGTTGTGGGATGTAGCTGAAGATTAATCTGGGCATAAAAATCTAATGCAAAGATGCTTTTTATGTGTTCAATCAAGCTGAGCCCTTTGTTTCCCCAGAACACAGAACTGGTCAGTTTTCAGAGGAACTTAAAGAAACCAATTTCCCTAAAAGGTGGGAGGGCTGCACTCAGTAATCTCCTTTGAACATCACAGCCACCTTACCTGGCTGGCATGGGAACCACTTTGCAGCCTGCCCTTGGAAGCCTCAGTGCTGGGGAAAGCGTAGGAAGATAGCAGGTTGGAAGGTGAGTGTGAGGCAGGAAGATTTTTAGGTGATTCCCCTCCATAAGTGGCTCTGTTGTTAGGATGGAGACAAGCAGTCGTGCTGGATTCCCCTTTGGGAGTGATTTGACAGCCTTAAAATCTCAGCTTCTCTTACATTGGGTTTTAGGCATCTGTTTCTTGCCTTCTTGAGTGGGCTAATGGCAAACACATTTCTCATCTTGGCAGTTTGCATTTACTTGAACAAGAATGGCAGCACTGGGCCCCACCTAGACAAGAAGAAAGTTCAGCAGCTGCCAGACCATTTTGGACCAGCTCGAGCTTCTGTTGTCCTGCAGCAAGCAGTTCAGGCCTGCATTGATTGTGCTTATCATCAGAAAACAGTCTTCTCCTTCTTAAAGCAAGGCCACGGAGGAGAGGTCATCTCAGGTGAGAACTGACCTGCAGCACTTTGCCTTCAGAGATGTCATTGCAAGAATTCTCTTGTTGGAAGATGTCTCTCCTGAAGCTTGGTGCAGTCAAGGGCCAGGGGCAGACAGAAGATTTCTGTCTTTTCTTGCCAAGCATCTGTCTCAGTGAAGCGACAGCTAGCAGCTGGCTCAGAGCAGAGCAGTTCCTGTGGCCCCTTGCACAGCTGCTGGAGAAGGCATCCTGCAGCCCTGGGAGCAGCCTGTGGTCCCAGCTCTGCCTGAGCCTCCGGGAGGAGGCAGAACGGGTGGGAGTTCAGAGCTCCTGACAGAAAGACGAGGAATACCCTGTGTTTAATTTTGCATTTAAGCCCATGTTTACCTGGCTGCTGGGAGTGCAGGCACCTCCTGGAATGCCTCTCTGTTCCCTGGGTGCTGCGGCCCCGTCCCTGAGGCTGGGTGCAGCAGGCTGGTCCTAGCCTGTCCCAGGAAGGAGCTTGCCAGCATGCAGCCAGTGGGAAGCAGTGGCTTTTGTTTGCTCTGGTCTAGCCCAGCGTGGTGAGATCCAGGAGCTGGCTGGGCAGCCCTGGGTGTGGGCTCTTGCCTCTGCTGGGGGTTTACTTGTCGGGCTCTGTTTGTTTCTGTCTCCAGCTGTGTTTGATCGGGAACAGCACACTCTGAACCTGCCAGCAGTAAACAGTATCACCTATGCCCTGCGCTTCCTGGAGAAGCTCTGCCACAACCTCCGCAGTGACAACCTCTTTGGGAACCAGCCTTTCACCCACAGCAGCCACATGCAGCGCTCCCACCAGTACGACCACGACAGGTATCTACCAGGTAGGAGCTGGGGCGGGGGTGGCCTTCTAGGGACCGCAGGTGCTCCATGTCTTAACCCAGGTTTTATCTGTATCTCAGGAGGCAGGCTGAGCTCAGAGCTTTCTGCAGGGTTTGTTGTATCACACCTAGCGCCATGCACATGCCCACAGGGCTCTTGCTGTGCAAGATTCCAGTTGCCATGTTTTCTGCCTGTTGGTCTGATTCTCATCACTGCCTGCAGGTTTCTGTTCATTCGTGCTGTCTCCTTATTGTCCCTCTTCTGGTCTCCCAGTCCTTCCCACTTCCTGTAATCTGATTATAGGGACTTCATCCAGTTAGGAATCCAGGTGAAAGCCTGCATGAGAAGTAGAAAAGTGATAACATGCAGCAGATAATCTGTAATTAGATATGGGAATAAAACCTAGCAGGGCATTTTCTGCACTGGCCATGACTGCTGCCAGCAACAGCACATCCAGCCCATGGTGAAAGCATAGCCCCTTCAGGGGTGATGCACACTGCAGTGATCTCAGGCAGAGGTAGCTTTCTTTATCTTGGTGTGGATAATGCTCTGCTGCATTGAAGCAGCACATCCCTGGCAAAATAGTTCATGCCACAGTGGCTGCAAAACTGCTCTTCAGCAAAAGCAGTGGAAAACAAGAAGAGCAGTGGTTTTTCCTGCAGTGCTGTGTAGTGGCAGCAGCCCCTGAGGTGATAGCTGCCTCCTGGGACTGGCTGTGGGGCACCAGGGGAATGACTGTGATAGGAATACAAGTCATCAGGAGGATAAAAGCTATCTGTACCCTCTTTAGGTAGTTGGCAAGTGCCTTGTGCTGATCTGCTCTCCTGTCTTGCCTCCTCCACTACCTTTCTACCCCCAGAGTCAGCAAATTGCTGTAATACTCTTTGAGGTCTTTCCAGAGTTAGTCCTTTGGATAATTATAGCTCTGACAAGAAAAGCAAGATCTCTAATGTAAAAGGATAGGCATGGAGGAGGAACTGTTTAAGGAAAAGCTGCTAAGTGTGGAGCTTAGTGGCAACAGCATAATGCCACAGTGCTGCACTGCATCTCACAAAGCATCTGTACTCAGAGGAAGGCATTGGCAAGAGTCTAAAGCATGTGAGGATCTCAGTGTGACTGTCCTCAGCTTCTGCTATGGCTGATCAGCTGCAGGCTGGGGCTGTGCAGAGCCATGCTGGAGCCAGCAGTGCAGGGGCAGGGAGCTGGACAGTGCTGGAACAAGAGGAGCTCTAGGAACTGGGTTGGCTGCTGGGGCAAGTACAGGAGCAGCATGTGTAGTTACTGGGACTAGAGGTTTCCTCTCTAGGGAAGCCTCAGAAGAAATCCCCATGTTTCAGTGTGGAAGTGCCCTGCTGTGATGAGATAGAGGGAAGCCAGAATGGAAGGAAGGGGACCCAGGGGTCCAAGCATGTTAGCAGGCTTGGATGAAGAGGGTTCTGTATTTCACACACATGATTTCTAGCCACCATGATATAGAATCATAGAATCATAGAATGGGCAGGTTGGAAGGGACCTTAAAGATCATCTAGTTCCAAGCCCCCTGCCATGGGCAGGGATGCCAATCACTAGACCAGGTTGCCCAGGGCCACATCCAGCCTGGCCTTGAACACTGCCAGGGATGGGACATCCACAAGCTCTCTGGGCAACCTGTGCCAGTGCCTAACCACCCTCTGGGTAAAGAACTTCCTTCTAATCTCCGATCTAAATTTCCCCTCCTTCAGCTTATAGCCATTCCCCCTTGTCCTATTACAATCAGACCACCTAAAAAGTTTCTCCCCTTCTGTCTTATAATCCCCCTTTAGGTACTGGAAAGCTGCTATAAGATCCCCTTGAAGCCTTCTCTTCTCCAGGCTGAATAACCCCAACTCTCTCAGCCTACCCTCATAGGGGAGGTTCTCTAATCTTTTAATCATCTTTGTGGCCTCCTCTGGACTCACTCCAACAGCTCCACATCTTTTTATGCTGAGGAGCGCAGAACTGGATGCAGTACTCCAGGTGGAGCCTCACAAGCACAGAGTAGAGAGGCAGAATCACCTCCCTAGCCCTGCTGCTCATGCCTCTCCTGATGCAGCCCAGGAT
>VWZO01011419.1:71634-83805 GCA_013396975.1 Bucco capensis | reverse complement strand
AATGGCTTTCATTCTTTTGGAGACCATTTCTGGGTCTGATATGTGGGCAGGCGAATACTGCTTACGTAGTGCCCCTGCACTTCCTCCCTTCATGTCCTGCCTTCACGAACTGCCTCACAAACTGCCACATACCTGTTTGCATGTTCCTGTTCACCCATGCTCCGGGTTGCTCACGCTCCCTAAGCCTAGTTAATACGGCAGAGGGTGTATCAACCTGCAGTACTGATCCACCTGGCTGACTTCACTAGAGCAGTGAGCTCAGCTCCGCCCCTGCTTCGCCCCAGTTGATTACCCTGGGCTACCGCATCCGGAAGCTGTGCCCAGGGGACAAGGCAGATGTGACACAGCTCACACACAGCCCGAGTCAACAGCTGTCCTGTGCAGTCAGAGCTTAAAGTGCTTTCCCGAGCTTACCTTGGTCACAGAGCAGCGCTTCCTCGATGCTNCGCCCCTGCTTCGCCCCAGTTGATTACCCTGGGCTACCGCATCCGGAAGCTGTGCCCAGGGGACAAGGCAGATGTGACACAGCTCACACACAGCCCGAGTCAACAGCTGTCCTGTGCAGTCAGAGCTTAAAGTGCTTTCCCGAGCTTACCTTGGTCACAGAGCAGCGCTTCCTCGATGCTGACTTGCTAAAGCAAGTTAGTGTTTGAAATCACCACCTTTGAAGCCTTGCAGTGAGCTGTCAGTGGTGGCTGTGCTCAGAGCTGGGCTGCCTAGCAGTGGGGAAAAGTCAGAATTCAGGGAAACCCAGGCAGAGAAACAGATAAAACATGATGCTGAGACCTGCCCATCCTGCACGCTTCTTTAGAGGGTTACAGGGGTTAAGAGAAGATGAACCAAGGTCCAGAGAAATAGTAACACCTAATCCTGTAACTCATGTCAAGGATTGTTGGGCATCTGGTCATCTAACATGTTTCAAGCATCTGAAAGAAGATGATAAACTCTGTTATGTACAGTTTGCAGGAGCTTCTGGTGGGGGCAATGAAATACTACTAGTGATTTGGAGAGGTTAAGGCTGGCCATGGAAGAATGAGAATTCATTTGTATATCAGCTTAAATCACAGCAAGCGTCAAGGCTGCCATGGCCTCACTTTCAGCTCCGTGTGTCCTGCCTTGGTTCCTCTACAGTGCAGGTGCTTGTGTGCCTGAATGGGGCTGATTCTTCCAGAAAACAGTCACTGATTAGGACTGGGAGCTGGTCTCAACTCCCAGAATAACCTTGCTTTACAGGAGCACCACTGTGATACCGTGGAGAATTGGTGTGTGTGCTCAGGGCAGAAGCAGGAAGGTCTGCAGCAGCCCTTAGGTCAGCTGCATCCTGGCACTCTCCTGCTGAGTAAGGCATAACCATGGAAGTAAGGGGAGAAGTTCTACATCAGGAAACAGATTTGTAAGAAACAGGAAGTTGATTGCCACTGATAGGAACAGGGATGGGCTGTGAAACGTTATGAACAGGTAGATCTGATCTGGAGCCATCTGAAGACATAGGACTGGAGGGACCTTTGGTACCAGTGGGCCTTGGGTCCTTTGCTGCAGGAACCACATCATACAGTCTTGCATTAATTAATCCTGAAGTTGGTGATTTCGCTTTTCCACTAGAGGCTGCTTCAAGGTTTTTTGCTGAATTTGTAGAAACTCCGTTGTAGTTTCTAGCCCATGTTTATTCTTGGACAGCTTGTCTCCTTGTCTTAACATTGTCTTTTAGCTTAACTTAGCTCTTCTTCTTCTGGAAGTAGTTAGATAGCAGTCGTGTCCTTCAGAGGAGCTCACCTTTTGGCTGCCCTGGCTTTTTGCTCTCCTTTTCTAGTGTTGGTTTGAATTAAACTTCATGAGGTGACCTGGTGACTTCATGGGGACCTGGTGCCACAGCATTGGCACCACCATGTTCACAAGAAATGTCTCTGGTAGCCACTTTTTATTGCTGTGTCCTTGTATCAGGTGATGATCAACCTGTCCAGCTCACATACCCTGTTCTTCTCATCCGTTAGTATCAAATACAGGTTCCCAGCTCATGGGACAATGCTTCAAGTGCACATCTGCTTTTTGCTGCAGGATTTACCTCCTTCCTCATACTCCATTCTATATATATATATTTTTATGCATCCTTTCAGATGCTGCTTTTTCTGGCCTGATGTAGGAAGACAGCAGCAGATTTCACCAGTGAAAAAGATTCTAAGATTTGTGCCAGTATTATTAATAAAAGTATTAAATGATACTGGGCTCAAGAATGATCCTCAAGGGGATTAGTTAGCATTTGCTCTCCACCGTGATGCTCAATGCTCTGCCAACTGCTATTCCCCTCAAATCAGATGTTTGTGCATATAACAAGGCTTCTGGTAATCCTCAGCTGATGGTTCTCCATATCAGATGCCTTGCTGTGTTCCAGGTAAAAGAGATGGACCACTCCTCCTTTGTCTGACAGATCATTTGTCATAAGGAAGGTATTTGGTCAGTCTTCTCTAATAAACACCTAGTGCAGTGTGTGCCATGGGTAACTGCAGTATTCTCCCTACCCTTCAGAACCTCTAACAAGCCTCGTGGGTCTGCTGAGGTCAGACATAAGCATTTTGTTGCCAAAATCATTTTTATCACTCTTTGCAAATGTTACCAGCATGTTTTCCAGTCCCTCTGAGCAGAGTCACTGAGTTCTGTTAGGATTTGCTGCAGCAGACTCAGGGGTTTGTGTGCACCTTCTTTCTTCAGTTACATTTTGGCCTCCTCTGTACCCTCACATCCCCAGTCTGAGTTCACTTATTTGACTTCTACCTCTCTGTCATGGGATATATAGTCATTCCTATGCCATTTCTCTCCTCCTTTGACTCTTGCCCTGGTGTTCAGCATGGCTATGACTGGAAGTAGAGAATGGTATTGTTTTACTGAACACAGATGGGTGTCACAGAGGCATCAGGACTTGAGCTAATTGTGTTGGCTCTGAAGTTGGGGAGGAGGTGCCAGTGCAGTAAGTGCAAGTTAGAGCATCCTCAGGTAGGAGCCTTGCCTTTGACTTGATGAGCTGAGGTGAGCAGACTCTCACTGACTGTAAAGGCACAGCACAACCCCCAGCATGGGCAGATGGGCTTCTCTTCCTCTCCACCAACTTCGCCCAGTTAGGGGAGGTGAAGACTCAGAGCTGTCACATCATTTGCAGGTAAGGACAACTTCTTTCCTTTTTCCTCATTCTTTACCTTTCTGCACAGGACATCTCACTCCATTCCCACACACTTGCTCCTGCTGCAGTTGAAGACACAGTTCTGTCTTTTCCTTTTCACTGTGTCAAAAGACAGAATGAGTTAAAAAGTTTGTTTTGTCCCTGTCTCACCATCCTCTGAGGTATATGACTCCCTGCTGAGCAGGTCCTTTTCATCTCCAGTAAATGATCTGCTTGTTCTCAGCATCCTTCTTGAAGTGAACATTTGCCCAGATTGCAGATTTGAGATCTTTTCCTCCCAGATGATACACATTCAGGATGTTGATGTCATCTGAACTGAAGGGATTTTCTTGTTCTCCTGACAACCAGCATCATGATTGCTGAGTGCAGCTCTGTGTATTACTCCATTTCCTTATTTCCTTAAAATTTGTCCTTTAAAATAAGGGACTATAACTACTACAGACCTGTTTTTGATTTATCCTTCCATTAATTTCCACTGACCTAACTTCTCATTCCCTGACTTATCTTCTACAACCTGACCTTCTGTCTCTGCATTACTTTCAAAATCCACCAATTTAAAACATAACCCAAAATAAAACCTGATAAAACCTTTTGAAAGCATCTCCTTTTGTTGTTGTTCTGTGGCTGTTTGGTGAAGAAGTTTTACATTTAGAGATACCAGAGACATTAGCAGGAGCAATTGTTTTCCATCTCTGTCTGCGCAGTGGATGTATCTCACAGGGATGTGTCCTGAGGACAGTTTGTCTTTCTCCTAATGTTACAGTGATTTTGGTGGTACACCTATAGAGTCCCATGGCCTCAGGACAAGCAGCTTATCTTTCATTTCCCAAAATGATTTTGGTAGAACAGATTCATTTCTGTACCTTCCTATTTCCCTTTGGTCAACTAGGTTGTGCCCTGCCCATCCATGCCGTCGTTGCTCTGTGTGCCGTGCTTCATCTCCCTTGGTGTCTGCTCCCGCTCTCTCACCACCATATTCCTGTTCCCCTTCCAGCCCTGTTCCTGCCCTGCTCCACCCATGGAGCTACTCCCTGCTGTTGTCCCACTCCTGACATTTGTCTGCAAGCATGTCACCTCTTCTCCCCCCCCAGCAGGGCTGCAAGATCACACATGTCCCTCATGCTCAGCCAACTGGAAGGGGCAAGCCTGGTGACCTGCGTGGACATGGTAGTGACCTCTTCATTGCTTCCAATTGACCATGCCTTGTCCAGACAGGGCATGGTCTGCCACCAGCTTGTATGGCTTGCCTACTGCTGTTCCATCCCTGTGAGCACTTCCATTCTGTGTTCATCCACCCACTGACACTTGGTGTGCAGGCAGCAGCTGTCTGCAGAGAGCCATCTCCTAGCCCAGCCTGACCTCTCGCATGATGTGTGCAGTATGGAGAGCCCCAGCACTGGGAAGCATCTGGAGAAGAGCAGCAGGGACAGCTGGGGCCGTTTGGGGAAAGACTGGAAACTGGAGATTGCTTTAATCAAGCACTGTGTATGCCACAGAATGTTTGTAAATCATCCTAGGGTTGTTTGTAAATCATCCCAAGGATAAGGTGGGTCTGAAAGGTGAAGGATGGGGAGGAGCAGGAATTTTGCAGGAGGAGCCAAAAGGTAGGACAAGAAGATGTGGAATTAAGTCAATCAGAGATGATACTTGGGGTGAAATGTGGCAAAACATGGCTAAGATTCTTTGTTAGGTTTCTTGCCACCCTTTTACTCTGACAAAATAAAAAGTTAAGCACTGACAGCTGTTCTGGGTTGGCATTTGAACGGGCTCTGCCCATACTGGCAGTCTCAAGTGACTCTGGCAAGAGTGAAGTTCCCAGGAAGTCTACACTCCTAAATAGGCTTGTTCTCTTTTCCTAGACAGCAGCAGTTCGTTAGACGGCTCTCTGCAGGGACCAGGCCGGGGTACAAAGAGATATTCCCAAGATTCCCCTCCCTACACTGCTCCTCTCTCCCCCAAGTTACCAAAGAATGACCGTCACCCTTTGGAAGGTGAGCACAGTGTCTCTTCCCAAAGCTGGCTGTTCCTAGTGATGTATGATGGGCCCAGCAGGATTAGATCTGCTGTGCCAGATCCAGCCCTGAGCAAAGCCTCTGCTTTGCTTTGCCCCTGGCATGGGTTGGTGCTTGTTGTTGCAGAAAGAAGAAACCACTCTGTGCCAAGGCAGGTTCCCCAAACAGTTGTGTAAGGCATGTGGAACATAGGGGGAGTTCCTCCTAATCCTGAGAGTCATCATCTAACACCATATAATCTGGGATTTAATGACCCATGCTTTAGCTTCCATTGCTATGCATGGTGTTAATGGTCAGATAACTGCCCAGTTGCTTCAGTCAATCATACCCCAGCTTTTTTCGATGATGGTTTGCTGTAGTGTATTGTACAGATACAGATGTGCAGCTGTACAGCCAGAAACTGCTGCCCTTTCCCAAGATCCCATCATGTTCCTCACAGTCCTTCCTAACTACCAGGGAGGGTCACTAGTGTGTGCTCCAACAGCTTAACCAGGTCCAATCACACCCTGCAGCACTGCTGCTTCCTGCAGTGTCCATCTGTCCTGGCACAGATGTGCTGTGCCACAGTCTCAAGAGCAATTGCAGAAATGTCCTCTTTGGTATGTGGTCCATGAGCAGTTGGGAAATTACCAGGAGGTCCTGGTAGCTGGAGGATTACCTGAGCCTGAGCAGGAATCTTCCATAAATACATTTCTACCTTCCCCTTTGTTTTGAACAGCAAACACTCTGTAATGCAGACTGGAGATTTAACCTTACTGAAGCCTTTTCATTAATTGATGGTGAAATCTACCAAAGTCTTAGTCTCAGCTCTTTGTCCTTGAGAAGTTGCTGGAGGCTCTTAACTGGTCTCACAGTTCACTGGCCTTGTGCTCTGTTGCTGTTCCTTTTGAATCACCATTTCCCTGGTTCTGGGTTTGTGTTGTTGATCCCAGATTTGAGGGTGCACAGCCTCCCACACTCTGTGGTGTGATTTTAGTCTCCATCCATCACTGTGCCCTGTGCTCTCCAGGATTACTGACCCATACCTAAACTCAGCTGATCTGAACTTGCACCCTATCATGGACAGTCTCCAGTGCCCTTAGTGTCTAGGTAGATTAGAGATGTAGCTATGTCACATAGCTAAAGTGAAGAACAAGGTGCTGTGTGTGGGACTGTCTCATCTGTTCCAGCATATTGACAAGTCAAAAATGATTCTCCGAGGCCCAGTCTGTTTCTCACCTGTAGATACCTGTCCTTGCTTCTCTCCTTGACATTCTCCTCTAATACATCAGCCACTGCACTCAGGTGACCACAACTGCTCTGTCAGCAAGTGGGACACACAGTGTTCAGCTTGTTCTTGAAGCACAGTGATGTGCTTAAGGATGAAGGTGCCTTAGTTAGGTGGTGAATATTGTACAGTCTCTGTATTGTCAGTGAAGAGAGCGAGCTTCTCTAATGGGTAATTCCAGGGAGGAACCTACCTTAGGTTGTCTACAGGGTTGATTCTTAAGTCTGCTTCAAAGTCTTCCCAGTTATCTCTTGGCCTTCAAAAGGTTTATGTCATCTGGATGCCCACAATACTCCAGCCTCAGAGTAGAGACAAGTGGGCAGAGGGTGTGCCTTCATGGGAGAGTGATGGTCCTGTTGGGGTGTGAACTTCCTACAACCTGTCCTTGATTCAAGCAGGGGAAAATCAGGTGAAGTACCAAATTCCATCTAGGAATTAGATTTATCCCACAGCTAAAAGCCTATTCCCCCCCCTCCACCATGAAATGTAAGTACAAGCAGGAATATTTGCATTTCAGAGAATGTATTTTACTAGGAGCCTGCAGTGCTCAGATTCTCCAGTAAGGAGGTACTTCTGCTTACTCTGGTGAGCTCCCAGCAGAGCACAGTCTGCCTTCAGCAGTGTGACAGACAGCAGCACCTGAATGGGTTCCAGTTTGCCACCCTGAAGGCAGTGGGGAGCAGTGGGAAGTCTGTGCTCATTGTGCCTTTGGCAAGAAGTCAGGAAGATGAGGAGGGACTCTTGCTTCTTGCATTGTTTTTCCTCTTGGATCCCATGGCATTGATGTTGCTTTTTGCTAAAAAGCTGCAGTTCCAGCACAGTGGGGACCTGCTTTTCAGAGACTATCATTTGTTGGAAGCAGTAGGTGTTCAGTAGTTGTGCAAATGAGATTTATGCTTTTGGCCAAACTGCCATGTTTTAGCAATAAAACTACACTCTTGAATCTATAGTACTATTTGTTTAATTAAACTTTAATTATCTTCTCCCTGCCTCTCTGCCACTGATCCTGGCATGGTTGCCTACAATGCTCTAGATAAAAGCCTTTATTTAAAACTAGCAGCTTGTATCAGAAATTTGCCTAAGAATTAACCACCTCCTTCTTGCTCCAAAGTTAGTTGGTTCTGGAGCATAGATATGCCTGAACGCAGGCTGTGCCCTGCCATGTGCAGAAGCATGTTGTCTTCTGCTCCAGATGATTCACAGGGTTAGTAATCATTCCCCTCTTGCCTTGTTTAACTCTCCCATTTCTGGAGGTGTCATCTGAGCAGTTCTCTGTGTGTTTGTATTCTCAAGATCCTAAATTTCCCTTGCCCTGCCCCTACCAAGCAGCCTCCAGCTCTGCTGCAGTATTCACAATACGACCAAGCACTCAGCAGTTTGGAGATAGGTGACCTAAGAATGAACATGCAGCTTCAGTTCCACCTTTTGGGAGAACCAAAAGTCATGCTCCCCAGCTGCATGGCCTCAGCCTCTTCTTCAGATGTGAGATCATAAGCACCTGTGAGAACATGTTCCTATAGCTGAGGAGTGCATCACAATGCACTGACATCAGAATAACCACAGTGCATTCATTTTCTGAGGGTGAGTTTGGATCCTCAGCATTGCACCAATATGAGCCTGTGCACATTGTCTCCCAACTTCCAGCTGTGCTCTTTGCAAGCTGGGCCCAGAAATTCCTTGTGCTGCCACAAATCCCCGTCTGTGAGCTTTGGAGCCTTACCAAGCAGTTAGAGGCTCACGTTTGCCTGGCCCAGCACATCTGAGGTGAGTGTCCCAGGGCTTCCTGGCAAGTTGGAGCTGTGCATCACCTCACAGAGGGTGCTGGCTTTCCTTGAAGGATGGAGATGTGCAGCACAAAGGTGTTCCCTTGCCCACAGCTACTGTGCTCTTAGAGAACATCAGACCAGAGGAGGGGGTTCTGCCCCCAACCCTTATCATGCCTCTGCACTTCCCTGTGAGTCAGACATCACCCTTTGCATAGATGTGTAATGGGAAGTGATTTAAGGGGTTTCAGGCAAAGCTGTCCTGTTGGAGAGGAGAACAAATGCAGCTGCTGTGAAGAAGTTCCTGTAGAGTGCCACTGGTGTAAATCACATCCACTGTGTGGGTCTGTCTGGGCCTGGGCCAGGGAATCTCTATACACAACTGTGCCAAGGCAACCAGCTCTATGCTGGCTTTGCATCCAAGTCTTGTGCTGAAATGAGAAGGTGGGAAAGTGGTGTGGAAATGGAGGAGGGATCCAGTCATTCAGGAAGTCATGAGTCAGAAAGCTTCTATGTATAGAGAGCAGGTGAAAACACATCTGCTCCCATGTGAACTACCAAATAGCCAGGCAAGAGGGATGTTTGCATTGTGTGGAACAGCTCCCTGCAGCTGAACTCACCGCTGGTACCTGTGCCAGGCAGAATCCCTGAGACCAGAGGATCCCAGTTCACAGAACAGTCCTCTAGTTCATAGAATCCACAGAAAATAATGTGCCTCCAAGAGAGGTTCCTCCAGTTGATGGGCCCCAACCTCTGCAACACTCAGGTTCTCCTGCAGGCTCTGACAAGCTGCATCTCCCCTCACTGCAGCATGGCAGCATCAGCACAGCAGGAAAGTTTGGGAGGATCTCAACAGCTTTTGGGTCTCATGGGCTTTAGTATTAGCTCTACATCCTTAACACCATCCCAGTTCAGCACAACCTCACTGTGCTTGCTTCTCATCTGCTGCTCCTGTGATCTAGGAAATCCAAGGGAAGAAACCCAGGATCTGGATCGGGCAGTTGCTCAAGTTTCTTCATCCTTGTCACATACCATGGTGTTTGGGTGGCAGCAGCTCAGCACTCTGAGCTGCCCTCAGGATCTCTACAGACACTGGTAGAGGAGTTCCAGCTCCCAGCTAGACATGGTGACCCAGCCTAGAATGCACAGGCAATAGCCCTGCTTGTAGGAGCTGCTTTCCTCTTGGGCTGCCAGGTATTTCAGAACAAAGGACACAGGTATCTGAGGATGACTCATGAGGCATTAGTTCTACCTGGACTAAGTTGTGCATGCCACAGTAAACTCTACAAACACATGGTCCTAGGGTGAAGCTGTCACAGCATAACAGCTGAGGGAGATAGGGAGATGTTCCTGGCTCAGCCAAGACAGTATATCACCCTGGATAGTTTCCTCAGCCCCTTCACCCTAGGAGTGCCATTGACAGCTGAAAATAAATGTGTTTCTGGAAGAGGTGGTGAGGAAGCCAGTCTTGCAGTGGGACCCCTGCTTGGGATGAGCCCTCTGTCCTCTCCCTCCTATGCATGTCCAGCTTGGTTAGGCAATGAAAAAAGGCTGATTAGGAGGTCAGGAGGAGTGAGCAGCTGGTCACCAGCACCTTGCCTTTGGGGCTGGAGGATCAGCATTGGATCTGGTGTGAGAGCAGTGTCTGGCCGTGATGATGCAGCTGAGCTGCTCACTGGAGCCTGCTGCTCCCTCTTGCTCCACACCTGTGCTTTTCTCCAGGCTGAAGTCATATTACCTAATCCCCTGCTCTGTGACCTTGCATTCTAATGGCAGTGATGTGTGACCCCTCAGGGACCCTCCTTCTCCTGCTCAGGGCTGTCCTGTGACATCCAGAATGGGCAGCCCTCCACTGCCTGCCCCTGCGGTGTCCTCCTGCCACAGAAAGGCCTCTGGAAGCAGTAAAGGAGACAGGACTGCAAGTCAGAGCATTAACAGAGTAGCTGTTGCTCCAGTCTCAGGATACCAACCATTGTCACCACTAACTGGTTGTACTGGTCTCTTTGCCAGGCAGACTCCAGGCTGCAGAGCTTTAGCAGTGCCTGTTGATGTCTGCTTTCCAGGAGACCACCACCATGGTGGTGGCTGGAGCCTGCTCCCCTGTGTGAGCACTGCCTGGGCTCTGCTCTGCTCTCTGCCACCAAGTGGGAACGTCACACTGCGTGGGCTTTGGGGCACTGACTGCAGCTTGGTGCATTCCAGGTGAAACCTTTGTTCTGGGAGATGGCCTCCCAGGGCCCTTGGAGCCTCGCCTGGACCCCATGGACTCTGCCTTGAACTCTGTCAATTCATCCAGCCACAGCAGGAGCTCCAGAGACTACCGCCTGCAAGGATACAGGCACCTGCACCAACCCTCTAGCCTCAGCCAGGGCAGTACCTCTGCCTTGCGTAGGCTTAGCTCTGGGGGTAAGAGAGTTAAGAAGCCAGTCCTCTGATTGTAGATTGGGCAATGAAGGGCTTTTCTAGCTCCAGTTGCACGTTCCTAACTTCAGCAGGTACCAGAGACTGGCCTCTACACAGTCAAACAGGTACTCTGTTAGGGTTAACGGTGGCTCTAGAGACCTGGCAGATGGGTGGGTGGGAATGAGAAGAGGTGGTGTTTGTTTGGTGTGGTGTCTAGGTGGCCCTGGAGATCAGTGAGAGGAAGGAGGACGCAGGAGCTGAGCTTGCAAGCATGGGCAGGGGGCTGTCAAAGCAATAAATAGGCAACTGAGTCTGTGAGGATGGATCAGGAATGGCCAAGGAGGAGAGAACTGCCTGTTGAGGATGGGAGCTGGAGTGGGTGGCCAGGAGGGTGCAGGTAGGGCACTTGTCTATGAGGAGGGGCAGGGGTAGGACAGTGTGTGTCAAATCCAGGTGTTTTCAGAAAAATCTGTAATTGTAGATGTGTGACATCAATAAAAGCCTCCAGAAAGCTCGGGCTGCTGATGCCCTGATCCATCTGTGTGTGCAAGCCGAGCTGAACCAGGCTGTGCCAGTGCCAGCAGGCTGGGAACAGGACATTGGTTAACTCAGGCAGTGCTTCAAGCCAATAGAACTTCACACAGGGGTTCAGTCCATCAGAAAATGTGGCTGATGAGAACACAAACCAGCGCTGCTGTGTGGAATTTGCTGGAGATGGTGTTGGGGAGCAAGGGGAAAATAGTGTGTGGTTTTCTTCAAGGTTGGGAACTGTCTACAGATGGGCAGGGAAGAGTGGGAATGGGGGATGGGGGCAAGCTCTGCTGAAAGGGGACAAGAGGAGATAGGTGTTTAGCATGAGAAAGAGATCTCAGTATAAATAGCTGCCCCCAATAATTAAGGCCTAAGGAGAGAGAACAATGCTTTGGTGGTAGACCTGTGCTGCAGGAGTCTCTGGGGCATGGTTGGGACATGCCCTTGGCATTGTGTCTGCTGCTGCCTTGAGAGAGGAGACCGAGTGGTAGATGAAGGGGGACTAACTGCTGAAGTGATGCTGCTCCAGAGGGTACCTGAGTAACAGCTGCTGTCTGCCATTCCCCCCAGGCTCTGACAGGTACCTTGGGGCTCGCGAGGTCTTGCGGCTGAGCAGCCGTGACCCCTCCTCCTGGACAGTGGAGGAGGTGATGCAGTTCATCCGAGAGTCAGACCCCCAGCTGGGACCCCACGCTGACCTCTTCCGAAAGCACGTGAGTCTGCCTGGGGGGAGGGGAGGGGGTGTGTGTGCATGTGTGTGTGCATGTGTGTGCACATATGTGTGTGTGCACGTGTGTGTGTATGCACATGTGTGTGTGTGTGCACATATGTGTGTGCGCATATGTGTGTGTGCATGTGTGTGTGCATGTGTGTGTGTGCACATATGTGTGTGTATGCATATGTGTGTGCACATATGTGTGTGTGTGCACATATGTGTGTATGCATATGTGTGTGTGCATATGTGTGTGCACATATGTGTGTGTGCATGTGTGTGTGCATGTGTGTGTGTGCACATATGTGTGT
>VWZO01011419.1:54812-70324 GCA_013396975.1 Bucco capensis | reverse complement strand
ATAACCCCAACTCCTTCAGCCTATCCTCATAGGGGAGGTTCTCTAGTTCTTTAATCATCTTTGTGGCCTCCTCTGGACTCACTCCAACAGGTCCACATCTTTTTTTATGCTGAGGAGCCCAGAACTGGATGCAGTACTCCAGGTGGGGTACTCCACGAGGGCAGAGGAGAGAGGCAGAATCACCTCCCTAGCCCTGCTGCTCATGCCTCTCCTGATGCAGCCTGGGATGCAGTTGGCTCTCTTGGCTGCGAGTGCACATTGCTCGCTCATATCAGCATGTTCACTGCAAAGCTCTGGGCCTGGGTCAAGAAAATTAGTATTGCAAGGGACTGGAAGACTTCCACTCACAGATGCTGAGTGCAAAGCTGTTCTCTGGTTATTTTGAGCTTCGTGATCCGTGCCCTCCTGAGTTTCAGTGAGGGACACATTTGACTCAGCTGAAAAGCTTCAGATACTTTTGAAAGCTGTGGTGTTGGAGATGGGATGCTGGAGATAAGATGCTCCACCCTTGCTCTGCTAGCTGCTAGGACTTTGCTTTACAGGCAGTGTCAGTCTCTTTGGGTTTGCAGGGTTTGGTGCCCAGGCTTGACTTCAGGGCTGTGTGTGTCACAGCAGAACTGCTGTCAGGGTTGGCATATCTGTTACCAGGAGATCTGTCCTGCAGTGGGATAATGATGCCCCCCTGCACTGCCACTGCCTTGGTCCTTCTCTGTCAGGGAAATCTCACAGAATCATTAAGGTTGGAAGTGACCTCTAAGATCAAGTCCAACCATACCACTAAACCATGGCCCTAAGTAGAGCATCTAAATGTTTCCTAAACCCCTCCAGAGATGGTGACTGCACCACCTCCCTGGACAGCCTGGGCCAAGACTTAACAACCCTTTCAGTAAAGAAGTTTCTCATATCTAATCTAAACCTCCTCTGGTGCAACTTGAGGACATTTCCTCTCGTCCTCTCACTGGTAGCGCTGGAGAAGAGACCTACCCCTGTCTCATTCCAGCCTCCTTTCAAGGAGTTGTAGAGAGCGATAAAGTCTCCCCTGAGCCTCTTCCAGACTAAACAACCCCAGTTTCCTCTTTTCCTTCCTCCCCACCTCCATTCAGGATTTGCTGAACAGTCCTGGGTGTTTATCACCCTGCAGGTTTCCCCTCGCCACGAGGGGCTCTGGGTCTGACTCCCCAGTGCCTCAGGCTTGGCAGGATGCAGGGTTGCCCATGCAGGGATGCTGCAGTTCCCTGCAGCTCCGCTTTGCTGCCAGATGTGTTGCTTCAGCCGTTGTGGTTTTGGACACAGCCTGGCAGTGTCAGGACTTACAGGGACAGTCACAGGTGCTGTTCTCTCCCCTCCCCACAGGAGATCGATGGGAAAGCCCTGCTCTTGCTGCGCAGTGACATGATGATGAAGTACATGGGGCTGAAGCTGGGGCCAGCCCTGAAGCTCACTTACCACATCGACAAGCTAAAGCAAGGCAAGTTCTGAGAGGACGCTGGGTAGAACGGAGCCCGGATGCTCCGGCCCTAGGTGCCCGGAGCCACACTAGGCTGCTGACAGGTACGCATGCACACCCCATCCCGCCGCAGACGGACACTTTGCCGACACCTCAGCCCCACCGCAGGGCTCCAGCCACCAAGCTGCCCCTGTGCCGGCAGCCAGGCCCCGGCGGGAGCTCGGGAGGAAGCTGACACGCAGCTGGCCCCAAGGGCTTCGCAGAAGATTGGACTCATGGCTGTCCTGTTGGAAGTGGAGTGCCCGGCCAGCTCTTCTCTGTGGACTCCCGGTCCTGTCCCTGGGATGGAGCAGCAGCTCTGGGAAGAGCCAATGGGCACTGGTAGCTCACGCTGGCTCCTCTCCTTCTTGCTGTGGCTCATGTGCTCCTGGCCTCGCCTGCTCAGGATGGCCCTCAGCTCTCACTGGGAGTGCTGGACACTGTGCTTCATCAGGCAGCCTGGCTACAAGGGGTCAGTACCCCCAGCCCACACTCAGCCCCACCCCCAGCACCTTGCTGAGCTCAGAGCAGACACCACCCCATCCCCATCTTCCTCTCCTGAAGGGAGCTCGGCCTGGGGGCCACTAACCTCCTGAGCTCTGCTTGCCCCTCAGCTCCTGGCCACCCTCCCTCTGGAGACACCCAGCCAGGTGGAGGCCTTCATATTTATTCCTGACCAGGGAGGCCAAGCAACAGCACCAACCACTGCCCAGAAGCGAGGAGAGAGCTGTGGGGGACCCCAGGAGCGTGGCTGGGTCTGGCGTCCTTGTGGCACAGCTGGGCCTGGGTCAGCACTGGAGGCTGGCTGGATGCTGCACGACTCAGCTGCGCCTTTGCTCCTTTTGGTTTTGAGCTGCCTTTTGTTTTTTAAAGAAGTTGGGCATTTTTTTACAGAGTTGTCTGTTTCAAATGCCAAAACGATTTTTCTACCTGTTTTGGATCTCACAACTCTTGGAGATTTTTAGCCAGAGAGGCAAAGGTTTGTCTTCCGAAGGGCCCTCCTGGACCTCTGGTGTTTTGGTCTGGGCCAGCTCAGCGTGTGAGAGAGGCTGTTGGGCCTGGAGGTCAGAGGATCCTGGTGTAGTGCCCTGAGCTCACACTCCTCTTCCTGTCAGGGCTTTGCCCTACCTAGGGGCACCTGTTTGTTTCAGACACTCTAATGTATTTATTTGTGATGGCACTTGAGTGGTAACTCACTGTCCCAGGCACGGTACTGCAGCTGCAAGAGAAGGTTTGGGAGCAGAAGAGGTATGGGGCAGGGGCTGCCAGGCCTGGGGCTGCCTGTGCAGACAGGGACATCACCCATACCAGGAGGGGTCCAGCTGGGCAGGGCTGACAGGGGAGGCAGCAGAGGGCAGGGCAGTCCCTGGCACCCACAGCACCTCCTGCATCGCACCTGCTTCCTTTCTGCAGTGACCAAAGGGATGGGACAAGGATCTCCAGTGCAATCACTTCTCCTGTCATAAGCTCACCCTCTGCATCCAGAGCAACGTCTCACACCCTCATCCCTGCCCACTTCAAGGGCCTTAGCCAGGAGAACAGGCCCCGTGGTGGACAATCCTCCAATCCCTTGCACTGGGTCTGGTTTACCCCTAAGGGGAAAAGTTGAAAACAGAGAACAAAAACCCAAACCCCAAAGTAATAAAAATGCTTCTTCTTGTACAGCCAAGTCTGTGCTGCAGTCTCTGCTGCTCACGGTGTGCTTGGAGGGAGCTGGGGCTCTGGCCTCTCACAGAGCTCTGTCACTCACAGCATCAGCCCCTGGACACCCCTCAAGCCTCCCTGCTGCTGCTGCAGCCAGGTCCCCATGCGAGGTCAGCCAGTGCTTCCTCTGCACTTAGTTTACCTTCATATGTTTATAAATAAAAGGATAAGGAACTCCCTCCCTGCTGCCTGTGTGTGCACTGAAGGGACCTCTTGGCTGGGCCCTGGCAGTGTCTCCCCACGAGGGGAGCGTGGGCACAGGGAGTGAGGTGTTTCTTCAGGACAAACCCCTGGCTGCTCCCACCCTGCCCCTCCAGTGTTGTTTGTGGGAGCACTGTGAGAGACCTGGGGTGAGAAAGACAAACCAGCACCAGTGGTCTGGTGATGTGATGAACAGCAGCTCAGCGGTGATGACAGCAAGGCACAGCAGCTTCTGCCCAACCTCTGCTCGGCCCCTCTGGCACCCCCCAGGCTCCTGTTCTTTGCAGGTCAGCCTCTCAAAAGCCTTGAGTGTTGCTTGGTCCCATCTAAAGCAGCTTTGTGCTGCCTCACACGTAGTGTGGGGTCTCCAAACACCAACACCTGTCCAGTCCTGGCTCAGAGCCCTCTGGCATCCCCAGGTCCTGGTCCAGGGGAGCAGTTACACTTGGGGATGTGCAAGAGAGGGCTGCAGGAGTGAGAGTGGTGCAGGCAGAGGCTTTTGCAGTTCTTTGTTCCTGCCTGGAGCATGTGGGGCTCCCCTACACCTGGGGAGTGTTTGGGCAGGAAGCAGACTATGGCTGGAGGTCCTGAACCCACTGCTCTGCAAACACACCTTGAATCCACACATCTGCCCCTTCGTGGTACCCTGAGGCAGGTGGCAGCAGGTGGGCAAATATCTGCCAGCCAAGGGTGTGCACAAGGCAAGGTGGGGAGACCAGCTGAGCCCTGAGACAACCCAGGAGCACTCTGTGACATTCCTTAAGGGCTGGTTGGAGAAGGCAGGAGATAGTCACCTAGGCCCAGGATGGGCAGCAAGGTGGTGCTGCTGGGGAGAAGGAGTCATGGCTGGTCCTGGAGGTCCAGTGCCAGGTGAGATGGAAGAAGCAGTCTTTGTTTTGCTGCCTTGGGGCTTGCTGGGCACCCTAGGGCCTCTGTTCAGGTGCCTCTGGCCTAGACTTGCCCTTTGGACCACTTGTCAGCAGTGTGCTGCTCCCAGGCTGGGCTGATGGGGACCTGGGAATCCACTGTGCCAGCACTCCACCTCCACAGACAGCAGCTCCTCCTGAGACAGCAGTGTCAGGGAGTGCATACCTGCTCCCAGCCCCACAGCAGCAGAGCCTGGGGGCAGCTAGGTCCATCCAGAGCTGTTGAGGCAGTGATGCCTCAGCGAGGACCCATAGCAGCCATACTCAAATCACCAGGACAAGCCCCACGGAGGCTCATTTGAGTTGTAAAGTTTCACTGCTCCTTCTTTAACTTCAGATGCTGACTGCTCCTGCAGCCCCAGCTAAGGGCAAGCATCAAAGCAGAAAACACCTGGCACCCTGGGGTACACTCCCCAGCAGGGCACACAGGACTGTGGTGGGGCTGCCTCCTCCCTGTTGCACCACTGCAGGAGCCCAGCTCAGGGGGAGGGGGCCTGGGGGAGATTTTACCAACATGTCCCGAGTCAGGCTGTGGGGACACACAGGTTCCCCCCTCAGAGCAGGGAGAGCAGGGCTGGCTGCAGGTACTGTGGAGGGCTGTGGAGCTGGGCCTGCCGTAGCTGAGCTCTCCCCCCACCCAGCAGCTCCCAGGGAGCAGCCACAGCTCATGGCAATCAGCTCTGTCTCTGTGGCCACATAATTAGCAGCTCCTGAGGATAACAGCCATCTGCAGGAGCAGAGCACACAGGTCCCAAGAGGCTGTGGTCAGGACACAGAAGAACATGATGGTAGATAAAAGGGAGAAAGAGCTTTCTTGCTCCTCAGCACAGCCCAAGGGCAGGGGGCAGGAAGCACGAGGTGCCACAGGTGAGAGTGGCCTTGGGACAGGTGTCTCCACAGCCTGACATAGCTGGTGATTAACCTGCAGCTGAGGTGAGGCTGGAGCAGCAGCAACAGCCCCATAAGACCCCCTAGAGACACTGCTCTGGCCTTCAGTGGGTTCCTTGGTGGCACCAGGCAAGCCACACTCCCAGTTGCAGAGGAGCAGGAAGCAAACCATCCAAAAGGCACCTTGCAACAGAATTCAGTTAAAACTGGTCATTTTTCTGCCCTGTGGAGGCTGTAGGCTCAGTCCAGGGTCCCCAGGGTTCTCCACTGCTGGGGTGAACCAGTGGGGAAGCCTCAGGCAGACTTTGGCACTACCTGTCCAAACCCACAGCACATGCAGCTAACACCTTACCTACCTTACACAGGATGAATTTAACACTGGACTATTACACTTCAGTCCTTGTCCTCTTCTGAGCTCTGGAAGCAGTAGAGCAAGCACTTGGCTAGTTACTCATTTTATTACAAATAAGCATTTCATGACTGAGTCAGTTACAGTTTTGGCCAAAACAAAAACATTCCTGGAGAAAGAAAGATAAGGAATGATCCCACCCTGCCAGAGGAGCAGCTGCTTCCAGGCCAGGGTTTGCTCAGCACAGAGATCTTGACTGGCCTCAGTGTTCTTGCAGAACTGTTAGAATTGGCACACAGGAAGAACACTCAGAGCTTTCTGGGCTACAAGCAGCTATGCAGCATGTACTCCAAATAACTGAGGAAGAAAGCAGGAGAGGCTAGGTAAAGATCACTTCAGAGGAGACAGGACAGGGTTAATGGAGTTCAGCATCAGACAACAGAGGGGTTAGTATTCAGGCAGGCTCCAGCCACAGCTGTCTCTAAACTTTAATGACCTGAAGAGTTCCCAACATACAAGTGAGATGTTTCTTCTAAATGACCAAAACCTGTGTTGCTTACACTGCAACAAGAGGCAGGGGCAAAAAGAAGTGTGTTTCCCACCCCAGCAGTGTCAGGACTGAAGTCAGCAAGGCTGTGGGCACAGGACAAGGCCTGTCCTCAGGAAACAGCTTCTGTATTGCATGCAGAGCAGGACACAGCTCTGCCCTGTGGAAAGGCAACGGAAGGCTCCACTTCAATCAACCAAACACAACCCCAGGAGCTGTGCAGCCCAAGGCAGATCTCACAGGAGCAGAAAAATGCAGCATCTGGAAGTAGTTCACTTTTGTTTCTGTACCTCCCCCTTGATGCAAGGAGTTGACATTTCCCAGCCCAAGAAGCAGCACCAGCCTCCACTGGCATGAAAGGACACACAGTTACACCTCCTTTCAGGCAGCTGGGGGCTTTCCTGACAGTTTGGGGCTTTTTCTTTTCCCCCGTTTTCACATGGTCCACATTAATTGCATCCCTGGCAAGTGACATGGCACAGCCAGAGCCAATCAGGCTCCAGATTAACTCTGTTCCAGGAAGATTCTCCTGGTTGAAAGTTCATTGCCAGCAATGAATGTACCAAGACCACCAGTGCCTACTATGTTTAAATACTCCTAAATAAGAAAGAAGAAAACATTCCCCTCCTCCCCCTCAAAAAAAGCTACATAAAGCTGAACAGAGCCATCCACTGCAGCACAGCACAAGCACTAAGCAAGCCCTCAAACTGGTGTCTTCTACACAGCTCCCCAGTAAGGACTGTGGAGGGAGCAGAGGCTGGAGAAAGCAACTCAGCAGTGTCCAAGACAACCTCATGTGGTAAGGAAGGAAGCCTGCAGCTGGATTCTCCCTCACACATCAAATCACACAGCCCAATTTGCTTTTTATCTCTAGAATGGTGCTAACTGAAGAAACTCTAGAGGTGTATGTGCTGTGATGAGCTCTGCTCCACAAACAGAATCTACACAGAAAATAAACAAAGGACAGAGTTGAGGAAATAGAAATAGGTGTGGATAACAGAAACTGTAAAACCATAACTTAAGAAAGCCCAAAGCTCAGTGTTCAAGCTATTGCTGTAAGAATGCCTGGAACATCTAAAGCCTCCTTTCTTCGGTGAAGACACATCTGGATAAAGAGAAAGAGAAGAGGCAGAATTATTGCCAGTGACATGGGACCTGACAACACTCATCCTCCCAGGACACTCTGGCAATATTCAGACCAGTTACTACATCCCTAAGAATGCAATTTCCTTCTACAACTCAACATTTCAATTGTAGGGAGTGAGCACTGTTAAGCTCAGAATTAAGTCCATCCCCTTCCCAGCACTGCCCACAGCCTGCACCAAAGGAAAATCTTCATTATGGTACAGCTATTAGAAGAGAGTTGAGCTGGGATGTGCACCAGGCAGGGCAGGCAGGGGACACACCACGCATGGCAGTGTTACTGTCCCTACAAGTTCATTTGGAGACAGCCTCCAAGCTGTCAAGTATCCAGGCAGCACCCAGACTCGTCCCATCAGGGAGCACACTGGATAATGTCAGTGAGACGAAGGTTCAGATTATCTCCAGGAGGATAAAAAATGGACAGGGAGGAGTCTTCAGCTTTTAGCTGGCTCAGATCTGGAGCAAACTAACACCTCATGACCTCAGCTGTATCAGTACAAGGGCCAGTCCCGTGATGAAGGATGGGGAGGTACTTCTGTGCCAGGCTCAGGCTAACCTTTATTTTCAGTCTGCAGTTAACTTTAGAAGCATCTGTTCTATGGAGGAAAGGAGGAGGAGGGAGGAGTTGAACGTATTTGGTCCCCTGGCATTCAGCAGTGAAACCCCTGTTCTCACTCAACATGTATGTGCAGAAATGCTGCTTCACCTCTCCCACACACCACACAAACCAGAGAGAGCAGAGGGGGATGCATTACATCCACAAGCACCTCCTGCTCCAAGGGAGGGCTCATGTAAAAACACTGCTTTTTTTGCTGGTGAAGTCTGGATCTCAGGTTTTAGTGCCTGCCCCTCTAAGATGGCATTAAATAATATGTAATATCTGCAGCAGCTGTTACAATTCAGAGCTCAAGCTCACTGGCTTGACAGAGAAACTTTGTGTCTCAAGAGATGGGGGGGGATTGGCTATTCCATAAGTGTTTTTTGGCAAAGGCAAGAGCTTGCTCCCAAAATACTCAAATTTCTAAACCAAGTAACCCCTTGCTCAGCTTTGCCTCCAGCTTCAGCAATATCTGCCTCTATTTGTGCTCCATTTCTTTATCTAGATTCACCTCAAACTCCCATATGTATTTTTATACTTTATTACATGTCAATTTGCTAAGGAAATACCCTCCCCCATCTGTCACACACCCCCCTCAGCACAGCTAGAACATGGGTGTGAGCATCAGCACTTCCCATGGTGTGCCTGTTGTCTACCAAGTATGTGAAACATTCAGATGCCAGGAGGAAAAACTGGGCAAGGAGGGGTTCTTTCCCCCTATGGAAAGAGGCTGAGGTCATTAAAAGTTACCAGGAATCAGTCATGGTTTACTGATGGAAACTTCAGCTCTGTTATCTCCAGGTCAGGTGAGCTGCTGCCACTTCGATCGCTGTATGTGTCCCTGTGGAATTCAGACAAACTTGGTTTGACAGAGCACAAGTGCTTGAAAGAGCCAGACCTGCATCAGCAATTAGCAGCGTTTGGTAGTAAGCACTGCTGGCTGAGGACACACAATTCCAACTGTAGCCATCCCTTTGGAAAGAGGGCTGAGCCATCATCCATTTTAGGGTTTGTGAATGAAAATGATTATACACAGAATAGGCCTTTGATAAGGCAAAGTTATTCTCAATGAAACTCGTTGAACAGGAGAGGAGCCTGGCTAACCACCCATAAGCCATTCTGTTTCAGCTTCCCAGGAACAACTGATTGACTTTAATCCACTTAACAGCTTTTTGCCCCCCCAAAAATCACAGAGTAATTCAGATGGGAACAGACCTCAGGACAGCTCCACCACAGAGACAGCAAGCAGATAAGACACAGCTGCTCAGGGCATTATCCATCACCTCCTCGAGTCCTCCCAGTACAGAGACTGAGCAGCTCTTCAGGGGAACGAACACCAATGCATGACTGAGCTAATAGTGGAAATGTTACTTATGTCCACTCAGACCCTCTCTTATTTCAATGTCTCCTCTTCCCACCAGGCTCTTCCATGGTGATCCTGGTTTCATCTTCTTGAGGACATCTCTGCACGTGCTCATGCACTGCTCTTAGGGCCTCCATAAAGCCTTCCCTCCTCTAGGCTGAACAAGCCCAGCTCCTTTGCTCTCTGCTCACTGGGCAAGTATTCCTGTCTCCTGATCTTACCAGCAGCACTCTACTAAACTCTCTCCAATTTATGCATGTTTTAGTTGTAGCAGGAGACCCAAACTGCACAGAACATTCTAGATGTGGTCTAACAAATGCCAAGGAAAGAGCCACAATCGCTTCTCTCCATCCACTGGCTGTACTCTTAACACAGCCCAGGATGCCATTGGCCCTTCCTTCACTGCCAGCATATACTGCTGGTTCACATTCAGTTTGCTGTTCACCAAGACCTCAGCAGAGGTGCTCAGTCCCCAGCCTGTGTTACTCAAGGGTTTCCCAGACGCAAGACTCCTTGGTAAGCTTCAGCAGGTTCCTGCTGACCCAGTCCTCCAGCCCAGGCCCCTCCACCAGTGATCCTATCCTCAAGGGTACAGTCTGTTCCCCCTAAACTGCTGCCACATGCACACCTCATTAAAAGTGCAATGCTGAGACTTATCTGAACACATGAGGAGAGTACAGGCTGGGCTGTAACTGCCACCAATCATTTTATGTTATATGCTAACTATGAAACAATTTGTGATCACAATCGCAAGAGACTCTAGAAGCAGGTAATACTAACTCAGGATGCTGCAGTCCAGAGGAAACTTCAGCTCCTCTGCTGTGACAAACTACTTGAAACTTAGAAGTGCAAAGGCAGGAGGTGAAAATATCCGTCAAGCCTTGGAAGCACTGAAATGTGGCATCTCCACACAAGAACTCTTCAGAACAGATCAGTCAGACCACAACTGACATTGACACAGAAAGGCCAATACTGCCATTTTTGCATTGTTTTATCTTCATATATTCAGTGCTTTTTCTCTTTTACATTTAGTTTGGTTTGTTTGGTGCATGTTAGCACTCCAGCTACACCAGCAAATCCTCTGTGTTCTCCTCTATAAGGAGGAAAATGAGTCACTACCAAAGTGATGTTTATTTGTAGCATATTGCCACAACCACTGAGCAGAGCTGTAGGGCATTACGGAGCAGCAGAAGGAAGCAAATGCACCATCAGGGTGCATCAGGTCTAGCCAAAACCTTAGCTGCTCTTAAGTACCAATCTGTACCTAGGACTTGTACAAGCACCCAGTAGTCACCCAGCTTCAGCTCTCTAAACACGTCAGGAGCCTCACCCCAAGTCAGGAGCTCACTGCAGGGCACCTCCATGGCACTACAGTCAATCTGAAAATGCAAAGCATGAGGTTTCCAAGAACGAGTGGAAAGAAGAGGTGCTGCAGATACCACCTAGGTACCCTCCAGTGACTTTCTGCCAAGAGGATTCTCTGGTTTATCCTCTAGGAAGAAGTACTGCCCTGTGAAAGGTGTGACTGGTGTCTTCCTTCAACTCACCTGGGTGAGAGCCTGCAGCCCTTCTGTAGGTAATGTGTGAGTCTTCCTGCAGATGCCAGGAGGAGGCCAAAGTATGGGGGAGATGGCTTAATTGGTCTGGAGAGGAATTCAGGGTGGTACTGCACACCAACAAAGAAAGGATGCTCTAAGAGAAAGAAACAGAAAAGGTTAGTGTCAAGTCTCTTAAGCCTGAAGCTGAAGTGCAGTTGAAAGCACTGATCGCATTGTAGCCCCGATGCTGGGGAAGAAGTGTCTATCCTGCCTTTGGCCCTAAATGGACAGGCACAGGGAATTCTTTTTTTAATGATTCCATCCATAAAATTACACTGAGAGAGCCTGGACTGGTCTCACATCAAAACCTGCATGATTACCCTCCAAACATTTGCACTTGTAAACAGCTACAGCCACAAACTAACTGCAGAGGTACTCACCTTCCAACTCAACCACTTCCATCCGCTCTCCCTCCTCATCCTGGCCTACAAACTTCAAACCTTGCTCTTCAAAACACTTCTTCAATTCTGGATTAACCTAGAAGAGCAAACACAAGAAAACTCTTGTTCTCTTGTGTCTGGACCACACAGAAAAACTCAATACTTACAATAGTGTTTTTACCTCAAACCTGTGTCTGTGTCTCTCTTCCAAGAAATCGTGATCTCCATACAGTTTCCCTACACAGAAGGAAGACATTTCTTAGAGCAAATGCCAAACAGTTCCCATGATGCCAAGTTTGAAGAAGTTCACATGAATAGCATCCATCAGAATCTGCCACTTTGGAGCGGACCAAACTCACTGATCTCTATTTCATTACCAGAACATTACCTGCAAAGCACCATGCTTTAATATTCCCACATCTCACCTCCCTATTCCCACCCTATGTGCACACCATTCCCAGGAAACACTTCCAAAAGAGGTAAGAAATGCCTTACTCATGATTGAATTCTTGGTTTGGAAGAGTGTCCTTCTCTTGCCAAGCCTCATGGTGCCACCCATTTGCCCAGGATTATGTTCTGGCATGTCTATGACCTGCAAAAAGCATTCAGAGAAGAAGGTGAGACAGAGGGAGGAATAATAATTGCAGGAACCCTCTGAAACAGTAATGAGGAGACAAAAAACCCCAACATCCACCCAGAAAACAAGCAAACTGAGACAAGGAACACTGTCTTGACAAGGTGGACCCACAGAAGCAGGTTAGTTAGCTGAGGTAGTCTAGCAGAGGCTGCACAGAACATACAGAAGGTTTATGGATATTCAGGAAGCTTTAGCATAGATCTCAGTCAAAGCCTTCACAGATCACACACACCAGTACTGTGCTATTTACTGAACTAAATGCTAAACAAACAAGCTAATTTATAGAAGCAAAAGCCTCAAATCACAATCACTTATACTGGTTTTTGAAAACATACTCCTTTTGAGGAGCATCTGAAATTACAGCAGAAGTCAATCATCATGGTGGAGCCTGCAGGCTAAGAAAAGCAGGCTCAGGATTCTGTCCACAAATGTTCCAAGGAACTCACATCTATGTTAATTTCTGAAATCATAATCAAAGAGTCGCACAGTGGAATCTGGACATCACCAAATCTCTGTAAAATCAGTTACCTTTCAAATGGCCCTTTAAGAACCTTCTACCTCTTAGAAAAAACATTGTTTTAGGAAAAAGTGTAATTAAAACTAAATAAATAAAAGCCTATCAGTGTTTGACCTATAACAAGCACTGCACACTGCAATGCAGCAACTACCACACAGTTAACAAGGCACAGACATTTTCTTCTCAGATTAGTAATGATGGCAGACAGACCTAAAAGCCACAAGAGGTCATAAGCCAAGCTCTTAACTGTACCAAAAAGCATGTGCAGAGCAGTCCAGCACAGTCCAGATACTACAAGCAAATCACCATAAACTCACCACTGGATGAGCAGTTTTGGGGTCAAATTCTGTGGAGTTAGCATCTGCAATGTAACATTCATCAATTAGAAAGATGAAGTCCCTCACATCCTGATGTGCACTTACAGGAACTCCCCCAGGTACCCCCAGGTGTTTCAGTGACCTCCAGAGCTGCCAGCCCAGCCCCACACCACAGCAACTGGACTTCAGCACCTCAGGGCAACCAGTCTGGGTGGGGGGGTCTTCATTCCTACTGGCTGTGCTGGGAATTTAGGTTGCTCAGCACACACAGGCAAAACTCCACTGAGGTGATCCTCACTCCAAGCATTATAAACATGCCTTACTCCATTGATTTTTATTGGAACAGGATGAAGAAATTGTTCTTTTTCCTTTGAATTAGCAAAGGAGTTGAGGAATTTTATAGGCCTAGGAAAAAAATATTTACCTACCAATTAAAAGTTAAAGGTATTAAAAAAAAACAACAGTTATTACTCAAGCAAAGAAATGACCAAAACCCAGGAAGGTTTCTGTGCAATTACCTTGCCAACCAAGAACACTGCGTGCAAACTCCACCACTGCTAACTGCATTCCCAGACACACTCCTGGGGACGACAAAGTACACAGGTCAAGTCAGGACAAGGACCACTGAGCACACACACCTTCCCAGATTAGTCTTGAGCCAGAGGAAAACCTGGATGAGGCAGACCTCTGACTTAGACTTAGGGGTCTGCTTGCTCCATACCAACTCCATTCTCACTTCTCTGCCCACTCCCCTTACACAGTCCCAGTCACTCACTATGGCCATTGCATTTCAATGCAGTCACAGATCTCTTCATGCCAAAATCACCACAGCCACCCCAAACTTCCTTAGAGACTCCTACCCTCATAACAGACTCTCCTGGTCATTGCATCCAGCCAACTCCCAACCACTCCAGAGCTAAGTACAGGTGATGGCTGAGTTACTCTCAGCCAATTACTTTCCATATTGTACATTCTAAGTGCTACTTAACCAAGTGAAACTCTTGCTGCAGACCAGCTGAGCTGTTATTCAACCTCCTCCTTCTGATGGATAAAACATGTTTCTCACCTAAAAAGGGTTTTTTCTGTTTTCTTGCCCAGGAAATAGCTTGGATTTTGCCTTCTGTCCCACGAACACCAAATCCACCAGGAACCAGAATTCCACTGCACGAGGATGAAAAGATTCCATTCACATGAGGATCACCTGCATGGTTCCCCTCAACCATGCACCACCCTTCTCCTGTAAAATCTTGGACTTGCAAGACTTCACTCCTGAAAAGGGCTTCAAAGTGCTCTGCATGGCAAGGCCTGTCTGCAGCATGGTTTCCAGAGCACTTCACATGAGACGTCACATAAAATGTCACAGAATGTTCAGCGAAACATTTTCTAACTGCAATTTCTACCTTATCAAGAAATCTCAAACACAATGCAGCTTGCAGTACTAGTTCATGTTGCATGACTTGCATGCTCTGCACCAAACGTGTTTGCAAACTTATCAACCAGCCAGGCCCATGCTGAGGAATCCACTGGCTGCAGTGCCAAGTTATCATGGAATCATACCATGGTTAGCATTGGAAGAGACCTTTAAAGCTCATCTAGTCCAATCCCCCTGCACTCAGCAGGGACATCTTCGACAAGATGAGGTTGCTCACAGCCCCAAACAACCTCACCTGGAATGGTTCCAGGGGTGAGGCAACTACCACCTCTCTGGGCAACTTGGCACAGTGTCTCACCATGCTCAGTGTGAAAAATATCCTCTTCTATCCAATCTAAATCTCCCTCCTTTAGTTTAAAGCCATCACCTCTTGTCCTGTCCCAACAAGGCCTTGCTAAAAAGATTGTCTCCATCTGTGTTACAGGCCCTTCAAGTACTCAAAGGCTGCAAGATCTCCCCAGAGCCTTGTCTTCTCCAGGCTCAACAACCTCAACTCTCTCAGCCAGTCTGCAGAGGTGTTCCTGCCCTCACATCATTTTTGTGGCCTCCTCTGGACCCGCTCCAATAGGTTCATGTCCTCCTTACACTGAAGACTCAAGAGCTGGACCCAGAACTGCAGAAGAGGTCTCACCAAAGCAGAGCAGAGAGGCACAATCCCCTCCTGATCTGCTGGCCATGCTGCTGGGAATATAGCCCAGGATTCAGTTAACCTTCTGGGCTGCAAGGGCACATTGTTGACTCATGTCCAGCTTTTCACCCCCCAGCCCCCCCAGGTCCCTCTCCACAGGGCTTCTCTCAATCACATCATCTCCCAGCCTGCATTTGATATCAAGGATTGCCCTGACCCAGGTGCAGAACCCTGCACTTGGGACTCCAAATTCTGCAGGAGGTTCTTTGTTCTCCTGGTACCACCTCTGCCTGCCTCTCAGAGCTAACAGCCTTACTGGTTCTTGTTTCCTGGGCTAACTCTTGCCAACTCTGCATCCTAACACTTCTTCCCTTCTCACACTTTCTACCTAGAGAATCATAGAATCATAGAATGTTAGGGGATCACCTAAATGAGGTCACACAGGAATGTGTCCAGGCAGCTCTGCAATGTCTCCAGAGACTCCACTGCCTCCTGGGCAGCCTGTTCCAGTGTTCCACCACCCTTACTGTGGCAAAGTTTTTCCTCATGTTAATACTAAACCTCCTGTGGTCCAACTTGCTCCCATTCCCTCTTGTCCTAACATTGGATGACACTGAGAAGAGCCTGGCTCCCTCCTCCTGACACTCACCCTTAGCATATTTGTAAATATTAATGAGGTCTCCTCTCAGTCTCCTCTTGTCCAGGCTGAAGAGACCCAGCTCTCTCAGCCTGTCCTCATAGGGCAGATGCTCCACTCCTTTAATGATCTTGGTGGCCCTGTGCTGGACTCTCTCCAGC
>VWZO01011419.1:18493-38053 GCA_013396975.1 Bucco capensis | reverse complement strand
CTGCTCCAAATATGCCACACACATTTTCCCTTTGCCTAGTTTTACCTGGTCATAAATTATCCAAAATATTCTCGCAGGTTTTTAGCTGTGGAGCAGTACATTTTCTATGATGCTTTAATCACCCTTCTTGTGACAAATGTGATTGATTACATGGAAGTATAGTCTTAAGAAGTAAATCATTCAGTCTCTTGGTTTCATGTATCAGTACAGACTGGGAACTGATCTGTTGGAAAACAGCCCTGGGGAGACAGACCTGGCAANGAGGGCTGTGGAGTCTCCTTCTCTGGAGACATTCCAGAGCTGCCTGGATACATTCCTGTGTGAGCTGGTCTAGGTGATCCTGCTCTGGCAGGGGGGTTGGACTAGATGACCTTTCTAGGTCCCTTCCAACCCCTGACATACTGTGATATTGTGATATTTCTTAATGCTGCATCAAGCTGTTTATCTCCTGTTCTCTCCTCCTTTCCTTTGTCTTTCCTGCATCTTCCCTGCAGGAAGCCCTGTAGCTGGAAAAGCATCACTGTCACCGTGCTCCTCTTTCTCAGTGCTGCAGCCTTCCTGGCTGTTCTCTCACAATTCCTGCTCTGTAATCTTTGCTAAAATAATATTTCTTTTTGTAGTGGCACAACCTTCACAGCAAGAGGAACTGTCTGACTGTACAAGAGGCCTATCCAAGTGATCTAACAAATTAAAAATACCACTTCCTGACCCAAATACTAAGAGGGATTTGCCTCTGAGGAGCTTATTGACATGTTGGTGGGTGTTGTGCATATCAGAGAAGCAGCCTGTGTATTCACAGTGAACAGGTTACAGGTGAAGTACATTGCTGTTAATTGCAGCTAATGTGCCAGATTTGTTACCCACCAGTCACAATTACACCAGGCATTGCTGGCCTGGGGAAGGTTACAGCAGGAGCACTCCTGAGGGTATATACCTGTAGGTATCAGGAGGATGGGACCAGTCTTTATTCTGTGGTACCTAGTGACAGGACTAGAGGCAATGGGCACTAACTAGCACCCAGGAAATTCCATTTGAAGATGAGGAGGAACTTTTTTACTTTGAAGTTAGTGGAGCCCTGGCCCAGACTGCCCAGGGAGGTGCTGGAGTCTCCATCTCTGGAGAGATTCCAAACCCAACTGGACACATCCTGTGCAAGCTGCTCTAGGCTGTCCTGCTCTGGCAGGGGGATTGGACTAGATGATCTCCAGAGGTCCCTTCCTACAACTAACATTCTGTGATTCTGTGATCTCCAGACCCTCTGCAGTTGAGGCTTTTGTCCCCAGGGTTCCTATCCCTAAGAGGGTGTGTGAGCACCCTCTATGCTGTGGTGGCTGCAGGTGTGGTGTTTGGTGTGGGTGAAGCATGCACTGATTCCAGAAGCATATATTGACCTGTCTGGGGACTGAGCTGAGCCAAGGCTGGGATAGGACTTGATGATCATAAGGGTCTTTACCAATTCTGTAGCTCTGCTCTTGGTCATCTGATGTTCCTGGTGGCCATCACAGAGACTGCTCTGTCAGCCTGTGTGGTGGGTTGTGATACAGTGCCATGTCCCCAGGCAACTGTGCCAGGCTAGGTGGATGCTGTTCCAGGCTCTCTTTGCTGGCAGTTATGTGGCTGCTGTCTGTCTGGTGGAAATGTGTGTGTCAGAGGATTCTGTCATTGTTGATCTTCCCTTCCAGCATTCCTCTGGCCTGCCAGCGTATTTCTCCATGCACACATTCTCTTGTGTGTGGAATCAGCTGTACAGGCACAGCTGCCTCTTGCCTTCCCCAGAGTCAGCAGGTTTCCACTTGATGCTGGTGTGCAGTAACTCTGCACAGGAGCAGTGCACAGTGTCTGAGAATGCTCAGCATTGCCTGACAGTGCTGTTTGGTTTCTCCATGAAGGGCTCTTCTTGCTTTCTTCTGTTATGCAAGTAGCTTGTAAGTGAGATGAACCTCAGTTTCCAGCTCTGTTTTTGAGGGAAGAGTGGTGATGGGTGTGGTGGAGCGATGGCAGTGAGTGTGCACAAATACAGGAAAGGGTTTGGGTCTGTGAGTGCACTGTCTGGGTGCCTTGGCTCCAATTGTCTGGTGGTACATCCCAGTCAGAAACAGAGAGGTTGAGCTGCTCCGGGGCTGGGTCCGGAAGTCCTGGAGTTTCCCGTTTCATGACTGGGGCATAATACATCTGCCTGTGGCAACTGCTTTGGGACTGAAGGCAAGTCCTTACTTCCAGAGGTATATGTAACCATTCAGACACATAAATCATTCCCAGTGCCTAATTAAGGCCTTAGGGTCTGGATAGTCAGTGGTGCTTAAGAGATAACTGCAGTCACTGGGAGCTATTGTGAACATTAAATGGTGTGGAATAAGAGTGACCCAGAAAAGTCAAATCACAAATATCTCAAGTTATGCAAATCTGCAGCAGCTTTTTGGAGGAGAATTGGAGAAGAGCAGTGGTATTGTGTCACCTTTAGTAAGTTTTGCCCTTGCAATGTCTTGTTCTCAGCTTCCAGTGGTGAGATTGGGAATATTTTCCTTTCAGAAATATGAAAGGAGATGAAATAGATCCACTCTGTTTGTTTAACAGGATTTGAATCACAGCAGAACAAATTAACTGGAAAGCATGGCTCAGAGGACTCGCAGGGTTCTTGGGAATGCTAACGTGTCACAGGGATTATGTGAGGAAAGAACACACTGAAACTCTCAAATACTCCCTTCAAATTCCATATTGTTTAGGTGCCCATTGATGCAGGGAAATGTTTATTGTGATATTATGTGAATATAATATTAATGATCTTGAGAATAATAATACAAAATTAAATTATATATTAATATATTACTATATTGTTTATCATTTTGCTGTAAGTTAGACTATAGGTATTGGAATTTACATTTTCTCTGGAAGTTATATTTAACTTTTTTTTCAACAGAGGTTTTTTTCTCAACAAGTTCACTTTGCTCATCATTCATTTTGCATTCCTTTTCTTTGACAGCCTTAAAATTCTACAGAAAAGTTGATTTTGCCTAATTATAACATCTGTTATAATGTGTGGTGAGAGACAGAATGTCCTACAAACAGGTACTTTGGCAGATGTGTTGGAAGGATTGGTGTGAGAATGGCGGTGGTGGAAGGTCATTACTTTTTGTGTACCTTATGTTCTATCTAGCCCTCGACATTTCCAAGGGCTGTCACCACAGTTCTGGAGGAGGTGGGAGTGTTCTGCTATTTCACTGTGACTCTGGCTTCATAGCCTCTTTTTCTGCCTTCGCTAATAACAATCACCATTTTAGACTTGTGCAGAACCAATTATCTTAAGCCTTCAGGTGTAAGCCAGTTGTCCACTACCCTGAATCACACTGTTGCCCTGTCTTCTGAGATCTTGTTGCCCAAACAGAGCATTTTGACTGTGGCTTTGCCCTATTTCTTGGCTCCAGTTGCGCCTGAGAAGCCCTCTCTGCCTAGGCAGTCCAATGCAGCAGTTCTGGGTGGTGTGTGATCACACAGCAGGGCTGTGTGGAAACAAGCCTGAGTTTTAAAAGAACAAGCAAGTACAGATGGAATTACATGTGCCTGTCATGGTATTTGGTGTTTAGAGCATAGATGTGCTCCCCTGAGCTAGTTATGCCTCTCTCACAAGCATGCACCTCTGAGACACTGCCCTGAGATCCAAGAGGCATCTACTTCTTTATTAAGGATGAACACAGTTGCTGCAGTCAGGACTGCTGCAGCCTCCTCTTAGCGTGGTCACTCCGGAAGATGAAAATGTGACCTATTGCAACAAGATTTTGAGAATCGGATACCAGTTCAGGCCAGTAACTCCTCTTCTCTATGTCTGAGGGAAGGTGCAGCTGAAGATGACCCTGCACTGGGCTGTTTCTCACAGTGGTGAGATGTCCATGAGCTTGGCTGAGATGCTGTAGAAAAGAGTCTGGCAGATGGGTGGTCTCACTGCCCACATTGCATCTCTGCTGTTTGCATGGAGTACCTGTCTCAGTCATATTATGTTGGGTGGGTTTCAGCTCACACTCTTCTGACTGCTGCCTACTCCCAGTGCCCTCCACATGCCCCAGATGGCAACAGCAAGCATCCTTGACACCATCCATCTACCCAGACCTATGCCTTGGTGGCAGCAGAGGGCTTTGCAGGAGAAGGCTGGGAGTGGCAGTAACAGGCTGGAGGCTTGCTCCTTGTCCTTTCTGCCTTAACCCGGCTGTCACCCCAGTGCTCTACCACCTGCTCTGCCTGAGCCCAGAGCCAGCTTTGACCTGCCCCTAAAAACTTCATATAGTATCTAGGGTGAGCCAAACCCTCTCAGTCTTGCAAAAATCACATGGCCTTTTGCTCAAAACCCTTACTGTAATTTGAGAACTTCACAGCAAACTGCAAAGCACATGCACAATGCACCCTCCCACAGAACCACAGAATGTCTGGGGTTGGAAGGGACCCACAAGGATCACTGACTCCAACTCCTGTCTGTGCACAGGACAATCCCAATGTCACACCATGTGTCTAAGCACATTGTCCAGATGCTTCTTGAATTCAGTGACAGTTGGTGCCTTGACTGCATCCCTGGGGAGCCTGTTTCAATGCTCCACCACTCTCTGGGTGAAGAACCTTTACCTAATACCTAACTTGACCCTGCCCTGGGTCCTGTCGCTGGTCACCAGAAAGAAATCAGCTTCTGCCCCTCCTTCATCTCTGATGAGAAACTTATAAACTGTGATGAGGTCTCCCCTCAGCCTCCTCTTCTCCAGGCTGAACAAATCAAGTGACTCAGCTGTTCCTCATATGCCTTTTCCTCCAGACCCTTCACCAGCTTTGTGGCCTCCTCTGGTTGCTAACAACTTGTTCTCCTTCTTGTACTGTGGTGCCCCAGACAGGCAGGCACTGGAGTGTGCACCACAGTATGCAACAGAATGAACATTTACACAGCCCTAGCACGTGTACGGGAGGTGCAGTTCCTCCAACCCTCTGCTCTCCTCTGTGCTGCGCAGGGCACACCAAAGGATCTCCTGCAGAAAGCAGGAGTTCAGGCAGGTCTAGCTGGTTTTTGTGGCACTAACATCATGACACACTGCAAACCACGAGAAGTAATGTATCTGAATGCTGCCCTTCCCTTGGAGGAGCACACAAAGCCTCCTGATAACAAGGTGGAGCATCTCCAGGCTGCCAGGGCATGCTGCTGGCCCCTGTTGAGCCCTGGCAGCCAAGAGGACAAAAGCACAGCCCAGGGTGCATCAAACAGAGCAGGAGCAGCCAACCAGGGGAGGGGATTGTCCTGTGGTATCCAGTGGTAGTGCCTCACCTTCAGCACTGAGGGCAATGCTGGGGCCCACAACTAAAGAAGGATGTGAAGGTCCCTGAATGCATCCAGAGGAGAGCAACAAAGCTGGTGACAGGGCTGGAAGGCATGTCCTCTGAGAAGCTGCTGAGGAACTGGGTTTGTTTCATTTGAAGGGAAGGAGGCTGAGAAGTGACCTCATTGCTCTCTACAGCTTCTTGAGGAGGGAATGTGGAGAGGAAGTTGCTGAGCTCCTCTCCCTGGTACCCGGTGACAGGATGCATGAGAATGGTTCGAAGCCGCATCAGAGGAAGTTCAGACTGGATGTCAGGAAGCAGTTCTTTACTGAGAGGGTGGTCAAACACTGGAACAGGCTTCCTGGAGAGGTGGTTGATGCCCCAAGCCTGTCAGTGTTTAAGAGGCATTTGGACAATGCCCTTAATAACATGCTTTAACTTTTGGTCAGCCATGAAGTGATCAGACAGAAGGACCAGAGGGTCATTGTATATTGCTTCCAACTCAAATAGTCTATTCTATTCTATCTCATATACTTCTGACGTACCCTGGACATTCTGCCTCTGAGTACCTGTGGAAAGCATCATTAGCTGTTTTTAATGCAGAATGCTGGGGGCAGTTAAAAATCAAGAAGTAAGAGTGATTGCTCTCTGCCCTTCTCCAGAGTCACCCTCAGTTCTTACTCTGTGGCTGCTGAAACAGAGATAATACAGTTCCTATTGTGATCCAAATGTCTACCGAAAGGCTTCTTCAGTGGTGATGATGGCAGCTCTCTCTTCAAAATGGAGGTGTGTACTAGCTGAGGTACAACATTGCTCTTTCTTCTGAGGAGATTCTGAAAATCCCCATGTTTTAGTTTCTCCTGACCAGTTTCCATCAATATGTGGATCAAAGCTGCTGCAGTGCTCAGCCAGGCCTTGGAATATGCTGGAGAAGCTCATTTACATCTGGTTTTCACAATGTGCCCTCCACTGGATTTCATCTGATGTTTCTTCATAATAAATCTAGCAGGGGTGATGCGGAGTCATTGGCAAAGTCGAGCATATAGTACAGACTTTGACCGGGGAAGAAAATCCATGCAAACTGATGTTTGAGGGAGGTGAATCGTACACTCTAAGTTCTGTGGCAGCTCTTGGCCTCTCGTCCCGCCTAGCGATGGCTGCACTCTGTCTTCTCCAGAGATGTCCACAAGATGGTGGAGTTGATTAGGAAAAGAAGAGAAGAGTTTCTGAAGTAACCAAGGGACTTGGCCAGAGGTGGTGACATGCTTGGGGACCTCAGAGCTGCTCTCAGGATCAAGTTCAGGAGCACCACATGCGTCTTAGGGGTTAGAAGGCATTTGGCAGGACCCTTCTGGGTCGGTCTTTGCAGTGCCATCTCAAACGAGCTCTAGTTTGTCCCACTGAGACTGAGGAATTCTGATCTTTCCTGATAGATCTTGATTCTTTCAAGACAGAGTTTCTTCACCTTCAGGCCTCTTCCTATCTTTTTATTCATGAGGAAGAATAGTCTTTTTCCTAGGAAACAAGGAGTGAACCTATTGCTTGGTGCTGTGGAGCTCATCCATGCTAGAAAGTAAACATTTTGATGAGAGTGTTGTGAGACCTAAAAAGAAGGTAACAGTGAGCAGGGCTAGCTAACGAAGGGGAGCAGATCATCAGAGAGAGGTTTGGGTAGGAAGAAGAAGTGTTGCAAATGCAGGAGGCAGCATGTTCTCAGGATTAAAGGTCTCAACCCTGTGTGATGAAGCCTGTGTTGCTCTTGGAATGAGTGATGGACTAAGACCAGCTCACCATCTTTACTCTGGGGAGGCCATAGAATCACAGAGTCTTTATGGTTGGAAACAATCTCTAGGACCATCAAGTCCAGCCATCTACCTATCACCCCCATGCCACTCAACCGTATCACTAAGTTCCACACTTACGCTTTTTTTCAATACCTCCAGGGATGGTGACTCCACCACTGCCCTGGGCAGCATGGGTCAATGCCTAACAACTCTTTATATGAAGAAATGCTTCCTAATATCCAATCTAAACCTCCGCTGGTGCAACATGAGGCCATTTCCTCTTGTCCTCTCACTGTTAACCCAGGAGAAGAGGCCAATTCTCACCTCGCTGCAACCTCCTTTCAGGTAGTGGCAGAGAGAGAGAGATCAGGTGTCCCCTGAACCTCCTCTTCTTCAAACTAAATCATCCCAGTTCCCTCAGTTGCTCAGTCTCTCCTGTGTAAGGTGTCCTCTTTGGGGACAGTCTTTTGGTATCTACAATGAAAAGGGCATTAGAGATTTGTGTTTCCATTACTGGCTACACCAATGACTTGTGAGCCTGTGTCCTCCCCACTTGGAGTCACAAAGAGGCTTTAGTTCCACTCATGAGACTGGCCAGCCAGGGGTCTGAGCCTGCTCTTGTTTCTCTCATTTCAGTTAGAGCTGCATCTCCTACCTAAAGCAAGCTCAGATCTGCCAAGGACAGCTGCTGTTCAAGTGGTGATGGAAGCTGATTGAGCTGTCGATCTCTTTTTGGCCAGCCTGGTGGAGGTGCAGCCTGCAGGCTCTTGTGTTTGCAGCTAGACTCCTGCAGATGTCATGCACGGAGAAGCTGCAGATCCAGTATGAGAAGTTTTACTTAAAATAATGAAGTTTCCTTCTCTGAGAGGTGCTGTGCTGCTGAGATGTTTGCTGGACATCTTTCTAAGGAGAGGAATCAGACAGGCCATCTGGAGCCTACAGAGTCTACTCTGCTCTTTCAGCATTCTGGGTTTCACAGACTCACAGAATCTCAGAATGTTAGAGGTTGGAAGGGACCTAGAAAGATCATCTAGTCCAACCCCTCTGCCAGAGCAGGATCATATAGATGAGTTTCCAGCTTGTGCTCTGGAGAGGCAAGGCCACTTGCCACACGGTCTGTTACGGAGGTGTGCAAGGATAAGAGGCAAGTTATCAAGAGCTTATTGTCTACCTGGATGATTGAGCAAAGTTTAATTACATCTGCTCCCAGGAGAGCTGTCTGTGCCTTGTAGATGAACCATGCATTTTAGATTTCCTAACAGTCTGCTAGTCCTCCAGCCCAGTAAGTTGCCTCTAGTGGTGACCAGGGAAAGGTGGTGTGAGGACTTTGTAGTGAGTCATCCAAGAAAAAGAATGGTACATGGAGAAGAGACTTGCCACCCCCAAGCAATACGCTGTTTGTATTTTTGCCCTGATTCATCTACCTTTAATGTTTTTAGCCTGACATATTCCCATACAGCCATTTACATCTGCCTCTTCCTGTTGTGAGCTTGACCATCTAGGGGATTTCTCTGGTGCCTCTCAAGCCAGCATCCAAATCCTTGTGCACTGACTGCTGGGTTTGTACTTTCAGGACTTAAGTTTTATCTGCTTTCAGGTAACACCTTCTGTTCTTATTGACCAAGGAGAGTAATTGTTCCACTACCTCTTAGTAGCCACAGATAGGTGTTATAAAATTACCTCACAGAGCTGTTCATTAGACAGAGCTGTAGTAATGAACAAGGTTTTGAAGAAGAGGTTTGGTACATAGAGGTGTTATGGCTAGGTGATAGATCTTCAGGAACTTCACCCTGTCATGCCAGACTATGCTAGGAGGCCCCACAAACAAACACATGCCATCCCTGCTTCTTGTGCATTTGTCAGTCATAGAATCATAGAATCAATACGGTTGGAAAAGATCTCTGAGATCCTTGAGTCCAACCATTAACCTAAGAGCACCATGCTCACCACTAAACCATGTCCCTAGGTACCTGTCATTGTGATAAAGTACAGGGAAGCTCATCAGGAATTTGATAAATGGGCAGAGCTTGCTGTGCTGGGAACTTCTGCATGGGGACAGGAAGGTCCTTGCCAGCCACAGAACAGGGAGTTCAGTGGTGTGCAAGATCATGCAATCTCACAGGGAAGGGTCACATTCAGAAAAGCTGAAGCATGACCTCTGCAGAGCAGGGCAGGAACACTCGGCACAACAGTGATGTGTCAAGAGGCAGAACAGGTTTTGGTCTCATTATTTGCAGTGTACAATGTATAAGCAGTGTCACCAAGGTTTATTTTAATGTCTGCTGCTTGTGCCAGGGCGCAGAGGAGGATGTGAGGTACTGCTCAGACACATATTGAGAGGTCACATCTCTCCCAAACAATATCCTCAGTAGGAAAGTCAGAGAAAAAGTGTGATTCTCTGTCACATTTTTCCTTGAACTGAAATATACACCAGGGTCATTGTTCCCTCAGAGGCATTTTAGCTACCATCATGTCTAAACCTTGATCTCAGAAGAGCATTTTCAGGTATATGCTTGTAGAAAGAATGGTTGTTTGTGTGTGTTTATATGCAGGATATTCAGTAGGTATGACAAAGTCCAGGCCAGAAGCTGAGCCCTCTCCTCACACTGGGGCTCTATGCCATCGGGTCAGGGCCAGGATGCCCTACACAAAGGCCATCACTGCTCTTCAGCTAGGTGGGACTGGTCCATAGAAGACTTGTGTGTTGCAGGGAATCACTGTAATCCCAGAGGAGGTTTGGGGATGTGAAGTTACACATGTCCCTCATTCGGGGTGCTTTTGTGGATGTGCCAAAGGCTGGACTTTTATTTAAGTACCACACCATTGTGTAAGTGTCTCAGTGGCTCACTGACCACAGAAAACAACCCATCTGGAGCTCATTTAAAGCTCTGTTAACATGCTTCATTAGCTCTGTACCTGTCTTTAAACCTGCACTGACAGTGTTTGCATTGTCAGGAGGAGGGAGCCAGGCTCTTCCCAGTGGCATCCAATGGTAGGACAAGAGGGAATGGGAGCAAGTTGGATCACAGGAAGTTTAGTATTAACATGAGGAGAAACTTCCTTGCAGTGCAGGTGCCAGAGCACTGGCCCAGGCTGCCCAGGAGGCTGTGGAGTCTCCTTGTCTGGAGACATTGCAGAGCTGCCTGGACACATTGCTGTGTGACCTGGTCTAGGTGATCCTGCTCTGGCAGGGGGGTTGCACTAGATGATCTTTCTAGGGCCCTTCCAACCCCGAACATTCTGTGATTCTATGATTCTGTAATGATTGAACTCTCTGCTTTCACCTCAACATTTATCTGGTAGCAAAGGTGATTTCTGGATAACTGAATTACACTGAGCCTTCCAATTCTCCTGGGAATAGTCTCATCTGGATGTAAGAATGAGCTTTATCCAAAGCATAGGGGAACTGCTTTTTCCTAACAGGGCAGGAGAAGGTTTAGAGCTGCAACTAGCTGCTGAGGTGCAAGAAATACCTTTTAGGGACTAACTTCACCTAGGCAGCTCTGGGAGAAAGTTGGGTTTTTCCACAGGTTTGTAGGTGCCTCTTTGAAGATGGTAATCTAGGGATGAAGACCCTCAGTGTTTTGCTGAAGGTCACATAAGATTTCTGGCAGAGTTAAGGGTGCGATCAGATCTCTGTGTTTCACTCCACACCATAAATCTGACAAGATCACTTTGGTGCAGGGAACAGATGACTCAGACTCTCACCCAGGTGTCCATGTCCCTCAGTTGTTGGGGTTTTTTTGCGTCTAAAAAAGAAAGCATCCTCTTTCCATTTTAGGAGCAGAACATATGTGATCAGCAGCAGGAGAGACTATACCACTAGCACAGCAATGTGCACGAGCCATGGGGACCTGACCTTGGCTAGAGGACAGCAAAGCACAGCTCAGCTCCTGCAGAAGGAGATCCACTGACGAGGTGCAAAGCAATCAGAGAAAGTGGTGAGAGAGGACACAAGGATATGCAAAGGGTGTGAGAAATCAAATCAGCTAATATACAGACAGAAGAGTTTCCAGGCCAGCATGGCTGGCTGAAAGAGACCAGGTCCCACAGTGATGCTATTGTGAGTCTTTTCCTGGCAAACAGGTGAGGAGAGGCATAAAGACTCCAGAGAGAGAATGAATGAAATACAGGTTGACACACTGAACCTTGAGAGGGGAAGACTGCCCTGGGAGGATGCTTGGATGGAATTCTATAGAGGTAAAGTTGAGCTAGCAAGGAAACCTCACAGAGATAGCTGAGTTCATGTTCTGCCCAAATCATCTGTGGGTCTGCTTTCCCACACTGAGGTGGTAGCTCCGTGGGCACATCCATGGAGCTGTCAGGTGAGATATTTTTAGTAAGTGTGCAAAATCAAGGAAATCCAACTAAAGGCTTTGACTCTCTGGCTGTAGCAGGTTACAGGAACAGAACCTCAGGAGAACTGGCATTCAGGATCTGGATGGGCTTTGAGCCACCAGATAGAACTTCTTAATAAAATCCTGAATCCCTGCAAACCCCTTTGCTGTGTGAATAGCATCTATAGTACAACATGAGGATTGGACTGAGCAGAAGCCCTCATGAAGAGTTTATCACCATCACTGACATCCCTGCATCCACCCTGAAGTGTGACAGCAGCTCCACAGTGAAGTGATCTACAGGACACTTGCTAGTTTGAAATGTCTTTCACTCCCTTTCCCCGTTTCTTTTTGACTCCTGCACTTTGAACCTGACTCTGCAGGTGGCCTTTTCCTTCTTCTCTGACATTTAGTTTCTAACTTTGAAGAGGCAAAAAAGCTGAGTGATTTGAGTTCCTTTCTGAATGCAGACATTCTAGCCATGTTGGTTGGTCATGAGTGTATCACATGAAGAGCGCGGGATCTACCACAATGGACTGTGTGGAGAAGGACAAATCACTCAGTTCTTACTGTCTAAAAAGCAGCAAAATCCTGCTGGAAGTGCTCTTCAAAATCTTATCTGATTAGATTATTCATCTTTATGAAATGTGTGAGAAATACATTGACTTTCAGTTAATTCAATTGCAGGATAATTGGAACTTCTATTTAATTCAATCAGAATTCCCAAAATAAAACCATTTGCATTCTTGAAAAAAACCCATTTGCACTCTATTTCTGCCTGGCTGATGTAGCTCTAATGAGTTTTTCATCTGAAGGCCACTTCACAGCTAATTTTTATACTGGTTTTGCTTATCTGTCAAGGAGGAAATAGTCACACTCTTGTACTACTCATTTCTGCCTAAGTTTATACCATTTCCCCACCCAAGCCCTCCAGTGCAGTCAGAGGGTTTTGGTGCACTTCCCTGCTGAGCTGCAGTCAGGCTAATGCTTCTAGCTCATTCTGTTCAATATTCCTCCATGCCTGCAGAGAAGACAGGCTGTTAAACACCAGCAGATTATCAACTTAAACCCTTGCTGAGAAGATACCAACGTTATGAAGGAGGTGGTTGAGTCACCATCCCTGGAGGTGTTTAAGAGATGGGTAGATGTTGCACTGGGGAGCATCATTTAGCAGGTTGATAGGGCTAGGATAAAGGCTTGACTCGATGATCTTCAAGGTCTCTTCGAGCTGTAACTGTTCTATGATTCTTTGAAGGATAAGTAAGAAGAGTTCAAAGGGAGTGAAGGTGTGAAAAGACAGGCAACACCTGCCTGCTGAGCTGCCCACACCTCAGCAGGGATGCTGTAGAACAGCTGCGAGCTCTGTGACCTGCTATACAGGGGCTGAAGGCACAAGGGGAGCACCATTTAATTGTTTTAGTCAGGAGGAGTAGAAGAAACTGGGTCAGAAGAGGAAAGCTCTGCACAAGCACACCTGGGTTGTTTCCAGATAGAAACGAGCAGCATTCATCACCTTTGTTTGAGAAGAGCAACAGCAAGAGGTCCTGTAAGCAGCCTGGCCAGGGAGCATCGGGAGTGTAAAACCAACAATATTCACCTCACGGAGAAAGAGTTGGCGTTTTTACTTGATCTCTCCCTCTTGATCTCTCTAGCATAAGGCTGAGCATGGTCTTGAGACTCCAGTAGTGAGAAGGAGATGTGCCACAACAGCAGATCACAGAGGAGGCTTTTGTCCCTGCCATCCCCCCGGGGGCTGCAGTCCTGCTGCGTTTGCAGAGGAGCAATCTGGATGGGCTGGAGGAATTTTAATCCTGAATGATTTCCACATTCCTTCCAGCCTGTCAAAGGATTCTGCTGAGGCATCAACTGCCTTGTCCAGCTCAGCCTGCCCTACATCTGATAAGTTAATTGAGGATTTAATTGAGGAATTAATTGAGGCATTCTTCTGGTTACCACAACATCATCAGTCAGCTTCGCTGGGTCAGAGCTTTCCAGTCCATTTGGACTCAGTCCTGTAAACAACTAAATACCATCAACCTCCTCCCAAATCCCTAGAGTGGTAGTTGCTGGGGAACTTCAGGGATCAGTATCCTTTTTTTTTGCAGGTCTCTGAGTGCTCTTTTACTCTTTCCTGATGGCTGAGCTCTGTTGTGGTGACTGCAGCACAAGGGAGAACGTTCACTTCCGAAGCAGAACTGCTGAAAAGTCTTTTTCCTTTTGTGTGCTAGTTCTGCAGCTGCAGCTGTTTGTACTGTTTATTAGATCTGATTCTGGCATTTGTCTTAGCATCCCAGGAAGATGTTTAGCTTTTGTTCCCCAAATGATACAATATCCAGAGAGAATTCCATCTTCATTCAATGCATTTGTGCAAATTGTAGCTGTAATATGTCATGCAGCTGCAAGGTATTAACTGCACTTTGATTGCCTTTGAGTTCCTGTACTGTAACTTGTGAAACAAAAAACTTGAAGAGATTCTCTCCAGACCTTAGGGGCTAAATCTGATCTCAAATCTCAAATCTCACACACTCAAATCGGTGTGAATGAGAATAAAGTGATGGGGTAATCACAGGATGAGGGGGCAGAAGCAGAACTGCACTTTCTTCCCTTTATTAGACTTCTGCGGCCAACTGCTGAATTTTGTTCACAGCGATTTTTTAATCTTTGTTTTCCTTTCCTCATCCCTAAAAATTATCTATACTGTATTCCAGGGAACCTGAGAGAAGAAGCAAGCACTTGGAACTTACTAGGTCTCTGCCATGTTAACTTGTCTAAGAGGAAGGTTTCTACCAGCTGACACCTTGGGTGTTTTGTTAGAATTAACCAAAGAAACACTATCCTTTTAGATGGCACATTATTCAAGTTGCTAACAGGCCTTTCCTATCTAAAGCTGTGTTGTCCTTCTAACAACACAAAGGTCTTTCTGCTCTTGCCACAGGTTCAGACACCATCCCCAGCTATGTGAATCTGAATGATCAAAATGCATTTTCTCTCTTGGAAAGTGATTAACTAAAACCTCCAAAGAATGTTTGTGGGCTCTTGCTGTGAGCCTCAGCTCAGGTTTTGACCATGATGATTTCTAACAGCGTGACACAGGATTTGGCTTTTAGCTACTGAGAGTGAGACCAAGCTTCTCACCCAGTCTCCAAGCTGGAATTCTTCATCTTTATCTCCACTACTGTGGAGATAAATGCACTATTGTGCATGTTGGCATAGTCCCTGAGTGATGGGAACCTGAGGCTGCATGAGGCCCCTGAGCATCACAATACTGCCTTTTCTCTCTTCCCATCTCAAGACAGGGTTTTTCAGGATTACGGGAACTGAAAAGCCTGATTCTTCCAGGCTCCTGTGCTGTGGCCCTGGCTCCACCCACTTTCCTCCATGACAGTTGTGGTGCTGGCACTGCCTATCAATCTGCCCTTTCCATGACCCCACACCATGGTGCAGCTCCCCTGTCCCTCTGGGACACAATTCCCTTGGCTCCCTAAACCTATCTCTTGGGCCTCTGTAGTACCACCATCTTCCCATCCAAGGCCCTTAAGCCCTCACACTGTGCTACAACCACTTCTCACCTACCATAATTCCTCCACTGAGTAGGTCATGCTCTGGCTGTCCCAAGGCTACACATCTGATACTCGACTAGCCAGGACATGTATGTTGGTTGACCTGCTGACTGTTGCCTAGCAGAATGCAAAGCCTTCAAGACAGGATGCTTGTGTTCTAGCCAGTGTTGGGTTTTGTATTTACATGAAGAGACCTCTAGATCTCTCACAAAACCTATAGACATTTTTCAGCAAATCATCTGGGGCTGACAGACATCCCCTTGAATAGGCTTTACTGGGCTGCTCCTGTGGTTCCACATGCATCTTGGTACTGCAAAGCTTTTACTCTATTTCTGCCTTTCTAAAGATGGTCTACAAAAGACAACAGGGAGCATATTTTCCTGTTCTTGCAGTGGTTTATGCGTTTTGGTCCCAGTGTACAGCACTGCACACCCAGCCCTCCTCCTTGATGGTGAGGGAGGGGATGTGGTGGCTCACATTCCCTGTAGTGGGGTCCAGGAAAGAGGATCAGCAGCAGAAAGGCAACCTCAGGATGGGAAATGTGATGCTAAGGGAGATGTGTGCCAGTTTCACTTGTACTTGACAAGATCCCTTTGATTAGCTGTGATAGAAGTATTGCTTATTTGTGTTGAATGATCAGCCAACAAGGTGGCTTGGAAGGATCTCAGCTGAGCTGAGATCACTTTCCCCCTGAAATGCAGTCACTCACTAGACAGGCTGTTTCTCTTTCAAGGGCTAGTAGGACAATGGCATAGCAGGCAGATCACCCAAGAGGTGTGCAGTCCTTCTCCAGGGTGGTGAAAGTCTGCATCACTTGGTGAACAAAGATCAAAACTGCACAAACCAGAGATGGAGCATTGATGTAAGGACAATGGATACAATGGAGAACCTGAAGGAGCCCAAGAAGGAAATTCTTCAAATGTTTGCTGCCTTCCCTCCCTACAGGTCTGCATCACTTCTGCTGCAGTAACCAGGGATGTCTGCTGTGTGTTAAGCTTACTTTGTCCAGCTTCACCCCATGAGATTGTGTGTAAACCTCACTATGTTCTTTCTTCTCAGTGTAGTTCTTCCTCCCCAAGTGCCTAGATGTCACTAGCTTTTCAAACCATGGCACACATCCTGGTCCTTGGTTATCTCACTACATTCATGGCTGGACAGATAATATTAAGGAGAAACACCCTAGAGCTAGAAAAGGTGAAGAGAAGTGGATCAAAATTGATAAGAAGTTGGCAGTGTCTTCCATCTGAGGAGCCTGGAGCAGACCAACGCCCATCCTCCTTGAGAAGAAGTACTGAAGAGGATAAGAGAGATCTCCATACTCATGACCCACCTAAAGAAGATGAGTAGGTGTTGGAGAAATATGGAGTGAAATAGAACAAGCAGCCATAGAAGGCTAAAGGACAGAAAGTAAGATGTAGAAATGTCTGACATCATGGGAACGATTGCTGACTGTGAAGAATTGGCTTAGGAGAAGAACATAACAAAGGACCTCATCCACAGCTGCAAGATGTCTGGATTAGGGAACTAAAGGATGTTTTGGGATAGCAGGTTAATTACTTAGGACTGCTAAGATAAAGATACTTGTGTCTAATTAAGCTGAACTTGCAAATTGTAACAGGATTATGTGACTAGTTTCTGTATCCCTTATATTCCCCTCTCCAGGTGCTGAGATAACGCTGCTGTAAACTATCTAGTGAGAAATACCATGGGAACCTTGGGCCCTTGGAGGGAGGAGGGGATATAAGGAGTTGTATGTGAGAATAAAGTTGGCTCTTTTAGCACCTCATATCGTTGGTGTTCAGTGAGTCCATTATTAATTGGTTGTCATCACAGAAGTAGGGAATGACCATGCATTATTCCTTGTAATACACAAAGTAAGAGGGCAGGTTCTGATCCAACAGTATTTCTGATGCAATGGTTTTTCCTTATCATTCTGTACTTCAAGTGGATTGTTGTCAGACCAATCTATTGCAGCTCTTTCACCAGCCTGATCTCCCCAGAAACCCAGACTAACAGAAAAAGCGGAGCAAAAATAATAGAAATGTATGTGACTTTATTTACAAACCCAGCAACTTAACATCACAATTAGGGAGATTGTAACTTTTATCTTGTCAAATAATAACCAATTAGACTATCCTTATCAAGGATGTCCCATAACAACCACCTACACCAGCCTCTGGATTGTTGTTCTTTTCCATTTTTCTCTTATTCATTGCCAAAAAAGCCAAGACATGGGAAAATGGGACCAGTCAGACCAGATCTACTCTGTCAGGGTTTGCAACTCAAGAGCAGCTATGAACCTACTGAAATAGAGAAGCTGGGACCTCAATGTTTCACACTGTAGTGAGCTTGTTTCTTTATATATAATGCATCTAATATATGCACAATGTACTGGGTGAGAAGGTGATAAGTGCTGCTTCCTGAGAGGGGTCTGAATGACAGCTAGAAAGAAAAAGTGTTTGTGTGGTTTTCAAGATTTGCCCATTCTTATATCTTTAGCAAATAAAGAACAAGTCTTGGCACAATATTCTTGGATTTAAGAACTGCTGCTGGCAAGTGAACTCCAGCAGAGCCCTCTTGCCCTACACGGCTGACAAGAAGAGCCTTCCTTCCTCTCACCAGCAAATACCAAGTACCAATGCATTCCTAGAAGGGTCAACTCCAAGCAGAGGCAGGGATCAAGGTTGCTGTTCACCATGCAGATCTGCATACAGGGGTTCCACTGGCCCAGAAGCCAGAACACCTGGATCTATCCCATTTTGATAGATGATCCTATGTCATTTCCCTTCTCTGTCTTTCCAGTGGCAAAGTGGGGTTTTGTTTTTTGTTTTTAAGCAGTGCCTTTGTAAAAGACCTTGAGATCCATTGCTGAAAGACTCTATCATGTGCATTACTGTTGACATGGGTTGTTACATGCAGTGGCGTGGACTCTACCTGAATCATCTAGGGAAGGGTACAGCCCCTCCAGAAGGAACAGAGGGGAAGGTCAAGGGAAGGTGCCAGCAGAAATAATGACCCTGGGGGATGGCATCAGGAGGTCTCTAGTTAAATCTCCTGCTCAGAGCATGGGCACCTACAAGATGACCAAAATGTCCACAGGTGACCATGTGTGGTAGAGATTGGACAGCCAAGGAAGAGACCAGTGACCTCAGGCCATATGCCCAACCAGCAGTAAGAAAGTCTGGATTTATAGTACCTTGGAGATGCACAGAAGATCTCTGCCTATGGTCCCTGACGGAGCAAATGCTTTGTTACACCCATGGAGTTGTGCTGGCTCTGAACAAAAGTTCATCTTAAGATTCCGTCTCCCATAGCAAAGAACAGAAGATGCCCAGGAAATTGTGTAAAGCCACACAACCCCAGAATGCTCCAGATTCCCACAGTTCCTGGTTCAGGAGGGTCCTAAGACTACATTTGTTTTCTCTCATAGCTATGAATTTATGACTGCTTCAGTTGAAAAGTTACACTAATTGGATTATTTCCTCTGAAAGGAAGTGAGACAAGTAATAGCATGTCAGAGAGCCCAGGCTTACACTGTGAGTGCTCCAGCCATGGTAAAAGTTTCACAATCTGACTGTATAAGACATCAGAGAATCCAGCAGTGAACCACCCCATTTCAGGAACCAGGTGCTCCTACAGCAGTGTGAGTTAAACTGTCAGAGTCCCACATATAGCTATGGATCCTCAGCAATTTGGTGGTTTACCTTTTGCCCTTTATAATACCATCTGCCACCAGCAGAAAGATTTTGTCACTATTGCTTTTGGAACTGCCATTCCAGTATATCCAGACTGCCATCAGGTTGTTCCTTACCCTCTCTGCTGGACTAATGCAGCCCAGCCTCCTTTGCCTCTCCTTGTCAGTCATGTGCCCCAGGGCTCTGGTCATCCTGATTTCTCTTTGCCGGTCCTTTTCTGGTTTCTCCACATCCCTCTCCAACAACAGGTGTGGCTTCAGCAGTGCTGAGGAAGGGAGATGGTTACTGGGCTCCATCTGATGTGCTGGCCATATGGCTACCAGCCTAGCTCAGTGGTTCCTTTCTCTGCAGTGAGAGCACACTTCTACAGGGTCACACTGAACCTTGTGCCCACTGTGACACCCAGATCCTTCCCAGGCTGACTGCTGCTCAGCCAAGTGGGTCCAGACTGGACTGATGGGTAGGATTTTTCTGCCTCATGTGTGGAACTTCTGTACCCCTCCTTAGTGAACTCATGATGTTTCTGTTGACCCACTCCAAGATCCAGTTTCCAAGATCATAGAATCATAGAATCATAGAATGGGCAGGTTGGAAGGGACCCTAAAGATCATCTAGTTCCAACCTCCCCACACTGAGCAGGGATGCCAATCACTAGACCAGGTCACCCAGGGCCACATCCAGCCTGGCCTTGAACACTGCCAGGGATGGGGCATCCACAAGGTCTCTGGGCAACCTGTGCCAGTGCCTAACCACTCTCTGGGTAAAGAACTTCCTTCTAATCTCCAATCTAAATTTCCCCTCCTTCAGTTTATATCCATTCCCCCTTGTCCTATCACAGACTGACCCCCTAAAAAGTCTCTCCCCTTCTGTCCTATAATCTCCCTTTAGGTACTGGAAA
>VWZO01011418.1:53270-81795 GCA_013396975.1 Bucco capensis | reverse complement strand
CAAAGATTGGATGTGGCACTGAGTGCCATGATCTAGTAAATGGATTTGAGTTGATGGAGGGTTGGACTTGATGATCTCGGAGGTCTTTCCAGCCCGATCGATTCTGTGATTCTGTGATTCCTCTTGATCTGGAGGCCTGTAGTAAACTTCAACCACAAGGTTTCCCTTGTTGCCTTGATCTCTAATTCCTACCCATAAGCTTTCAATTTGCCCTTGGGTATTCTTTAGGGACAACTCTTCACATTCAATCCGTTCCTTAACATAGAGGGCAACACCTCCACCCCTCCTTCCCCTCCAGTCCTTTCTGAACAGCTTGTAACCACAAGGGTGCTGATAGTCACACTCCAGTCATAGGATTCATCCCACCAGGTTTCAGTAATGGCCACTATGTTGTGGCTTTCCAGCAGCACAGTAGCTTCCAGCTCCTCTTGTTTGTTGCCCATGCTGCATGCGTTTGTGTAGAGGCACTTCAGCTGGGCAGTCGGCCATGTCACCTTTCCGGAGGAACACCCCTTCATTCCCTTAAGGTGATTCCCTGATGTTTCCCTGCTGGCTGCAACTGTTTTAGGAGCTTCTGGCTTGATTTCATGAGCCTTTGACTGTGCTGTTTGTTGCAGAGGAACAGGCTGAAGGCCCTTACTAGTCCCAGGGCACTTGATCAGAACCCTATGGTAAATATCTATGATCATTTATTTCTATTTATTGTACTAGTCATAATCTTATCAGTGTAGAAAAGCATAATTACTGAGATGTGAACAACAGTTTGAGACCTACCTGTAAGTTGTTGTCAGGGAGCTAAAGCAGCCAAGAGCGTCAGTAAAGGTTATATTTTTGGTTACTTTACTGAGAAGAAGCTCATGCCTTCCCAGCCCATTACCACATTAGATAATACAACATTAGACTGATATAAGTATTTCTCTTTTTTTTCAATATTGGACTTGTTTTGTTTTAAGGAAGTGAAGTGTCTTTTGCTAGTCCTGACTAATCAACACAGTATACCATATACTGAAATGGAAAATAAAGTAATGTGAATGTCTGAATCACCTTGGAGATGACCCATATTGCTATAAAATAAATAATTTACATTTAAATAACTTATCTCCTTTTCACCTAATTTAAAAGTAATCTTTACTCTTTCTCAACTAATCTCCAAATTTATGAGCTAGTTTGATCATATTTGTGCAATAAAATTGAAAATTTTAGATATGGTAGGTAATCAATTTCAGTCTCCTCATCTGTGTTTCCAATCTCATTACAGATTGCAATTTTCAGCACAGATTACATGATGACCCATCAGTGGCTTTGTTGTTTCTGAATTACCGATTCCTCGCCTACTGCCAGATAAGAACAAAGCCTATGCATCAGTCTGACAGCTTGCAAACAGAAAATGGGCTTGTAGGATTGGATTTAAATCCCAGGTGTAGGGGATAATTACCACATCAGTCATGCAGTAACTGAAAAATGGTATTTCAACAAGAAAAATCACATTCCTTTTATAGTGCCAACAGAAATCATTATTTGAGGCTTCATAGTGATTCAGTGTATCATTACATGTGCACTGTACTCATTAAATATAATGTTTGTTACAACCTAAAAACCCTTATTGTTTCAGATAGTTTTCTGGCTGTGTTAGCTCAAATCAAGATTTGTGAAACCTTGACGAGACCGAGGTCATTCAAAGGTATCATATACATTGTACAAGTGAAACAACAGCAGATCCCAAAGCACTCAGAACCTCTTCTACTTCAGGGAAAAAGAAAAAAAAAAAAAAAAAGAAAAGGAGACTAAACAAGGAAAGCATAAATCCTGCTTTGGAAAATCCTCTGGGGTTAAACTCTTTGATGCAGGCCTTTTCATTAAAATAAATAGAATGGTAATAAGACACTATCATCATCTGTGTGGGCTTCTCTATACTTTTCAGAAAACAAGATACTGTTATCAATTAATGATTTTATAGGCAAAAAAATTAAAATCATGTTAAAAATAAACCATAAACATTAATTTTTTAATGTCACACTATTCAAGCACAGATTTACTGTATTTTTTTATTTTATAGCTTGACTATGGCCAATTCCACTTTACCATTAAACAAACAGTAAAGCAATAGGTAGATATAAAAGACTACTTCGTGGGTCCAGGGAATTAGCAACTGGTAATTTGGTGGAAGGAGAGGGAAGATACAAGCTTATTAGTGATCTCAAATGGGAATACTTTCCCTTGTAAACCATAGGGTCAACACTACATATCTGAATTGTGCCAGATGGACCATGAGTGCTCTGGATTTCCCAGGGATAGCTTTGGCAATACCCAGCTAAGGTTTAAATGATTTGTGCAATGTATTTCTCTAAACTTATGAGGTTGGGGTTTTAAGTGGTCTTATAAGACCTTAGGAAGCAAGCAGAAATACATGGATTATTTCAGGAAACATACATGGATGGTTCAGTCAGTGTCAGGATTAGGTAAAAGGATAATCTCAATGAGCAAAAAAAACCCCAAAACATGTACATGTCATCCACAGAGCTTTTCCTGTAGTTAGCTGGGACTTGGTTCATCTTTGGTACTGTCACAATTATATATTGGCTATACACTTAACTACTAGAGAAGCTATGAACAAAGACAGCTGTTTACAAGCTACTAACAGAATTTCAGAGAACACTATTAGATCTATAGACAAGTAGCCAGGCTCCAGCTTCTCTTTGTCTCTGCACACTCCTCTGTCTGCTGTCCTAACAGAGAGAAATATATCTCCTAGGACTAATGACTTCCTGTCACAAACTCCACCTCCTGCCAGACACAAGATAATTTTGGAATCTAAAGTAAACTAGAGAGAGAGAGAGACTCCTTCCTCTCATCTGCCTCAAATTAATCTTCCTAATTGGTTTAGACTTTTCAGACTTTATGGGGTATGAATGAGAAGCCCTTAGCCTACAAAATATTTCGGGAGCTGAGCGCTTCTAACCTAGAAGGAGGAGTATGCAAAAGGGTTAGATGTCCCCAAGGTACTGGCTGATAGTTTTCAGCACTGATAGTGTCATTGATGGCCTCTGCTAAACTATCTCCAAACCTGGCTTATACATAGGTTCAGGAAAAGTACAGAAGTGCTGGAAATAACAGTTGGGCTGCGTTGGGAAGCACTGAAAAGCCTATTAGTTCCAGGGAAAATTCAGGATTTTTTTTTTCAGTTGAAACATTTCTGTAACATTTTGCTCAGGTGTCTGTCCTTGTACAAATTTGAACAAACTGAGAATTTCCTTTTATTGCCTGGTTACTGAACATGCTCGTATTGAAATATAATTCAGTTTTGTCAGGAGGGGAAGGGCTGTGTCAGATATATATTAGCTGAATCTTTAGAGAGGATATAAAAAACCCCTTGACATAATTCTGTGCTGATATTTTTAGCAGATAATTGTTCAAGACACTGCAAGAGAAATAAAGAAGAGACAGTCTGAACTTCAGTTCACTGTTCTGAGTGTATAGAACAAGGATTTTCAGGGAAGAATACTGCCATGTGCTTCAACAGGAAAAACATGAGGTAAGTACTATTAACTTTTAGCTTATTGTTTAAATTTGTAGCTTGTTTAATTTGCACTGTGTTCTGAGGAATGCAGTTACATCTGAAGAAAATTAGTTACACAGTTTGTAATAGTTCCAAAGAGTACTGGGAGAACTGGAAATCATAGTCCTGTGATCCTGGAAAGAGTACTGAATAGTTGCTTGCAGATCAGGCGGTGCTACTAATGCATTAATATCTGGCCAAGCAAAGTGAAAGAAACAAGAAATTAGCATTTTGTTCTGCTCTAGAAGTGCCAACTCCTGTAATGATGTGGAGAATGGAATTTACCTGCATGAGTGCTATCAGTGCCTTACATGCCATAGATAAATTGTGGGGTCAATACAAAGCAGATTTGAGGATTATAAAATACGTTGCAGTTGCACAGCATTTTGAAGACAAGTGTGCTGTATATCTGGCTTTCTTTTTCAGTTTTCAAGGAGTATTTTTACCTGAAGCATCTTAGCAGAAATTAGTTATTTTGAGTTCACTTTATTCTAAATTCAGCATTAAAAATTACATTCCTGTGCTTACTGCAATTTTTACTTGGTTAACTGTGAAACTCTGCATCAATCTACAGGTATGTGTTCTGTAGCAATAGCTAATATAGATTATAGCACTACCTATAAGATCTGAATATGTTTTATAAATATTAAATAACTATTCCATTTCTAACATAAGAATGACTACGATTTTCATTTTTATTTCTTCTCAAGAAAAATACTTGTTCTTTCATTTTTTTTGTTGTTGTTGATGTTTGTTTGGTTTTTTTGGTATACTAATACCCAAAATTAGCAGGCAGCCAGCTAACTTAAACACATCAAATATAAAGACCACAAACAGGTAAATGGGCATGCAAAACACTAATTTACACTTGCAAAACAGGTAATTTCACGCACTGGCAGTAGCCTGCACATGCAATTATTCATCTTTTAATGCATATGCATGGCCTCAGCACAATAGTCTTTTTTACATATGTGCATATATTTCACAGGCACAGTTTAGTCACTGATATTTAGTCATTATGATAAGCATGCATGTTTAAGCCCTGCTGTGTTCATTCAGAATAGAATATAGGTTCATGATCCTTTTGCAGGAGGTAGCTATATCATGTCAATAATTACTGGTCTGCTGAGAAACACAGCTTCCAGAAACCCCAAGGTTCAAAGCATTCCATGCTACTCAATCTCCTTTTTCAGCAATATCTCTCATTTTCCCTGAACCTGCATCTCCCTCTTCTTCGCACGTTTGACTGTCAGTATTTTCGGGGAAAATATATGAAACAAATCCACAAGACGTGATGGGGTAACATATAAAACATTTAAAACTGCCATTTTCACCCTGTGACACTGTTAACAAGAAAAGCTCTTCCCATGAGAGTGGCTTTGAAAATGAGGGTCTCCCCATGAGATTTGCCTGAACTACAGTCTCAGCTGTGTCACAGCCTTGTACCCTGTTGATCTGAATGAACCTTGAGAGTGGTCAAGAGAGTAAAAACTCCCCAGTTTGAGCTTGGACCTGCCTATAGACTTGCTCAGCAGCCATGGGATTGTGTTTGACACCGGTTATGATCTCCAGAACTGGTTCTATCCTGGATCCAGTGACTTAATTTCCCAGCTTGTCTTCAGGCAGATCTCATTCCTATGGATTTTTCTTGACATTCTATCTGTCCTAAGATGCTCCTCAGCCTGCCTTGCTCTTGGCTGGGTCAATGGGATAGGCTTTGACTACCAGGTGCCCATGGAGGCCCAGCCTGCAGGAAGCCACTGGCCTGCACAGCCTGATTCCTCACAGTTAAGCATGCATGGTCTGATAGGATTCTCAGGGCCTGTCTCAAAAGTTTGTTTGGTGAAAAACAAAGAACTAGGAATTATAATAAGAGATAAACTCAACAAGCATGACAGTGCTTTCCTCAGCTAGGAATATTTCTTTTAGGTCACAAACAGTCCTACCACATACACAAGGCTTCTGTTTTACATCTTACTATAACTAAATGCAGAGGCAAGAAGAATACACTGAAATGTACTTAATGATTGCAGAGGATATCTATCAGTCCACCCAGAGACTGCAAACTTATAATGTTCAAATAACATATTTATTCCTTTAAACGTAGGGTTATTTAAAAAAACAGCAGCACAGTTCTTATTTTAAAACGGGAAACTGGAAATGAGTCCTCTCCCTTTTCCGCTCTCTCTCCCTCTTCCTCTCTTTTCCCACCAAATTATGTTCCATAACAGCTAACCACATATTTCAGTTTCCAAAAACAAAGCAATTACTTCTGGGCAATTACCAAGAATGGAAGATTTCAGCCTGAGAAATAACTATCTCAGAAAAAAAAAATTAACGAAGCTAATCGAATAGTGCAAATAAATTATTCATAAATTTGCAGAGGAAGAAAAACTCAAATCTATTGGCATATTTTGGTTAAATAGCTTAAGATATGCAAATAGAGGATAAGAATATAGTTATTCTATAATTATTGTATAGGTTGGGATTTTAAAAGGCATCAAACCTTTTCAGCATCTGAGAATCCAAGAATGTAAGTTAGTAGAATCCAGGCACTTCCTTCCTTTCCATGAATAAAAATTGATTAATTGCACTTGAGCTAAAGGAATAAAAATTTAAAATGCCAAGCAAATAGAGGCCATTTTAAAATTGTGGATGCAATCTCTATTTAGAACCTGTATCACGACACCTGGGAATAATTACAAATCAAAACATGAGATTAGCATAGTATATAGTTTTTATGCCTGAATGATGGCATATAATCAATAAAGGAAGAGTGACTGATGCCATCTACCTGGACTTGTGCAAAGCATTTGATACTGTCCTGAACAACAACATCCTTGTCTCTAAAATGGAGAGATATGGATTTGACGAGTGGACTATTTGGTGGAAAAGAAATTGACTGGATAATCACACTTAAAGAGTTGCAGTCAACAGCTCAGTGTCCAGGTGGAGACCAGTGATGAGCAGTGTCCCTTAGGGATCTGCATTGGACCAGTACTATATAACACCTTTGTTGGGGCCATGGACAGTGGGATTGAGTGTACTCTCATCATATTTGTGGATGACACCTATCTGAGCAGTGTGATTGATACTCCAGAGAGACCTTGACAGGTTAGAGAGGTGGGCCTGTGTGAAACTCATCAAGTCCAACAAGGCCAAGTGCAAGGTCCAGCACCTGAGATGGGGCAACCGCAAGCACAAATACAGGCTGGGTGATGAGTGGATTGAGAGTGGACCAGCAGAGAAGGACTTGGGAATACTGGTGGATGAAAAACTGAATATGAGCCAGCAATGTGCACTCGCAGCCCAGAAAGCCAATCACATCCTGGGCTGCATCAAGAGAAATGTGGCCAGCAGGTCGGGGGAGGTGATTCTGCCCCTTTATTCCACTCTTGTGTGACCCCACCTGGAGTTCTTCACCCAGCTTTGGGGACCCCAGCATAAGACAGACACAGACCTTTTGGAGCAAGTCCAGAGGAAGGCAATGAAGATGATCAGAGGAAAAGCCGAAGGAGTTGGAATTGTTTAGCCTAGAGAAGACTCTAGCAAGACCACATAGTGGCCTTCCAGTACTTAAAAGGGGGTCTACAGGAAATATAAGGAGGGATTCTTCATCAGAGAATATATTGATAGGACAAGGGGTAATAGTTTTAAACTGAAAGTAAATTTATATTGCATGTTTGGAAGAAATACATTGCTGTGAGGGTGGTGAGACAGTGGAACAGGCTACCCAGAGAAGCTGTAGATGATTCCTCCCTGGTAGTGTTCAAGGCCATTTTGGATGGGGCTTTGAGCAGCCTGATCTAGTGCAAGATGTCCCTGCCCAGATGGGTTGGAACTAGATGATCTTTAAGGTACCTTCCAGCTTAAACCATTCTATGACTCAATGATAAAAACTATTTACTACTAAAAAGCTAAATTCAACATAATTATTACAAGTTTTTAATAAAACAAAATCTATTTATATCCAAATGCATTAATCAGTTATGATAAAATTGATCCCAGCAGCAGTCCCTCTAATTCTCCTTATTTTAGAAGAGCTTGAACATACAGAAAAATTCGGATTTTAGAAATTTGTGTTCCTGAGACTTTGTATTTTCCCCAGCTTAAACTGTACCCAGAAAATTGATTGAAAGAAGAGGAAAAGAAGTCCTTGGTTTTAAGAAGCACGTACACTCTTCTTGCCTGTTTGCCCTTGTCTTAGCTTTAACTATAACTGGAAGATATATATCATCATTAAAAAGAGTAACAGAAGTTCTTGGTGCCAATCAATACCTGATATGTTCCTGTATTGGGAGCTGTATAGCATCAAGCAATAAACTAGGCAGATAGTTATAAGTGTAAAACACTAATCCCAAACCCTAACCTTATTTTATAATTAGAAAACTCACCAGTAGAAGAATAGAGAATATAAATCCTTGGCTCCAGTTGACAACAACATTCTTTCTGATTTAAGCCCATATCTTTTGCAATTTATTTTGTGTAGATGGGGCTTTTAACTTTATCTATGTGTTAGGATTAGGTTTGGTGTTACAGTTACGGTTTGGGAATCCAGAGCTTCAGAAGACCAGTTAACCAGTTTATTCTGGATATTGCCATGCTCTCAAAGTTAGGGCAAACAAAAAATATCATTTGAAAATGAATGTGCTGCAAGACCAGCTTATTGCGGAATGCTGCAAAGCCTGCAATGTTGAGAAAAAGCTGGAGACAATGTAGCAAGTATTTTTATTATTTTTTTTTTTAAATCAGAGTTTGTTCCCCCTTTTGGATTGATGTTAGGTTTAATTTGGAGGTTAGCTTTCAGTTTTAGAACCCAAAGCATCAAGATCCTTATTTCCCTTTGGTGGCCCTAAGACTGGCACAGTTATAAAGAGGTCTGATAACTTAAGATGTCAATGACCTAAGTTCTTTCTTATTAAATGAATAATAATAAGGTTTTGTCGCAGCCTATCAGTTTGATGGTGTTGTAGCATGACCCCAAGAGCATGTTACCTGCTGTTGAGATGTAGCATGAAAACATGAGGGACTTTCTATGGATACAAATCTATAGATGGAAGGGAACCAAAACTAGCATAAATTTTCTTCAGTATCCTAAAGGAAGCAGTACATAGCCCAAATCCCAGGATTCACACTTGTATTTTGTGTCATAGAAACTAAGTTGATTTGCTCCTGAATGGAACTTGAAAATAAAATATCTTAAATTATGTATATAATATCAAGGGATCAGAACCCAAGGATAGAATGGGAGATTTCAGTTTGTTTGTGTGTTTTGGGGGGGAGCAGTGACAAGTCAGCTACTGCTTCTCTGTTCATGTCTATGAGATCTTTCTGATATTTCCTAAGCAATCAACCTTCACTACACAGATCTTTTCTCCATTTTACAGTTGAAGTTATGTTAGTTAATACCTCCTAAAAAATTCTAGAAAATATTATTCTTGGAAAATATTATTTATTTATTTATTTTAAAGTTGGTTACTGATTTTTCTACACACGACTCCCCCTGAGCAATTATTTCAAAATAATTTTTTTGCTTCTCTTTTACTTGGTACCTTTGCAATTAAATTTTTCCCATTGTGTTCATTTAAGTGGGTCATGATGCACAAATATTCTTATGCTTACATGAAATTTATAATTTTTTTTTCAAATAGCAGTTTTGGTTTTCTCAGTTGATATAGTGGATAATAACCATCCTCTTCAGTGAAGGAATTAATCATTCACATTCTGTGGTCTGTATTATGTGGGAGAACAAGTCAAATGACCACACTCTTCTTTTCTGAGCTTAAAACTTCTGAATAGTTGCAAAATGTTCTCCAGATATTAATGTTGTCTCTAGGATAGAATGCAGCTAGATGCCCTGAGCATTAAAGGTGGCCTTGGAAATTCGTATTTTATGAATGTGTGAAATAAATTGAAAATCCTGTTGAGGTTAGGCTTTATACTTGTCACATCTAAATACAATGTTTTCTTCTCCTTCAGATTAAATGACAATCATAAGCCGCTAAGTTATGAAGAAGTGACATCTGGTTCCTCAGCAGACACCTCAGGCAACTGTGATAATGACTGTGGAGATGGCTATATATCTGTAATAGAGTTAAGTTTGCTGTCTGGATTGTATTACCCCTCTTACTCTCTTAGACATTTTCTCCATTTTGTCCTTTAGCTCACATTGGAATTACTGAAACACACATAACCTTGATGTTGAAATCTTTTCTTGTATTTTCATCTGTTATTTTATGTTGGCTTTGTTGGTGGTGGCGGTTGGTTTTTTTTTCCCCACAGGAAGCTGTGAGCATGCTTTGCAAAAACTTTGAAAGGAAAGTTTTCTCAACTGGAAGTGTATTTTTAATGTTTGGTGAAACTGAAAATTGTAGACAGTACTTAATGCTTCTTAAGAAAAGATGCTGTAAAGGAAATATATAGCCCTGCTGAATACTTAAGAATTGAGAAATACACCTCAGACTTCATTGGAAAATTTGACGATTCTAATAATAAAAGTTAAAAGGGAAGAAAAAATATTTTAATATTTCTTAACAGCTGAGTATGTGAGAAAATATAAGGGTAAGCATAGTGGACAGTATTTCTAATTTACAGCTGAAACATTCATGAATATTATCAGGTCAAAATATTTTCCAGTTTAATAGGGAATGAATGGAAAATATATTTTTTCACTTACTTTGAGGAATACCGTAAAATTTGTGGGATCTATTACAATGTCAACCTTAGAAGATATCTGAAATCCTACATTCTGAAATAAAATCATTTTTAAAACCTCCTATCTTTCATTGCACCTGGTCTACCTGTTGGATGAAACCAGAAATCACACACAGAATCACACACAGAATCGATCAGGCTGGAAAGACCTCCGAGATCATCAAGTCCAACCCTCCATCAACTCAAATCCATTTACTAGATCATGGCACTCAGTGCCACATCCAATCTTTGTTTAAAAATCNGATGCCGTTGGCCTTCTTAGCCACCTGGGCACACTGTTGGCTCATGTTGAGCTTCCTGTCAATTAGTACCCCCAGGTCCCTTTCCGCCTCGCTGCTCTCTAGCCACTCTGTGCCCAGCCTATAGCTCTGCATGGGGTTATTGTGGCCAAAGTGCAGGACCCGGCACTTGGCCTTATTGAACTTCATCCTATTGGAATCAGCCCATCTCTCAAGTCTATCCAGATCCCTCTGCAGAGCCCTCCTGCCTTCCAGCAGGTCGACACACCCTCCCAACTTGGTGTCATCAGCAAATTTGCTGATAATAGACTCAATCCCCTCATCTAAATCATCAATAAAGATGTTAAACAGGACTGGACCCAACACAGACCCCTGGGGAACACCACTGGTGGCCGGCCGCCAGCTGGACACAGCCCCATTCACCAGCACTCTCTGAGCCCGATCTTCCGGCCAGCTCCTAATCCAGAAGAGGGTACACTTATCTAAGCCATAGGCTACCAGCTTATCCAAGAGTATATTATGGGAGACAGTGAAATACTGATTTGATCCATTTATTTACTGGAAAAGTATTGTAAATCCCTTAGATAGATCTCCTCAATGTATGAGAATAATCAATATGGCATAAAAGACTACTGTTTTCATATTTGCAGGCTTTAGGTGCTGAGCATTTTAACTTTTCCCTGCTGATATACAACATATGTTTTAAATGTAGTCAGCTGGTGAAAATTAATTTAACCCTTAGGAAATAGTACCATCTTCTGTGCTGGTTATGAGGTAATTTACCTTCAGAAACTACCTGAAATCTGTGGAAACAGGTGCAGCACAGCACTTAAGCAGTCAGGCAGCAGAAGATGCACTGTGATACCTAAAACTTCCTCTGAGATGCAAGACTATGAGGAGATAACTGTATGTCTTTCTTTTGATCCTAGAAGCACCATAAAGTTAGAAACTTAGCTACCTCCTGATTCGATCTTCTAGAAATGTTATGACAGCAATGTCCTTCAGCTATGTTCCTTTCTGAACATGAATATGACAACTCTGGACTGTGATGTCAGAAAGGAGACAACATACAACTATAATGCAGCTTTTACGTTACCTAAGATTTACACCATCTAGGATTTCACCTTGACCAAGAAAATAACTAACAATGCATGTCAAGCCAGTAATTCACATTCATTAATGAAATAACTATAAATGAGATAAAGTTCTGACCCTTAGACAGAAAGATTGGATGTCTTGTCTGAAATGTGTTAAAGTACACAGATACTACTGTTTGTAGGCTCTGCATCCATTGTGCTGTATGTGCATACTTTTGCCTCTTTAGGAGCTGCTCGTCGTCGTCATCATGGCTAGGCTTCACGAATGAAGATCCAGCCTTTTACAAGTGCGCTGATAAAAAGAGGCTAGCGGATAGCACCCTCGAGCCTGCGCAATGGATGTTTTTTAGGTGAGACACAGCATGCGCAGAGCTAGACCCACCCTTTAGTCCTAAGGTTCATCTGCCAGGGCCTAGCAAGCTTGGATGCTGGCAGCGAAGTCCTTAGGACGGAGGTTTAACCTCTTAGATGGAAGGCCTTATAGGGCTAAATGAGCTCCATCTGCCCAGGTTTGGAATCAGAGTTGTCCCTCTCCTAGGATGACTGCCAGAAGGCTGATGAGCTCATCCTACCCATACAAGGATTATAGGAACATGGGTATCACTCCCCACATTTTACCGTGGTCAATGCGTTTAATGCTCCCTCTGCTGTCGGCACAGTTATTGCACCAGGGGCCACAGGAGACTACAAGTGATTTTCAGACTGTGCCTGTTAGGAGCTGCTAAAGCCTTCATAAAATACAGCATTTGTTGTTCTAACTTGTAGTTGAAATTCTCATGTACCATATATTTGTCATAATTAAGTGACAATGACAGGAAAATTATGTTTCGTGATTTTTTTAAAGTTTAGGCCTGACATTTAAATTGTGTGTAATAAAATTAAATTCTGATGTACATTATAACTAGGAATATATAATTGGAATTTGCAAAATTCAAGATTCTTAATGATGAAAATATACACTATCATTTCCCAAACAGTCTCAAAAATGGTTTAGATTAGAAACCAAAACCAAACAAAAACAAATCCCAAAACATCATAAAAGTATCTCTAATTTAATTTATTAAAGTTTTGAGAAAATTTTGATAACTCTGGAAAATTATTTTTGTATTATACTGAGTCAAAGTTAGCACAGTATAGATGTTACTGCCAATGTGAAATACCTTTCAGCTATGAATTTTTTTAATTAGGAATAGTGGAATATTCTTGTCAAAAGTTGTCAGTCTCTTGTGTCTTACTGAACACAAACCTTCAACTCTCAAAAAAAATCAGTGCTGCTAGTAAAGGTGTGAACAGATGTTTTATCTCCACAATTTGTGCATAAATGCAAATACTTTGATGTAAATTGATCAAACTGTAGAAACAAATCATTTAAGATTTGTGCAGTGATTAATAATAGAAGCCAGTAATCAAATCTCCCTGCCACCAGCACATCTGTTACAGAGAGTTTCTAGTTTGCCTTATTATGCAAATGTGCAATAAAACAAATAAATTATGTGATTTAACAGCTGGTTGAAAAACATTATTTTTAGGTGATTTTTTTTAATGTATTGTTTTAACATTGATAGCCACTTGATGTAGACTAATTCAATTATGGTTCTGTAGAGGGTCACAGAACTGAGAGGGGAAAAATTGTATCATCTCTTGTCAGGAACTGCTGAAGTATTTTAAAGATATTTAGTATTCCTTAAGGTACATAGCTTCTGGAAGAATAAAGTGCACAGGAGAAGAGACTTTTTCTTGAGTTCAACACTTTAAAACTTTCCTCATAGAACTTGGCTCTTCAGTACTAGTAGTGCCACTTACATAAGTAAATCCTTCTGGTATCTTGAAAGGACCAAATTTGGATCCATCATTGCACATCAAAATGAATGTGATCTCAAAAACCTGTTTCTGGACATGTTAACTAGTAGCTCATGAACTGAGGAGAGGGAAATGTCAGAATAAAATTACCTACCATTTAAGGTATGTTTAAACAATATTGTGTTGTTACGCATACTGTAGATTTCGGCAGCCTCTACTACCAGGCTTGAAGAACTTCAAAATTTTTTAGCATGAGCAATGATAACTTTCTCCTTTTTCTCTGTCTCCGGGGAGTATGACAGGTTGTGTTTTGTTGTGATTGTATTTTTTTCTACAATTCCCCAGATGTATACTGGAAGAACTAAGATCGCTTTTACTTCTGTGGAATGGAAGAAAAAAACAAAGTAAATAAATAAATAAATGAATGAATAAAATGTTTCCCTGAGACAGAACATAGTCCTGAATATATTTGTTAATTTTTTGATGAACCATACATGTTGCCTCCAAAATTCTGTATGGTGCATTATATATTTTATGAAGTAGTGCTCTAAAACCAGACAAACATTAATTTCAAACAAATATCATCTTTCAGCTCCCTGGGTTACAAAATATCCAGCTGTGCCAGCTAAGTATATTGCTCTGGAGAAATGCATTTTAAAGCAGTCATTTCATAACAGAATACATTGGCTTATAAACTGCATTCAAAAATAACTGAACAGAAACTTCTGTAACTATTTGAACTTCTTGTATCCATTATTGAGAGACCACTCCAATAAACAGCATGTGTATTCACGTTATCCTGTAGACAGAGATAGAACCCACCATTTAAGGGGAGATGAAGTATAAATATATACACTGTTTCCAGTAACTACTCAAAAAAAGTGGTGGAAAAAACTTTAATGTCCTTTTCTTCTAATGGTAAAGAGAAAAGAGAGAGAGAAGTAGCTGGGAAACATACAAGAATATGACACACATTCCTTATTCCATTTTACTGGAGGTAGAAATTTAACTTCTTTCCTGAAAATGTGATTATCAGACCATGTTGACATTTTGATCCAAATTACAAAGCCTGACAGACTTTGGGTTTTTTTCCCTGCTTTTTTTTTTTCCTGTCTTTTTTGTATGTGTAGTAGAAAAGGCAATTGATTTAAAACAGATCTTTAAAAGAAGGCATCACAGTTAGTGCAAAGGACAAATCTAGAAGCTTGTCAGAAATTCATTAAGAGAAACACTGAAGGGTTAAACATTTTCAAAAGTATCACTAAATTGTGTGTGTTTACTTTTTGTATTTTCAATATGGTGGGTAATTAAAATAACACTCTTTCTATGAAAAGAGGCTGGCAAAAAATGAAATGCAATTTCTTCTTGAAAAGGACAGAACTGATCATGGTCCCTGCAGAGCAATTTACTGCCTAAAAGTAGGCATCTAGTGCTATTTCAGAAGCCTAAATGTATTCAGTTACATTAGATTGTGTAGATATGGCACAGGACACAAATCAGTCACATACCCTTCTGGAAAGTCAGCAGAATGGCAGATATTAGGTCATCTAAAATGTATTAGATCCTTGTGTCACCAGACCTGTTCCCTAGCAATCTTATCTTTGAAACATCATGGAAAACTTCAAATGACTAATAAGTTCCCTTTCTGGGTTCTTTTTCCTAGAGCCTCATTTGCCAGATTACTGAAATAAGTCCATCTTTTAGACAGTCTCCACAGTGAAAAAAAGCTGTGAAAATACCAAAAAAGCATATACAGTTTTACATATCTTGTGTACAGCTCAATGGATGTTGGGAAAAAGTACATTGTCCAGACCTCGCTGATCATTTCCATCAACTCTATGCATCACTTCTGCCACAAGATAAAACAATAAGGATTTAAACTGAGAAGATAAGGATTTAAGAGATATAAATTTAATCAATTATGTTATTCCATTAATTTTAAAAAATCATGCGACTGAGAGTTTAACATCACTTTTTGTCTTTCAGAGTTTGGAGCGCTGTGAACAAAAAGTGACTTGTAATAGCAAACTTTTGGTTTATGAGCAGTTCTTATAAGAATTTCTCAGCATCAGATTTCAGGAGTTTAGATATATTTGATCTGCTTTACCAAGGGAATTATTATGGTTGTGTTCCAGAATAAGAACCTGGGGAGAAAGATATGTGGCCTGAGTTCTCTTATGTCCTAACAATTTTGCATCTCTACAGAACAGAGGCACTTTATAATAGCATCGGAAGCTTGGACAATCTTCAAGGAAATCTTGTGTGAACCAGGGGGTGACACAACTTAATACAAAGATCAAAGCTGCCATTGTCACTTTCCTGTGTAGATATGGGTTTTGTACAACTCACAACTTTATTTAATAATTAATTATTAAACATTTATCAAGCTACACAAGCAATCACCAGATTGACAATAACCATTTATGCAAATACACAAGATCTATTAAAAATATATCCTGTGCTTGTAATTTGGTAAGTTGACAGAAATTATGTAACAGGAAATATAGGAGGAAATCAATAATTTTGTGGTGTGGTAACAAAACAGAATGAAAAAGAGTGTGCACTTGTAGTGATCAAGTACAACAGAAAAAGAGATCTCCAAATTAATATTTTAAGACAAAAGGAAGGAGAATTGAAATAAATCACTTGATCAGTGAAAAAAATTATCCTCATAGGATCAGTGGAATTACAGGAAGTGAATGAATGAGATAAAGTTACAAATATAGCCAAAAATATGTACTTAAGGCATACATGGTATGCAACAGAGAAGGGCAGTGAGGTCATAAAAATGGCCACAGAAGCCTGTGGTAATAGAAATTCTAAAGAAAAACAATAAAAATGAAATATGTTTGCTGGAGTACTATGAAATCTGACATTAGGGAGAGAATTGAACACTGTTCAACTGCCCTCAAGAAATCATCCCCCACCTCCCTGATCTCAACTGTTCACAGATGTCAGTCAGCTGCTCTATACGCCCTATATAAACTCCATTGAAGGGGAAAAAAAATAAATTTGATCCGGTAACAAATCAAAAATACAGATGTATTGTTCAGCTAAAAGTCTCATGAACAGATACTCCGCCGTCTTGTATCTGATTTTGATTAAGTAACTCTTGATTTAAACACTGTATCTCCTCTTGCTTCTTGTTCTTCAGACTTTGAACTGTATCAGGAAGATTTTCTTTAGCCTGAAGTACTATCCTTCGCTAATATCTGCAAGTTTTCAAGGGAAACTTACCCATTTCCTCAGAAGCTACGTATCGGAAACTGCAAGGTCAATTTTATTCTACTACTTAATTGCAGATCAGTATATGAAATTAATTAGATATCTGATACCCTTTTCCCATCGAAGAGACTATCAGGCTCATTTTTTTTTATTCTGTCTTCTATATAAATTTAATGACAGTTTAAACCACCCATGATCATTTGCTATAAAAACATAACTTATTGCAAAACAAGCTGAGTTTAGATAGAGAATCTGTGTATTGGACTGATGCTAAGTATCACACAGCTTCTTCATGGTGGAAAGGATATTATGTTTACAGAACCTCAACAATATTTGGCATAATAAAAGCACTAGTGGCTGCTAGCCATAACACAGAGCAGGAAGAAATACCACTCCATGGTAAGACTGACACAGTCTTCAGAGAAAAAACCAAGAATTTTTCTATGAACTATACTGGAATCCACACTGATGACAAAGAAAATAGATCACCACACCTGTGCATAAATTGTGCAACATACTTTCAAGCAGCCAAATAATCCACTTAGTATAAGTAGTATTATCTATGCAGCTGATTGGTGCCAGTAAGCCTCTTAGAACAACTTAGATACTTAAAGTGCAACTCTTCTTCTGAAATTCAGTTTAATATTACTTCAGATAGCTTCCTTTAAAGCAGTTATTGAAAAGACAAAGTTAGTGCTCAGAACAATGTACATTGTTGTGCAGAATGCCATTGTCCCAAACTGAGGCATTTGAAACAGCATTTCAATAATCTCATTTCCTGCTGGTTTTTGGCATCATTACACTTGTTTGGGAAAGCACAGTATATGTAAAGAAGCTGCATGCTACACTGAATAAAAGCTACCAGTGCATTACTGGATGCCTTACCAAGTAATGGGAACAATCAGTGTGTTCTTTTTGGGACATCTCTACAAGGCATCAGAAAGGCAGTCAGTGATAAGGCAGAATGCATATGACAGACTAAAGATATGACGGACATCTGACAAACTTGACTGACTGAAATGTTGAAATAAAATCTTTCTTGTTACAATGGAGTACTTTAGAAAACACACACCATACACTAGCAAACATTAAACATGTTGCTTATATAAGGAAATAAGCATTTCTGATATTGCTGAGAACTTTCTGTAGCCATCGGATTACGATGACAACAGAAGCATTTAACTAGCTGTCACTAAAAAAATGACATGATATAATACAGTATGTGGAAATGGACAGTTCCAGTGATAGATTTGGGACAACCTGGAGAACAATGGAAGGTAGTAGTCTGATATACTAATGCAAAAGAAAGATGATGCCAGTGATCTAATTAGAACTTTAGAGCAACCTATAACATTAACCCACTTTCAGAAAATACTATGCTGGTAAAGGAAGTATACGAGAAATAGTAGTAATAAAATGCATCTCTTCTGATATTCATGTATTTTGATGTTATGCAGATGACAGAGCATATTGTTTGCATTAAAGGTTTAGGAACATTATCTTCCACATCTAGCAAGTAAATATACTTCATTTCTTCTAACAATTGAAATGTATATACAACATAATCCTCTTACCCCACATCTCTACATAGATGTGACATGTATCAAAACATAAATGTCATTTTTCTTTTGGACACTGTTTCTTTAGCCAGCTGATCGCACTGAGTGCTGCATTGCCTGGGGGTATTTGATTCTCCATTAAAATAACCTAGTTAGATACTTATTCAGATCTGGGTAAACCAACGTTGACATAAATCCTGAGAATGGCTTAAATTTATGACTTTAGCACCATCGGAAGATACAGAGTCTGCTTTGCCACTGTATTTAATGTATTCAGAGGGGAGACACTTCAAATTCTGAAGAGTCTTTGTGTACCTAAGCATGGCTTTATATGGTTTTATTCCTTAACCTTCTTTAAATATTGCTTGAGTTTCATGTGAAATAGGTAGCTTTTCTTTCCACCACATTTCTTAAGGTATCTGCCCAGTCACTTTCATGCCCTTATTTTTAGAAAACACGTCTTACCTTTCACTGGCCTGATTAATTTGGAGTAAGTGGGCGCAGGAATCTTATCACATGAGCTCTCATTTTCTACTCTTGAAATAATTTCTCACCTTTGCCAAATAACCTCATGGACAAAACAGAGATTAAAATCAGAGCACTTGAATTTTATTGAGTATCTATTAGTAACTAGGGGAATAATGCAGGAGTTAAAATCTTGCTTCTTTATTTCCATTGCTATAAACGAGTAACAACATGGGTTTAGAGTCCTGTGTCATGTACATAAAGTATACACAGGATAAGAGAACACAGCAGGAAGTATATGATGGGCTTTAGAAGTTTTGACATTGATCTTGACATTGATATCAGGATCAGATTTTTTTCCCCCTTCTCATATGTTCTCCAATAGAAGTTACATTGGCGCAGTTGCATGATTCCTTGTAAACAACTGACCAATATCTTTTGTCACACAATGATTTTTTCTGTATTAAGTCTTTCAATGAAACATTATTTTTTTTTAAAATAGGGACCTGATTTGTTGACTTATTCTAATGTCACAGAGAGTTCTACCATTCAACAACATGTCATAGCTAATGCAAATATTCGGTGTAAATAAATATAAAAACAATAGCAACAACATCATTGTCATCTTCTACTTTAAAACATCTGAATTGAAAATAAAAAAATACGTGATGGACAGAGGGGATTTAGGACATGATTTTAATGAGAAAGTAGATGGGAGCAGAATTCGTGTTTATTTTAAAACGTTTACTGAATCACAAAAAGTAATAGTTTTATTGAGCTGCTCTCAGTTGTCCTCCCACTAATCCAGATTTATTCTAGTAAACAAGAACTAGACTATGACCAGAAAAATAAAACCTACTAGTAATGTGACTAGGTTAAAATGCAACACAGGTTTCCAATGCCTTATACTCATCCCTTTGGAATCTTCTGTTGGGTATATGCAGAGCCCTGTAGTTCAGTAACCTGTGTATAACCCTCTTTCAGGCAAAGCTATACTACAAATGTTTCTTCTCACCTTTACAGGATGAATTTACATATTTAAATTCTAAAGCAGCTTCACTCACTCATTTGTGAAGCAGTATGGCTGAAGAACTAAAATCCTCAGCATTTTCATTGAATTTACCACTTGTTTGAACTTTATCCATTTTATCCCAACAATATAAATACCATACCTTCAAGAGTGACAGAGCTCTGGAACAGATTGCCCAGAGAGGTTGTGAAGTATCCTTCTCTAGAGACTTTCAAAACCTGTCTTGATGTCATCCTGTGCAATCTGCTGTAGGTGTTATGCTTTAGCAGGGAAGCTGGACTAGATGATCCCCAGAGGTCCCTTCTAACCCCTACCATTCTGTGATTCTGTGATTCTTTGATTCTTGTGTGTGCCCCTTCATGTTCACCTTCAATGACATATTGAAAAATTCCTAAAATCTCTCTTGATCCTACATTAATATGCCCCAAATAAAGGCTACTTTGCTTCTCTTGTGATGTAAAAAATTACATCTTCTGATAATAGCCTTTAAGATTGTAAGCATGTAAAAATCACTGAATAAAGTAGAAAGGTAATGAAAACAGCAGTTCCCTATATGTCATTAAAGCAACAGAACTAAACTAAAGTTTTACTGCTGGAACAAGTGAGAATTCTTAGAATACTCTTTTGTGAGGAGGTCAGGTAGCTCGGGAATTTCACTCAGTCTCATCTGAAACATGATGAAAATTACAGCCTGCTTGGAATTCACTTATGTATTCATTATCTGAAAATAACAGAGTTTTGGTGCTGGTTGCAAACAGAACAGATGATTGTGGCTCCTTTCCATTCAGTTTCAGGGGGACACAAAACTCTAATGATAAGGAAAAATAAATATCTTTCTTTTATTTTAAAGTATAATACGGGAACCAAAACAAAATGTCTAGGATCCTTTCCTACTTTGCACAAACTGAAGGAAGAAAGAAACTCTGATAGGCAGAGGACAAAACACTCAATAGTTTCTCTAACAAGATAAAATCCTGTGTGTGTATGTACTGCAGTTCAACTACTAGATATATGGATTAGTTTGTGAACTGTAGATTCTCTTTTAGTGTGCAAACTAAGTTGCCTAAAGTGAACTTTACCTTACAGAGTTCTGTTTTTTAGAGTGTGCTTACCTCTTTCTAAAGAAAGCTACAAATTATTTTCTAAAGCAGGTGTTTTCTCTATTGTACAAAGACTTAAAGATTTAGTTCTCTACGGCATTTTGCACTATTTTTGGGTGCTGAATACGTTTCATTGTGTTCTCATTTCATAAGCTTGGCCTTTAAAGACTATTCAATGCCCCTCACCTGAAAAAGGTCCTTGTGACTCATTTTGGTTTAGAGCGGAAAGAATATTGATCATCCATTAAACAAATTTAGTGCATGTAATACCATTCTCAAGGTGGAGAGAGGGAGAAATGCAGTGGCAGGAACAATAATACTACTTAATATTCTAATCTTAATCACACATCTACTGTCCGTATTTATAACATTGCTCTCAGTGTATACATTCTTTTGTCCTGAACTATCACTCAGGGGTGTTGTACTCTAATTCACTTGAGAATATTTGGTTGCTTTAGACTCCTACTTTAATTTGGTACTGATTAATAAAAGCTAAAGCCTTACAACTAAGATTATAGAAAACGCTGTTACTGTTTTCATACAATTCTGAAATCAAAAGTAAACTGACAAAGTGACCTTATGCTGACACACAGTGTTTTGGTGAAAAGATAAATGCAATTGTACTTCATTTCACCAAGAGAACTCTTGCAATGTTGTATTATCCCATTGGCACATCTGTGGTTTAGGGTTTATCTGTTCATTCTGAATAAGCTCCTGTGAATGCAATTAAGAGTCACGTATCTGGTATGAGAAGTCAGGGATAAAGGAATTAATTTCTTATTTTTCCTTCCCTGGGTCTACAAATTGGATTTCAGGTTACTATTCATTGGAACACCCCAGAGTGCTGACAATAACCGAAGCAGCTATAGCTGCACTCCAGCAGGCAGCAGAAAATCAGATTTGCAGCAAAACACCCATCCATAAAAAGTACAGGACAGTTATGATCAGAACAAAGATTTACAGAACTTTTCAGTGATTGCACATTATCTAACATTAGAGCCCAGTTAAAACTCAGTTTTAGAGTCTCTAATTTATATGCTATATATTCTGTCATTTTAATTCTGCTTCTACCTTAAGAAAATTTTCAAATTATTTGTGCTTTAAAAGCACTGCAGTTTACAGGAGTTCTGATGTTATTTCCATCTTTCCACAGTTTATTTTCAAATCTTGTAGCGTGTGTCAATGCCATCAGATCTGATGATCTCTGATCCTTAAAACCTATATGTGAATAAAGCATGACTTAACAGTCATTATGGAGTTCAATGACCACAAAAAAAGCATGAGCCACTTATTTCAAGAATCCATTTGGTATGAGAATATGGTAGACTGTGAGACATCACTAGAGGGAGTCATGACCACACAAACCAATTGGTGCATTTTGTAAACACTGTCCTGAGCTGAAATTTGTCTCCAGGCTATGAAAGTTTTGCCATATTATACAGTAGTGACCTGTGGGAACATGCAATTTGTTTTCTGAAGAAAGGGAGAGGAGGAAATGCATCTGCCACAAAGATCATTTTTTGAAATCAATTATTGAAGGAATCACATTAGTAGAATTTACCCATTTCACATGTAGCCCAAAGAGCTACCCTATGTTCTACATAGGGTTTTACAGGATGGAGACTCCAAAACCTTTTTGGGCAACCTGTGCCAGTGCTTGGTCACCCTGTCACTGAAAAAGTGTGTTTATTTTTATGTTAAGACAGAATCTCCTGTCTTTGTGCCCATTGCCTCTTGTGGCACGTGTGTTCAGTGTGGCACTCTGTGTTCAGTATGTCACCGAACACCACTGAAAAGAGCCTGACTCTTTTCTCTTTACATCCTTTAGGCACGTACATTGACAAGACACCCCGTCCCCCCCTGCCCAGCCCTTCTCTTCTCCAGTATAAATAGTCCCAGATCTCTCAGTGTCTCCTCATAGGAGAGAGAGATGTTCCAGTCCATTAGTCACCTTCCCTGACCTTTCACTGGACTCTCTCTAGTGACCGGAATTGGACACAACACTCTAGGTGTGGCCTTACCAGTGTGGCTCAGACATATGAAGTATCAGAGACAGTATAAAAAAGATGCATTCTTAATGAAATAAAAATTGGAAACCTGATATATGACAGCAGATGGAAAGACTGATGAAATGGGACAACACTGTGAGCAAAAGTCAACTCTTTTTTGTATTCTGAAGTACTACTTTATAGAAACAACTGCAACTGAAACCACAGCACAATTTTGTGTCACCAAGTTATAATATTAATTTTATAAAAACCATTCCAGATTGAGATCTTTACTGTGACCAATGCATATTCTTACTAGAGCCAGGCTTTTTTCATGCTCTGGCTTCAGTACTTTTTCTACTGGTTGGGACTAATGACAGCAAATGACAGCAAGTTATCCTGTTGCCTTTAGCTTGAAATGGCTGCGGTCTTTTTTCCCTCTGTGCTCATCTGATTACAGCTCTCGGTCCCATGCCAGTGCCTATGGTGATGCCTAAAGAAGTCAAGGTGATGTCCTGCCTTTAAAAACATGTTTGAGGTAAGAGAAAATGAGCTTAAGAGAAGCCTGAGTTGGAGCCATCATATACATGCAGTTAATATATTTGACCTGTACACTGGTGATTGGTATTCCCTCAAAGTGACCGTCATGTTTCTCCTGAGTCTGTTTCAATAGCACATGTTTTCTAGCAGTTAAACGCCAATCAAGCAGTAGAGAAAGAACTGGGTACCATTGGGTACCATTTGGGTACATAGTATTTGGGTACGTAGTATTTCTTCAGGCAATGGACCTCCTCAGTTTTACTGGACTTCACAGGAGGTTGCAAGGTTACAAAGGTGTCAAGGTATGGAGTCAGGAAGTGACCTTGGAGATAGCAAAGTGTACCACAGAGCAGAGGAGGACTAACCATAGAGCAGGGGTTTAGCAAAGTAAGCATGACTTGGCAATATGCAAATATTAACCAATAGTGCATTATTATTGTTATATGTAGCCAGTAGCAAAGAGACACATGTGCTAAAGAAAAAGTATATAAGAAGACACTTGTAGCTAATAAAGAGACTTGAGAGTTGAACTTGCTGCTTCACCATAAGATGAAACCTGTCCAGTGTTGTTTGTCCACCCCAACCAGGACACAAAGTGGCTCTGTGTCTCCATAAATATTTTACTTTTTTTCTTTTAAGGACTTTTATTTTTTTTTCTTAGCTTCCCTTTCCTGCATGTATTTTCCTTTCCACTTCTAAATGCTCTTCATAAGGCAATAAAAATCAGTGTTTCTCTCCTCTTCCAATTGCATTTCTTTCCCTCCTTACTACTTCAAGTTTAACAGGAGAGTTTTAAAGTGCCCTTACAGAGGGCCCTCAACCACCAGCTCTGCAGAACTATGTTTGAATAATTCATCAGACTCAATCTTACAGAGTGACTAATGTGCTAATTATACAGAAGAGTCATTTATAAGGTTGGGTCGTGTGCTCAATGCTAAACATCATTATAAAATATTCATATGGTATTTGGGAATTTTCTGAAAACTGCAGGTATGACAGACATCCATAAAGATTGATAATTTCCTCAGCACTATGGTCCTGCTTCACAGAAAAGATTTATCAGAAAGCCAGAATCAAGACTCACTTCTTGGAAAGGTAAAACATATTATGACTTTGTGTTTAGGAATATGCTACCCATGCCTACTGCAAAGCTGTTTAAAAATAGCTCACCAAATTGGAAGACTCCTATATATAGTCACAATGTGTCCCTTAATTTATTTTCAAATCTGAGCCTGATGTTGTATGTAGAGTGTCTTTAAGGAGATTTTGTTAAACCTGCTTATGAAATTTGGCAATGCTTGTTTGGCCATAATAGTTCACCTTAAACTGTACATTTCAATTATGTTTTGAAGAGAAGGAATTAAAAGGTTTTGATTTATAACAGAAAGTTGTACTTAGTGAATAATAGATAATGACAGCTGTTGTTAGAATAGGTGAGATCCTTCTTTCAGCAGCTGGAGAAATAATAATGACAACAAAAGATGAGATCTATCAGAGTTCTGTAGCCAAACAAAATATGATATCTAAAGTATAAATGCCATCTTATTAGAAATATTTTTGCTGCCAAATCTATTTTCATAGACAATGAAAAAAATGTTTTCTTGTTTCATTTTAAAATCTATAGTTGGGTAAAATCCTTAGCTGTAATTTTCTAAACTAAGCCATGGTTCATCCAGTTATTAATTTGTATAATTTCTTTCAAGTACTTTTGACAAAATAACTTGCTCATACCGGATGATGTTTTGGTCAGCTTGGACACTGCAATGTCCTATCACTGTTTCCTACTTGTCTTCTCCTCTTGTTAAAAATAACAAAAATATTCCAGAAGAAGAGACTCAGAAGTACTTCTGGGTGTCAAGCCAACCATGGACAGTCCCAGACATATATGCAAGGAAAGCACAGTGCATTCATGATGTGGAAGCAGGCTGCTGGAGATAGAAAAAGATACTCCTTTTGCCTCTTTCCTTTGGGATCATATCATGTAAAAGGGAATTAAAAGAACACTTTGTCTTTTCCTTACAAAAACTGCTACATTTTTGTCACTTCATGTTAGTTCCTGCTTAGGACAAGTATTTTGCATCATAAAATCATATTTCTTTGTTTTGCTCACAATCTTCTTCCACAGGTCAATGCTCAAGTATACAAACCTATCTGTGACTAGCCTGCTGTTTGAACAATGACCTTGACTTCTGATGCCTTCAGGCTGCAACTTCACTCCCAGCAGGAGATCTTCTGTCAGGCTAGATGCTCCAAAACCCTCATGAGCCTTTTCACATCCTGCTGCTGACATTATTTTGAGCTCTGCTGTCATCATAATACCTTTCCTAGGCATAGCTTAAAACTTGAAATAGCTAATCTAGAGTGCCTTCTTTCAATATACCTGTCTGACATACAATGTTTCATTTTCTTTCTCTCGACTGGTTTAGCGATATGAAGGGTTATGTGAATTGCAAATGGGCTAANTCTTGGGCTTATATGGACCATAAAAAGTGCATGTTCACAAGAAACAGTTTTTGGAGCCTAGGAAGTGAGCTGATGATATGTGTTGAACAGTATGACACTCTTATATTTGGAAGCATAGGGCTAACTGACAAAGCTAAGTGCAGTGAAGACAGTCCTGAATCTATGAACACTAAATCTAACTGGAAAATAAAGACAAACTTCAATAGCAAAAGTTAGGGCAAGGATGATTTTTCAGTGATAGAAATTTCACCTAATATTTCTAAGGGATTCTCTTGCAAGGAGAAAGCAAGTTAAAGCAATCTATTATGAACAAGTTTTCAGTAAAAATCTAAACCTGTTTTTACTGATTTGGAGAAGGGCAAAAGGTAGCAGACAGCAAACAATAAATCACTTAAAATCTCACAGGATCAAGTAATAAGTGCTTCACTTAATATATCTATCCAACAAAGGAAGCTAAAAGTCACATAGGTTAATAATCCACTTTCTGAATGTATATGAGGGGGAAACAGTAATGAGTAATTGGAATATTCTGACTCTATAATTGAACAGTATGTGTATGTTAGTTTCAGTAATACAAAAAAAAACTGTCTCTATCTCAGTAAGAATGGATCTTTAACTTTGCTCACGTGGAGAAGAGAACTACATGTTTGCTACGGGAAAGAGAATCCCATGTGCTGCAAAATTTATTGTGTCCGTCCTGAAGAGCTAACAAATGAAGCTGAATCTTATTTCCTCTTTGGAAGGTTCTGCTGAGTCCTTACAATTTAAGCTCATGTATTTAAACTCAAAAATTTCTACTTGGACTGTTTTGAATACTGACAGCAACTTAGATATTGAAGATATTGAATATATTTTGTTAGACATGGATTAGTCTGCTGGATTCGTTTACCCATTATGTCTATTAGATACATGTTTTACATGAATCCTTCCCTTCCAGTGAATTGCAAATCTTCATTCTGTTAATGCAGTGAAGCTGTCCCTTGAAAGTGGGCATATGAATGATTGCAGTGCTCCTTAGAAAATCAAACATTATGGAATGCATTTAAAAACTTAGTATTAGTTTCAGTGCCTGAATCTTTGTTTATGTAGATGACTATATCTGAACAAAACAATGACTTCAGCTCAAGTCCTTTTCATATGTGACTGTGTAAATGAGATAAATTTAGATTGGTAAAATCAACAGGCTGTTTCTGCAATTATTCTCTATATTATGTCTTCATAAGCCGTAAAGATTTTTTTCACTATGAAGAGTATTTATGAAAACATGGAGTCATATAGTGTGATATGCCAGATGGTTGCGCTGCCATTCATAGAATCATAGAATCTTCGAATGGCCAGGTTGGAAGATACCTTAGAGATCATCTAGTTTCAATGCCCCTGCCTTGGGCAGGCATGCCAATCACTAGACCAGGTTGCCCAGGGCCACATCCAGCCTGNCCAAGACAGAGCCCTGAGGGACACCACTCGTCACTGCTCTCCACCTCGACAAAGAGCCATTGACCACAACCCTCTGGTTGCATCCGTCCAGCCAGTTTCTTATCCACTGAACAGTCCACTCATCAAATCCATACCTCTCCAATTTTGAGATAAGGATATCATGAGGAACCGTATCAAATGCCTTACAAAGTTCAAGTAGATGACACCATCTGTCTTTCCTCATCGATTGCTGCAATCACTCCATCATAGAAGGCTGCCAGATTGATCAGGCACAATTTGCCCGTAGTGAATCCCTGTTGACTTCTTAGAATCACCTCTTTATCTTGCATGTGTCTTAACATTACTTCCATCACTATCTGCTCCATGATCTTCTGAGGTACAGAGGTGAGGCTCACTGGCCTGTAGTTCCCTGGGTCATCCTATCTAAAATTAGGGGTGATGTTACCCTTCCTCCAGTCACCCGAGACTTCACCTGACCTCCAAGACTTGCCAAACNTCTCCTAATGCAACTCAGGATGAGGTTGGCTTTCTGGGCTGTGAGTACGCATTGCTGGCTCATATCCAGCTTTTCATCAGTTACGACTCCCAAGTCCTTCTCTGCACGGCTGTTCTCAATGAGTCCTTTTCCCAGTCTATATTCATATATGTCTAGGATTGCTCCTACCCAGATGCAGGACCTTACACTTGGACTTATTAAACTTCATTTTATTCTCATGGGACCATTTTTCAAGTTTGTCCAGGTCCCTCTGGATGGCATCCTGCCCTTCTGGCCCATCAACTACACCACTCAGCTTCGTGCCATCTGCAAACTTGCTGAGGGTGCACTTGATACCCATGTCTAGGTCATTAATGAAGACATTGAAGAGCACTGGTCCCAAGACAGAGCCCTGAGGGACACCACTCGTCACTGCTCTCCACCTCGACAAAGAGCCATTGACCACAACCCTCTGGTTGCATCCGTCCAGCCAGTTTCTTATCCACTGAACAGTCCACTCATCAAATCCATACCTCTCCAATTTTGAGATAAGGATATCATGAGGAACCATATCAAATGCCTTACAAAGTTCAAGTAGATGACACCATCTGTCTTTCCTCATCGATTGCTGCAATCACTCCATCATAGAAGGCTGCCAGATTGATCAGGCACAATTTGCCCGTAGTGAATCCCTGTTGACTTCTTAGAATCACCTCTTTATCATGCATGTGTCTTAACATTACTTCCATCACTATCTGCTCCATGATCTTCTGAGGTACAGAGGTGAGGCTCACTGGCCTGTAGTTCCCTGGGTCATCCTATCTAAAATTAGGGGTG
>VWZO01011418.1:11699-53228 GCA_013396975.1 Bucco capensis | reverse complement strand
ATCCTGCAACTACATCAGCCAATTCCCTCAGGACCCTAGGATGTATGCTATCAGGGCCCATAGACTTGTTCTTATCAAGTTTCAGTAAATGATCTCAAACCATTTCTTCACATACAGTGGGAGGCCCTTCACTCCCCCAACACTCATCTGGGGCTACCAAATCCTGGTTGTTGCAGGAAGTTTGGCTGCCAGTAAAGACTGAAACAAAGAACTCATTGAGCAGCTCTGTCTTCTCCATATCCTTCATGACTAAATTTCCTTCCTTATTCAACAGAAGGAGAAAACTAACCCTGATCTTCCTTTTTTGATTAATATAGAACCCTTTTTTATTATTTTTTACATCCCTTGCCAAGTTCCATCTGCACCTTGGCCTTCCTGATCCCATTCCTGCACTTCCTAGCCATTTCCCTGTAGCCTCCCCAGGCCACTTGTCCCTGCTTCCACTGCCTATGCATTTCATTCTTACACCTCAGCTCAAGAAGCGGGTTATTATTTAGCCACATCAGTCTTCTTCCTGCCTTGCTTGATTTTGTGTATAGAGGGATGGAGATTTCTTGTGCTCTAAGAAGGGTATCCTTGAAGAACTGCCAGCTCTGATGGGTTCCTTTGTCCCTTTTTCAGAGGGACCTTGACAGAAAAAGGCAGATAGGAACATCATGAAGTTCAAAAAAGGGAAAGGCGAGATCCTGCCTCTTAGAAGCAATAACCTCAGGGTCTTCTGCACAATGGAAGCCAAGTAGCTGAAAAGCAGCTTTGCAGAGAAGACTTTTTGGGTCCTAGTGGACAACAAGCTGACTGTGGGCCAGCAATGCACCCTTTAGAGCAAAAAAGGCCAACTGCATCCTGGCTGTGTTAGGAAGAGTGTTGCCAGCAGACCAAAAGAGATGATCCTTCCCCTCTCCTCGGCACTGATGAAGCCACACCTGGAGCCCCCAGACTATCCTAACAACCAGACCTTTGTACCAAAAGCGCTGTATCATGGAAACACCGAATAGCTGAGGTTCAGAGAGACCTGTAGAGATCATCTGTTCCATCCCTACTACTCAAAGCAGGACCAGCTAGAGCGGCTGTCTCAGGTTATGAGTCTTCTGGGTAATTGAGTTAATATTTCAAGCTAGATGCCGCAGTCCATAATAGAGAGACTTCAAAAGGAAGAGACAGCTTACAGAATTTGCCTCTAACTGCTCCAACATACACATGTGTACTCTATTATTGCATATAAAAGGCTTGAGCTAGCTGACATACTTCTTTTCCATCTAGGAGAGTTGAACAAGTTTCAGTTGTTCTTGAGAAAGGATAAACAGAAAATTCTTTATAATAATTTTATTTAGACTGGGATTCTATATGAAATTATAAAAATGGATGAGAACACACATGCAAACATGCTCAGAACTTTCATAATTTTAAAAAAGAAATTGCAATCATTTAAAACATTAAACAACATGACACTTTTTCATGATTACAAGAAAATATGGAAAATTAATTTGATTGCTTGCATAATTCCATATAGTACTGATAAAAAGAACCTAGAGTGGGGAAAATGACATTGGTTGGAAGGTATTACCAACCATCCTGTTTTCCAGGCTAATTCATTTAAAAATTTATAAGACAAATGGTGTCATCAAAAAACAAACCAACCAAATAAATACAAAACAAACAAAAACATAGAAGGCTTATTCCCAAATATTCAGGACCAAAAAAAGAAAGATAATTTGATAGTTCTGGAAACTTTTCACATTGCAGCATCAATTTCTCAAGAACAGTGAATTTCAAATGTATTTTTACTTAATTCACAAGTATGCGACTTAGATAAAATGTCACATGATTATTTGGAAGAATACCTTTCTTCTTGTGGCTGGCTTCAGATGAGACAGATTACCCAAGAAGACTTCTATACCTTTGCTTTTAGTTTATAGTAGTGATATAAAGGCAGTGAAATAGCAATGCTACTGTATTTGTTTGCTTCTAGTAATGTTTATTTGTTGCAATAACTTATTTTGGAGTGGTTGTCTCTGAGACAGTGGCAATCACCTGTGACATGCATCTAGAGAATGATCCAAGTATTGCTGTGACAGCTTCTTACCCTCTTCTGAAGATCCAGCCCCTCCTTTGTATTAGTTTCATACCATGGAGAATTTCCAGAAGAACTTAAAATTTTGATAAAACAGTTATGAATACATTTCCGAGAATTCAGAAGGATTTGCAAGGAGGGGCATATCTTCACTTGGGGATTTTTCTGCAGTTTTCTGCTTTCATGCTCCTTATATGTGAACATTTTATGCAATGAAAGGATCCCAACACATAGCACTGGGACAATGCATCTTGGAAAATAATATAGTCACCTATTCCTACAGTGAAAATGCATGGGAAGAAAGTTTCATGTCAATGAAGAATTTGAAGATGAGTGGTAAATCCTGAGGAAAGGTTTAAACAAAAGGAGATTATGTACTTAGCAGATATACCTTTGCATTTTGCTGGCTCTGCTCAACGCTATGAGCCAATTTCATCCTAGGGAATGAATGTGCTTTTTTATCCTGCATTTAGCTTCTCTGTGCTCTAAAACCTGGATTTGGGAGATCATGCAATCCTGCAGGCTGATATATCTGTTGAGTAAGGTCAGCACAGTTCTCTGAATATTTTTTCTCATGTGTAGAATGAAATAAATCCAGTAGTACTCATGAACACATTAAATTTCTGGAGATACAATATTAATTAGTTGTAAATAAAGCCAAATACATCCTGAAATGTTTGTAACAAATTCTTTAGTTTGTTTTCAGTGATTGTTTCTTGCACTGTTTACTGATTATAGTCTTTCCTCTACCCACTAACCTTTCCTGCTCTCTCCCTTAACAATACCCTTGGAGGTTTCACTAAGAGCTTATTACATCATTGTATTTGCAGGTGTCATTCACTAAATCAAACTACTGTATTTTGAATTTTTTCTTTGGAATTATTTCTTTTATATGTTGTAGAGGATCTTCACAGTTCATACCAGAAAAAAGATTAATAAGCATCGTACACAAATTAATCAATCAAGATTATTACAACAGTATGACAGCATAAGCATTCCGGATTTCTCAAAGTAAAAGTAACTAAGACTATAAAAGGAAAACCATAAATGAGGTGTTACAGCCTTGCATACTTTCTATGCATGGATTTGTCTGTCAGGAAGCTACAAATGCCAGTGACTTTGCTAGGGATGGTGCCAGGAGCCACAGAGGCTTCTCTGCAGGCAGGCAGGATAGGTGTCCTCACTGGCAAGAGCCATCCCGTCCCCAGCCAGGAGCAGGGATGATGGGAGGCAGCCAGGGATAGCTCCAGCCCCAGGCACTGGGCACCTCCCTGGGCATAGCGATAGGTCAAGGCTGGGCAAGAATGGTGGTTGTGGATCAGGATCAGACACAGTGAAAGGATCCAGGGCTTGGCATAGCCCTGGGATGGACATACAGGGCCATGGGGGTGGGGACAGAGATGGGCCAAGGCTGAGATGGGCCTACAGGTGGGTCTGGCTCAGTGAGTCCCATGGCAAAACTGAGAAAGGCTGTGGGGGGTGGGCGACTGGCCCTCCTGTGGCATAGTTGGAACAGAGGCTGGTGGTCCTGGGAGTGTGACATGGAGTCCTGGGCCAAGAGCAAAAGAGGGGGAGTCCCGCAACAGTGGGCAGGGGCAGTCAGGTCTGGATGAGCCCTCAGGCCCATGACATTTTTCAATGTGTTTGAAAACAGAAAATCTTCATCACAGAGAAAGACCTGACAACAAATAAAGTTAATTAGTTGAAGAATGGATGAAATGAACCCAAATGGAACATAATTATTCCCATATGAATTTTCCTATATAAATAATTTAGTCCCATATTAAAGAATTCCCATATTTGGGAATGTTTTTAATTCATACTGTAAATAATGTCTGGAGAAGCCCTTTTCAGATATTGCTCAATAATTTGTTCTGTTTCTGGACCAAATTAAATAAAATGCTGTAATTTATCTAAAAAGAGGACAACAAAAGCTAAAAAAAAATAAAAATGGTCACACTTCTAGCCTGAAGTCTACTGAAAATTGAAAATATGCTTTTTAAAATAACCAATTCCTATTATTATTATTTGGATGCCTTTCATCTCACTTCTGTTATATAAATATGTCTTTTCTTAATTCCAGGAGTTACCACACATTCCAGACAAATTAAGTGTTCTCCAGATTTACAGTCCAAAATCATTGGCTGTTATGAAGAAGAACCATGAACTTGAGTTTCTCTAGACAGAAGGTGCTTAGACTAAAACAAAGATTCTGTCAACATTTTGTATTTTCCTTGAGCAATATTTAAAGTGTCCTGCCTCCTTAATTTTGGGATATTTTTATGCGTAAGTGGTTCTTTTCAAGGGTTGGCAGTAAACTACTGAGTACCAATAGCTTATGCGAAGCAAAAGATGAGAATATCAGATGTTCTTCATCAGAAATTTGTAATCATTTCTCTAATTCATTTTAAATGAAATTCTTCTCCATCTAATTTTTTTTATAGTTAAAAATTTGGATTTTTCTGAAGAAGTCTAATACAAAAGGAAAACCCCGCTACAGCCCTTTGTATTTTCTTTTTTTAAAAAAGTATAACTCTCATGAAAGAAAGATATTACTTTACATCCCATTTTTATCTTAAGATTCTTCCTAACTGGGATCAGGGTCCAACAAAGGCTAAGGAGAAAAACACTGGTATTCACTGCTTGTCAATTCATTGCTTATCAGATGTATTACCTTGCTTTTATGATGACAAATAGACACTTTTCCTGTTGCAAACTCATATTTCCTACTCTTATTGTATTTGTTTTTAACTGTTTGGCAGTGTATAAAGCTGGCATATGTCTCACCAGATTAAAAATTCTACAAAGCTGTTAGCATTTTGTGAAGTATCATAATGTACTCTTGACTGATCTTTTATTACCAAAGGCCTCAGTAAGCCATTGAAGACTGAAACTGGCAGACTATTTAGCGTGCCCTAAGTGTAACTTTGAGACAGCAGGAGCTAGAGCTTTCTGTAATTATACTCCCTGATTGTGGAATCTGCTCCCTATTGAGACTGGAAGAGCAGCATCTGTTCTGACATTTAGGTTAAAATTAAAGAGGTGCACAAGTTTGTTGATGCATTTAACTGTGGGGAATCATCTTAATTATTATTTTAAAATTGTTTTTATAAAAAAAAAAAAAAACACCATAAAAATGAAGCTGTGGAAAGGACTTCATGTTGTTATGTTAAGATAATGTTTTGAATTGTTAGCTATTATTTACCCACAAATGAAAGGAAAAGAAGAGATAATCAACACCATGAACACAGAATAAAACACTCAGTCTGGATTCTGAGAAAACAGTTATTTCACCCTCATTAGTTCATTCATGCATTCTCCCTACCCCCATCCTACTTGTACAGTACTTATTAGTACTTGGAGAAGCTGATATTTGCCCTAAAAAACATAAGCTATAAAACCATATTTCTAATTAGTTCTTTCTTTAAAACAAGCTCTGAATCACTGAGAAACTTCTTACTTCATTTAATTAGGAGGTGATTTCTTTTTCTAGATTGACCGGATCACTTCGCTAGTGTACCACCAATTCATACTACTATTTATTTTTTCAGTTATTCTTGGTTTTAAATATTCTGTTTTACAGCTGCTACTCATTCCCTCAGTAAGTACTTTTCTCCTACAGTGTTTATCTGGTATCAGATCACAACATTCTCCTAGAAGAATTAATTTTTTTCATCAATAGGACAGGCTATATTTAACACTGGAATTCTTATTGCATTTTTGTAGAAGTGTCCATAAAAACTGGGNATTGGCCTTCTGGGCTGCCAGCGTGCACTGTTTGCTCATGTCCAGCTTCTCATCCACCAGCACCCCCAAGTCCTTTTCTGCAGGGCTGCTCTCCATCATCTCATCCCCTAGCCTGTATTGATAGTGGGGATTTCTCCGACCCAGGTGCAGGACCCTGCGCTTGGTCTTGTTGAAACTCATGATGTTCACCTGGGCCCACCTCTCTAGCTTGTCCAGTTCCTTCTCAGGAGTCCTCTTCAGAATTTCACTAATTTGTCCTCACAACACCTAGTTTTTAATATAAACAGTTTCTAATATGTTATATCTTTCATGTATGTTATCACAATTAAACACCATAAACTCATCTGAGTTTCATAATCCTAACATAAATGAAGCTTAAAACCAGATAGTGAGTTATGTCCAGTGCTGCTGACATGTTGTAATTTACAAGACAAGAAAATACATATTTCTTCTCTGCATAAAGTCCCTATTTGATCCTGTACTTCCTGCTCATTCTACTTCTCTTTGTGACACTCCAATAATATCTGCTGGCCAAAAAGAGATAGTCAGATTCCTACCATCCTTTACAATAGACTGGCAATTTCCTCGGCTGGCAATTATCTGTTTGGAAGTCTTCACGTTAGGTATACCTATGTTACTGTAGACTATGCTGAATGCCAAAATGAATACATTCTTAAACTTCCCAGTGCCTTGTAGGTACCAGATCTCATAAACTTTTTGTTCTGGAGGACTATGTCTGTAGTGATTCCTCTTTAAAGTCATCTCATACCTGGAGCTATCAAGATGCATCTAGCTTAGAACACGTGACCTACCATGAGGACAATCTGAAATGTTTATAGATGGGACATTAGTAGCAGTTGTCACATGATAAATGAAGAATCAAAGTGACTAGAACAAATCAGTAGCATGTGCAAAGAAGTGTTAGGTGAGTGAGATCTTGCAGGATTTTTAGAAAAAAGCCACACTGGCTCTGACCAATTACCTTAGGCAGTAGCCAAAATCAACACCAAGGGTAGAATAAGAGCAAAGCAAACAAATTATAGCTCCCCCTGATACTGTCTTGTCATCTAATTATAATCTGCTTTGAGGATTTTCTGAAACTGATGTGACTGCTTTAACCCTTTTGGATCTCTTTTCTTTATGGTCACAGATATTTTCACATGCATGATAAACTATGGTCAGAAATTGAAAAGATCTGCTATTATTCCTGTTAAAAACTAGATCCTTTTATTTGGCTTGAGCTTGGCTGTTACTACTTTCATTTATTAATCTCTTGGTTTTGTAATAGGAGAGACAGAAAACAGCAGTTTCCTACTCACACTCTTTATTATAATGTTGTAGGTTTCTGGCATTTCCTCTATATCTCAAAATGAACAAAATTTTGCAAACCTGGAAATATGACAACAGAGAGGCCTCTCTTTTCTCCAGATAGGAAGGGAAAAGTGATATTTTTATGTGAAGTATCTGTCTACTAGTCTGTGATCCTTAAACCTGATAGGTAAGATGGATTGAAATTCATATTAAAAAAAATGAGCTTTTGATACTCAGTTAAAATATATAATTTTACCTAATAACTAAGAGGATTAATGGTGAAAAAAATCAATGAATAAGCTGTAGGGAAGAGAAGATGCTTGCTAAATTTTGACTCAGCAATTTTAACTTGCAGAGAGTTAAGCTCATATTCTGTTTCAGTACTCCTGGCTTTACAGCCTGTATAATATTCATCCAGAATTTCAAGCATAAACACTCAAACAGATAACAAAACAATGCAAAGTACTATGTTTAAAATACTTAACACACTGATTTGGCAGTAACACATGAAGTGAAAAATACTCCAGCTCATACAGATACATACACTTAAAAATTAAAGATCTAGACTCTATAAAGAATTTTTTGATTTAAATCAAGTCTAATCAATGCAGCCAGGAAAGCTATGCATTGTGTTAGGTTTCAAATGTACACATCTATTGGATTGCAACTACCATTATAAACAAAAACTTTTAAAAACAACAAAAAGAGAATTCAAATTATCTTACAGTGTTGGGTTATAAAGATGCAAGTTAGTGGTAGAAGACACACATGTAATCCCATACTGTGCACCTTTCTTAAAATGGAATCAAGCTCTAGCAAGCAAACTGCCTTCAAAACATTCATAAGCACCAGTATTGCTGTGCAAATAGCAAGGTGCAGAAGCTCTATTGCATTACTGAGAAAATCACGAAAACACTGAGAAGACAAGATTTTTACTATTTTTAATACTTTTTGACATGGAAATGTCTATTTTACTACAAAAAATGCAGCACAGCCCCATAACACTGTCAACTGTGTGCCATTACAGTATGATTTAGTGTTGTCAGTGAGTTTGTTACAAACTATGTCTATATGCAAATTAGGCAGTTAATATTTTTTTGGTTTGGGGTTTTTTTCCGTTTTTTTTTTTCTTTCTTCCTGAAATTAAGTTCTCTGCTCACTTTTTAAAAGATGTTTGACTTCTATGCTCTCCAACAAGCAGATAGGGAAAGTAGCAGAGCTAGTCAACAGGAAGCTAATATGCCCACATCTTCCTGATGATGAAAGGTCAGGAGTGTTTTTGCAGGGGATAATTCACCATGAGACTTAGAGTAGATGTAACAATTTCTGGTTGGTTGTTTTTAGGGAAGTAGTTGCTGCTTTTGGAGGTTAGCTACAGTTCCTCAAAGTTCATCACTAGTACTCCTATATAACTCCTGTATCAGAGCTGTTAACACTACGTACCTTGTGGCAGCAGTCACTGTGGGGAAACCAGCTTTGAGCGGTACCAGAAGTTATCATTCAGGGCTGCTTTAGTATCTTGATTATCTTCTAAACACCCCAAATTTACGATATCTGCAACTTCTTGGTAGTTTTGTTCAGTATTCCAGATGTCTGCCACTTATTTTTACCATTCTACATGCCCATTATTTCTAGGCTGGTGGAAGACCATGCATCAAAACAACCTCCAAAATGAAGACTGATAATGACAATGGCAACATTATCATGACTATCTGGTCAGTAACAGAAAAGACAGAAATGTTTTTTCATAAGAAATAAGGATTTGTGTTGGTTGTAGTCATTGGAAGGATTAGGCAAATATTGCTGAGAGTGTGAATTCAGTGGGAAATTTTAGATTGAGAGTAGGGGAAAGCAAGTGATAATGTAGGCAGGTCATGAATATCAAGCATGATAGCAGCTAATACAGAGTCAGATCTAGAAAGTAATGAGAAATGAGAAACTGGAGTCAAAAAGGTTGAGATGGAGGTGGAGTTGATGAGGGAAGATGCCAATATCTCCGTATAGAAAGATCCTGTACATAGACTGCACTAAAGCAGTCTTTCTTCTCCGGTACTAGCTACAGAATGGAGTTGTTCCTTGGTGGAGAAGTAATGTGATGGACATGAGTTTTCTGATAGAATTTCAGTATCTTTCAGCATTATTTGAGAAATTCTCTTTTCTGTTTGTCCATTCAGAGTTTCTTGTTGCTTACTGAAGCTTTTGTTAGGAGTGAATTTGTTAAATGAGAAGAAAGTAAGAACCTTCATAGTCTTTTTGGAAGACAGCTGTGACAGTTACATGAAAGAGTGAATGAAGATCTCTGAAGAAATGGATAAAAGGAAAAAGGGACTTGCTGACTTGTTTGGGTGTTGCAAAGCCTTTTGTTGTGAAAATGAATAATTGTTCATGTAAGTGTCTGAGAACTGAATCTCATCAGATTAGACATAGACATCTGAAGTGTCTCCAATTCCGTAAAAGGTGAATTAGACACTAACATTTGTGGGGTGCATTGCTAGCCGATTGAGAGAGGTGATAGTCCCAGTCTACTTGGTGCTGGTGCGGCCTGACCTTGAGTATAGCATGCAGTTTTGAGCACCACAACAGCAGAACGATATCACATTGTTAGAAAGCTTCGAGAGGAGGGCCACAAAGACGGTGATGGGTCTGGAGAGCAAGCCATACAAGGAATGGCTGAAGTCACTTGGTCCATTCAGCCTGGAGAAGAGGAGATTGAGGGGATACCTCATTGTAGTTTATAACTTCCTTACCAGGGATGAAGGAGGGGCAGATGCTGACCTGTTCTCTCTGGTGAACAGTGATAGGACTCAGGAGAATGGCATGACGAGGTTCAGGTTAAATATTAGGAAAAGGTTTGTCACCCAGAGAGTGGTGGAGCATTGGAACAGGCTCCCCAGGGATGCAGTCATGACACCAACTCTCATGGAATTCAAGAAGCATCTGGACGATGCTCTTAGACATATGATGTGACTTTGGGGCTGTTCTGTGCATAAACAGAACTTCGAATCAGTGATCCTTGTGAGTCCCTTCCAACTCAGCACGTTCTGTGATTCTGTGAAGTTAAATGCAATTGCCTATGCTGAGAAAGGCAGTTACCCTCATTGCAGATTACTGTTTTTAGTCAAATGACTAGCAAATTGTGTTAGTTAACATGAAGGACTAGAATACATATTGTAGAATTTCAAAAATCCTTGAAAAATTTCACAACAGTATATGCATTTCTTAGTACCACGTTTATTTAAAACAATATTAATGAATTCTACTGGGTTTGGTTTGTCAAGTGGTCTATAAAATTAAGACATGAGTAAAGAGCCATACCATTGTATATTACTGAAGTCTCTAAAGTGCTTTGGGAGAAAATAACATATAGCAATATCGTGTTTATTGTCATAATGTACAAGGAAAAAATATGTATTTGACCTTATAATCTTTTATAAAACCTAAGGTGAACAAGACTAAAATAGAAAATAAATCAAATTACAGAGTCAAGTACTTACCCTTTTTAGTCCTTCACTTCAGTCCATGGATGTCAGCATACTGTTGGACTTGAAAAAAAAAAAAAAACACACAAAAAAAAAAACCAAACAAACCCCCACAGCCCAAACAACACCAACAAAAAAGAAAACAAACAAAACCAGAAGTAGAGAGAATGAATCAAAATTGACAAGATCTGTTTTTTCCAAAAGCAGTAATTCCATGATAGAATTATGCTGAAATTATATTAAACTCTTTCAAAATGTTTACACATATCTTGACTAGTGCCTCCAGGCTCTGCCCTCCCTGAAACTGAAACCAGAACAGGATCACCTGCCACAAATTACCCAGGAACGGGAGACCCCTGGACCATCCTTGAAGCGAGTTCATTCATCTGCCCTACATAAACCAAAAAGTCCATGGTCGAGGCAACAGGAAAACTTCTTCCTTGCCCGATTCCCCACACCCCCTTGGCAGTAACCAATGGCAACAAGTTCCTGCTCAGTGTGGCATGTGTGTTGCCTCAGTAATACCCCCAGCTTTCCAGGTGCCCTTGCAGAAGAGGTATGATGCCTTGCAAGTGCAGTCAGCCAATGAGGAAGATGAATCATCTGGCTTGGAGGTATTCCCATGATTAAGGAAGCCCAAGGCCAGCATCCAAACTTCTTCTATCAAAAAAAAGAGGAGAGTCATTGTTATAGGTGACTCCCTCCTGAAGAGTACAGAGGCCCTATACTCAGACCTGACCCACTTCAAAGGGAAGTTTGCTGTCTCCCTGGGGCCCAAGTTAAGGATGTGGTAAGAAAGCTTCCTTCCCTTCTACAACCTACAGATTATTATCCATTGTTGACTTTATAACAAATAATATAATTAAATAAAGTAAGGCTGAGCAACTAGGTGTTTAAATGTGACTTGATTTGAATGTCAGCAGTTTACAGAGCTAGGAAATAAAGACGTCATGCAGAGAATATCCTGCTATTGTAAAAGGTATATTGTAAAATTACACACAAATATATCTTCTTAATTTAAAATGTTTTAAAGATTGTTTAAAGATTGTTGAAGTTTTCTATAATTTTTTATTCTATATTGTCATGTTTTAATTCTACAGAACATTTGAATCTTCATTTAATAACTTGTATGCTTTATCACTTCTAAATTCCTCAGAGTTTTTTCAAAAATGTTTTCTCTTTAACATTTCAGCTTACCTCATTGGCCTGGAGAAAAGCAGTAGCATCTAAGGTAAGCAGACCTAATGCATTTATGAATGGGTAAATTAATTTCAACGCATTAAGTTGCACTTGGGAACTACCTGCGAGCTGGGTACAATATATAGCATGCAGGAAAAGTTTTCAAGTGTTTGGACTCTAGTTGTTTCTACAAACTCTATGGAGGAGTTGTTTTACTGCAGCTGAGGTACCACTATGGGAAATGTTCACAGAATGTGAAAAACGTCATCAGCCTTAAGTAAAAAAAAATCACACATTCCTAGTGACATACAAGACCAAATGGAAACCTTGCTGTTCTGCACACTAGACAATCTTCCAAAACATGAATGCATCACACTGCCTTTTCTTGCACTTAATGTCCATTATTTCTAAGGTTACATTTCAGTCATTTCATTCCTCCAATCTCAGCAAAACACTGTCAATCGAGCATAAATGAGACTAAATAAAATGAAGATACTGAGACAAGCAAACTACAGATATTTCAATACATATTGTTTTCTTCTTCAGTGTTCTTACACATGTATCAGATAGTTGAAGAAACAAAAATGTATTTGGTTGGAAATTCCCTGCTGTTAAGAAACATAAAGTTTAAACAAAAATCTTAATTATTCATTAGATAATTATATTTGACTATTTTTTTTCCTACAGTTGAATCATCTAGAATTGAAATACTACTATATTTCCATTCAAGCTAGTTTGATACCATAGAATCATAGGATCATTAAGGCTGGTAAAGACCTCTAAGATCATCAAGTCCAACTGTCGACCCAACACTACCATGTCATGCCACCACCACCCAACTAAACCATGTCACAAAGTGCCATGTGTATATGTTTTCTGAACACCTCCAGGCATGGTGACTCCACCACTTCCCTGGGCAGCCTGTAACCAAATCCCTTTCTACATCTAAACTGTTTTGGGGCTTTTTTATATAATGTTATGAGGCTCATCTTCCTACATCTATAGTTAGCTGTGTAGCAAAGACAGAATCCATAGGCTCAGAACAGAAATTGAAATTATATGACACTGTAACTAAAATTTTAATGAAACACTGTCAGTTCAGACAGATAAGCTTCTAATATCATTTCAAATATCACATTATATCTTATCAACATTTTTCAAAATCCTTCAGTTCCTCAAAATGTGAGCTTAGTCTTTTTTCATCTAATGCATGATGAAAATAAATACCAGAAATATAGATTTATGATGGCATTACCATTCCACCTTTTAAATCAATGTTGGTGTAGATCTGTCTCTGGTCAACTCTTCTCATGTATCATTTCAGAATAAAAGGAATATAGCATTATTTTGTTTAATCATGGCATATTCTACAAAAAAATCCCAAAACAATAATGTATCATGACTTGTTGCATCAAAGGTAGCTGCAAGATCTAACCAAATCAGTTTGAGGACTTAACTCTCTGCCATTACCAAGAGAATATAAACAGGAAATTCAATCATAGAATTATAGTATCATAGAATGGCTCAGGTTGGAAGGGACCTTAAAGATCATCTAGTTCCAACCTCCCTTCCATGGGCAGGGACTCCACGCACTAGACCAGGTTGCCCAGGGCCACATCCATCCTGGCCTTGAACACTGCCAGGGATGGGGCATCCACAACCTCTTTGGGCAACCTGTTCCAGTGCCTAACCACCCACTGGGTAAAGAACTTCCTTCTAATCTCCAATCTAAATTTCCTCTCCTTCAACTTGTAACCATTCCCCACTGTCATATTGCAATCTGAGCAGCTGAAAAGTCTTTCCCCTTCTATCTTGTAGTCCCTCTTTAGGTACTACATATATAGCTAAATGATAGACAGCTATAAGATCCCCTCGAAGTCTTTTCCTCTCCAGGCTGAACAACCTCAGCTCCTTCAGTCTGTCGTCCTAGGGGAGGTTCTCTAGTCCTTTGATCATCTTTGTGGCCCTCCTCCGGACCCACTCCAACAGATCCACATCTTTTTTAATGATGAGGACCCCAGAACTGGATGCAGTACCCCAGTTGGAGTCTCACTAGGGTAGAGTAGAGAGGCAGAATCACCTCCCTAGACCTACTGGTTATGCCTCTCCTGATGCAGCCCAGGATGCGGTTGGCTTTCTGGACTGCAAGTATACATTGCTGGCTCATATCCAGCTTTTCATCTACCATGACCCCCAAATCCTTCTCTGCATGACTACTCTCAATGAGTTCTTCTCCCAGTCTGTATATGTCATATATGTCTAGGATTGCTCCTACCCAGATGTAGGACCTTACACTTGGACTTATTAAACTTTGTTTTATTCTCATGGCCCCACTTTTCAAGTTTGTCCAGGTGCCTCTGGATAGCATCCTGCCCTTCTGGTCCATCAACCACAACACTCAGCTTCATGCCATTGCAAATTTGCTGAGGATGCACTCGATACCCCATCGAGGTCATTAATGAAGACATTGTGTTGGGTCAGGCTGAGACAGAGTTAATTTCCCCATTGCAGCCTTCATAGTGTTGTGTTTTGTATTGGTAGCTAGAAAGGTGTTAATAAATCATCAGTGTTTGATTACTACTGGCAGTGCTCACATAGTATCAAAGCTGTCTCTCCACCAGAAGGCTGGGAGTGGGTAAGATCTCGGAAAAATAAATATCCAGGGCAGCTGACCTAAATTAACCAAACAGATATTACCATATGACATCTGCTCAGCAACAAAACCTAAGAGAAAGGAGAAGGAAGGGGGACATTTGTTATTTACAATGTATGTTTTCTGGAGCCACTGGTATGCATGCTGAAGCCTTGCTTCCCAGGAAGTGGTTGGACATTACCTACTGATGGGAAGCAGAGAATAGTCTTTTGTTTTCACATGCAGTCTTTGCTTTTTTTTTTAAATTAAATTGCCTTTATCTTTACCCATGAGGGGTTTTTCCATCTTTTTCTCCCCTGCCTGTCCTACTGAAGAGGGGACTGATAGAGCAGCTTAGTGGACACCTGGCATCTAGCCAAGGTTAACTCACCACAGTAATAAACCATTGCTGTTATCCTGTCATATGTGCTGATTAAGGTTAAGGATTCTAGGAAGAGTCAGAGAATGGGATATGCCCAGAGATAATTTCTTTCTATAAAGTCTGCCTAGAAAGAGTCTGGGGTCTTGATTTACTAACAGGAGGCTTCAAAAAGGCTGTTTTTCTTGGGATCCAAGTAAAAAGGTGTATTAATAGGGTGTGAATCATAAACTGAACAAAGTAAAACAGGCAAAAACACCAGCAGAGCACATTCTGCATTTAGCCTTGGTAAAGTAGCAAGGGGATAGTGTCTTTCAGTAATTTGTTTCAAGATCTGCTGAAGTTCTTTGTTCTAATCCTATATGAAAAATACAAGTATTCCCTACACTAGTAAAAGTCATTCGATTTGAAGTTTCTCTATATTAGTGTTGAATTCAATTTTCTTACACAAGTAATAGATGTGGTTTAATATTTCAAAATCTACTTCCTTCATTTAACAGGGCTATCAGTGGAGAGAGCCAGTATATTTTATTCCATCCCATTACCACTTGATAAGTGAATCTGATTTTGTACTATATAGCAACACTATATACATCACTAAAACAAAGGCGATCATCACAGTTTTTTGATGAACAAATGATATTGTCTGTCTTTTGCATATCCATGATCTCTCACTAGACAAATACAGCTTGATCACATACATGTTGTAAACCGCAGATTATTCCCCATATTCTCATTATGCCATGAAATGCTTCAGTGTGTGTCAAATCTTGTCACCACAGAAAAAACACAGTAGCATACATATTCAGTCTACCTAATTCCATGACCACTGACACAAAACATAGGCACTAAAGGATACAACATTGTCATCATATTAATTATTACATTTTTATTATATTCCTTAAAGAATTTGTGCAAGATCCACTTTTACCCTTGATTGTCAATAAACTAATTCTACTACTATATTTTTGGATAAAATAGTATCTCCCTATGTTTCCTACCATACAGAATATCACTAACTGAATTGTTGCTCACACTGAACAATTGTTGACATTCCTGATTCTCTTTGTTTCCTAGGGAACAAGCAAGACAACAAGTTTAATTACACTGCTTAGAATGCAAAGGCAAATTTGTTCAAATTCTTTAAGTGTATGGAAACATATCTTCATAATGTCTATGTTTAGGGCATTTCTCAAAACAATCCTTTTTTACATTTTAAGAAGATTTCTATCATATAGATTCATAGAATGGCCAGGTTGGAAGGGACAATAAAGATCATCTAGTTCCAACCCCCCTGCCTTGGTCAGGCATGCCAATCACTAGACCAGGTTGCCCAGGGCCACATCCAGCCCAGCCTTGAACACTGCCAGGGATGGGGCATCCAAAACCTCTCTGGCCAGCCTGTTTCAGTGACCAGCCACACTCCGGATAAAGAACTTCCTCTTAATCTCCAATCTAAATTTCCCCTCCTTCAGTTTATANGCCTTACAAAAGTCCAAGTAGATGACATCAGTCGGTCTTCCCTCATCAAGTGCTGCAATCACTCCATCACAGAAGGCCACTAGATTGGTCAGGCACGATTTGCCCTTAGTGAATCCATGCTGACTGCTTAGTATCACCACTTTATCTTGTATGTGGTTTAACATCACTTCCATTACTATCTGCTTCATGATCTTCCCAGGCACAGAGGTGAGGCTCACTGGCCTGTAGTTGCCTGGGTCGTCTTTTCTACCCTTTTTAAAAATAGGGGTGATGTTACCCTTTCTCCAGTCACCCGGGACTTCACCTGACCTCCACGACTGATGGACAGAGGTCCTGCAACAACATCAGCCAATATAAACTTGTTTCAAAATTGTTAAGAATATTACTATTATAAGGTGCTTATTGTGTATATATGACAAATAATCAGTAACTTGATTTTGACATTCTGTCTGTGACTTGCCTGTGAGTATTGCAAGATCCTGTTCTATGTTTCACTTACTGTTTTCTCACAAGGAAAGGTTTAAACCATGTTTTTATCCATTTCCCAAGAATTTTTGAAAAATTCTTAAGTTCGTATGACAAATATGCTTAACATACATGATATTTACAATGTTTCTTTGGACACCAGAGGAAACACAGAGGAAAGAAAAGTTTAGACTAAAGACGACTTTCTGCAGAATCTTCATTTAATTCTGCATCTTGATGGTTTTCCACGTGCCACTATGAGATTTAGATTTCCTTTTGTCTTCTCTCTCCAAGTTGTTTGACCTTGAATAACGCCCTCAGTACTTGTGGATTTCCAGAGTTTTTTCATACATTGATAACAACGCTAATGGAAAAGTATGTTTTCAGAATGAAAAGTTACACCAGGATTCTTTAGATTAAATTTGTTTGAATAAGTTGGAACATCACTGGAAAACTGAGAAGTCTGGATCTGAGAACTGTGAATCAGGGCTATAAATGATTTCTCTCTGGATAATAAAAAAGTAGAGTGTAAAAACTGAAGATGAACTAGTAAGAATACTACTACATTTGAAAAATATGTATGAATATTCCTATAAAATGAAATGGATTTCTACTTGTAGTTATCTATCTGAGGGGAAAAAATTATTAAACTTTTAGTTATAAAATATATTCTATTTCTTTTATTATTGTCCTATGCTTCTTACATAACCTGGAGATCTTAAGTAAATGCATAAAAACACTTAAAAGAAAATTCAAATTTGTGTGAAATACTGGCATGAATTAGATGACCTTTTGAAAACCTTCTAATCTTTATTCATTTAGTGTGTCTGGATTCCTGATTCCAAATCTTTTAAATCTGTATGAGGTCTTTATTTCTTAAACTCCTCTTGTTGCCTTGCACCATGAAGTATATTCTGTTTGATTCTGACCTGTGAAGACTCATTTATATATTCAGATTGTTATTTGCAGGCAAAATACTACAGTATGAGTGGCAGCTGTTTCTAGAAAATAACTATGAGCAAACATTTATTACTGGAGACCAAAAACAAATAAAATTGTGTGATAATTTGTTATGATGGAAAATTCAACTGTATGTTCACAAACACTGATGTGCAACATTTATTCAAGCTTTATTTGAAAATAATGCTGCTTGCCTACTTGTGAATGTGAGTATTCACACATCTTTCTAAGCTGTCACAACATTTATCTTCTTAACAAATCAAAAAGGCTAACAAAAATTAGGTATCAAATATTCTAGCCTCTGATCCTAGCACCTGGAAAAGAATTTCAATCAGCATAATCTATATTTCATGAAAACCTGTGTTATATAAATACAGCCTTAACCCACAAATAACAAGGCTTTAAGCCATTCTTACATTAACATATAGCATGAGAGTAATTTTCTGATACTGAGAAAAAGATAGGTTTTTAAATGATGGTGAAGGGAACTCTAACAAACCCTGTTTCCAGAATGTCACTTGCATCATTGCTCTTATAACTGATTACGCGTTTACAAAGTAAATATTCCATTGCCAATGTAGTCCATGCCCGATAACAAACAGAGGAGGGGGTGGAAAAATCAATTTTTTGAAAAATGGAAGAGGACAAAACTTGTGAGAAGTAAAATGTTGTGTTCCATTTTCACTGAAAGATTGTGAAAGACAGAATGAAAAGTAAAAATGAGAGAAAGGTTTCAGAATTGGCAGTGCGATTTGACTAATAAAAATCAATTCTATAAGTAAATAGTTCTCATTGCATCTTAATCTGGCAGCAAAGTTATAGGAAAATATATAAATTATATTTTTAACTGAAAGTGGTAATTATGCACATATGTGTAATGTCTTGCAATGATTTATGCAAAAATTATCCTGTGAGCTCAGGATGACTGACCCTGAAGTGATGGCAATCTGGAGTCATACACCTGCGTCATCAACTGCTAGTCACCATGATATTATTTCTGAGCTATATTTAGTGCAATGTCATGGGAACTTACTAAGCATTAGAGTCTAAAGGACATTACCATGTTCTGTTGGTTCCTTTTCCTCTGTACAAGCACAGGGGTTTCCCTTCATATTTTCATCTTCTTCTACAGGTGATGAGAAAGCCATTCCTGCAGAACTGTACCCTAAAGCCTGTGCTACATCTAGTAAAGAATGAGTTCAGACAAAGGACTGAGTTCATCCCAGCTGGAACTCGATCTGCCAGTGTCATAAAATGTAACAAAAAATGGGGTTTTTTTGTTGTTTTTTTTTTTTACAAATACATCAACAGCAAAAGGAGGGCCAAGGAGAATCTCCAGACATTATTGGATGTGTGGGGAGGGGGAACATTGCATTGCCACCACGGATGAGGAAAAGTCTGAGGTACTTAATGCCTTCCTTACCTCATTCTTTAATAGTCAGACAAGTTATCCTCAGGGTACTCAGCCCTCTGACCTACAAGACAGGGACAGGGAGCAGAATACCCCCCCGCACACCCCCCCATAATCTGGGAGGAAGCAGCTGGAGAACTGATACTCCACCTAGACACTCATGAGTCTATGGGGCCAGAGGGGATCCGAGGGTGAAGGAGCTGGTAGAAGAGCTCACCAAGCCACTCTCCAGTATTTATCAATGGTTCTGGTTAACTGAGGAGGTCCCAGATGACTGGAGGCTAGCCAACATGACTCTCATCTACAAGAGAGGTCAGAAAAGTAATCCTAGGAACTACGGGCCTGTCAGCATGACCTTGGTGCTGGGAAAGGATGTGGAGTAGATCATCCTGAGTGCAATCACACACCATGTCCAGGACAACTAGGGGATCAGGCCCAGCCAGCATGGTTTCATGAATGGCGGGTCCTGCCTGATCAACCTGATCTCCTTCTATGATGAGGTGACCCGCCTAATGGATGAAGGAAGAGTTGTGGATGTTGTCTACCTAGACTTTGGTAGAGCCTTTGACACTGTCTCCCAGAGTATTCTGGAGAAGCCAGCAGATTATGGCTTAGACAGGTGTACTCTTCACTGGGTAAGGAACTAGCTGGATGACTGAGCCCAAAGAGTGGTGGTAAATGGAGCTACATCCAGTTGGTGACCTGTCACAAGTGATGTTACCTAGGGCTCGGTTTTGGGGCCAGTCCAAGAGTGGTTAGGCATTTTGTGATATGGTTTGGTGAGCATGGTGGTGTTGGGTCAATGGTTGGACTTGATGATCTTAGAGGCCTTTTACAACCTAGATGATTCTATGATTCTATGTTTCTATATTAATATGGAATGTTACATCTGTCCTCAACTGGGGAACTTCCGTAACAATAATTGGCATCTACCAAAGACTGAGAAACAGAAGACCCAAGATCTAGTAAAAAGATGTCTCTCTACAGGTGATAATTTTGTTTTTGTGAACATTCTTATGATTTTCTAGAGTATTTTGAGAGCTTTTCATTTTCTAATATAATTATTAAAGTGTAATGTTGCTAGGGCAACATCCTAGAACATTCCTTCCCTGAGGCCCAGAGAAGATCCCAAGGAGCAAAGAAAGCAGTTAATCCTTATCTAGCATGCACTCAAAGTTTCATTTTTCTCAAATCTAATTTCTTTTCTCACATATTTGAGCTCATTTACTTGCAATGAAAAATAAGGAAAAAAAAAATCCTTCTTAACATTCAAGAATATGTCTGACAAAGTATCATGTCCCTGAATGTTCCCTATTGTAAAAACCATACATCTCTTCTGACCTTGTTGTCTTTATTTTGTTACATAAATTATTCATTTTTGGTGTGTCCTGTAGGTTAGATACTGAACAAAAACCATTCCAGAGACTTAAAAAATGACAAAGACATTCACTTTTTTCTGATATCTATTCAAATGCAGGCTACTTCAGAAGTTGATTTAATACAAAATTCCCAAATAAAGTATGCACCTTGGAAAGAATTAAATCTTAGCTAAAACTAGAATACTCTAGGGATTTTCAACTCAAAGAAGGAAAATTAGTCTGGAATGGATATTCCCTGTTTGGATATGAAAAAATAATTAGAATTATCATTAGCAAACCAGCTCAAAGGAGAATACTTAAGTCAGGTAATCTCATATACTTTCTCATTTGTATATGCCTGTCAAAAAGATACCTTTGGTTTTTTTATCACACACCTTTTTTATTTGATCAGTCCAAATTCATTTAATAAGCAACATTTTCAGATTACGCATTTTAAACAAAGCACAGTGGAGAACAGATTTTTCTTGAACTACTAAGAGACTGCAATACATAGAACTTAATTTTAGGGACTCTGCAGATGCCTTTTTTATTCACCTCTCCTCTACTTATACTCCTTTAGCTGGTGCTCAGGAGAAGAGGAAATATCTATTTAGGAAAAGAAACAACACAAGTTTTATTTTCAAATTAGTTTTAATATGTACATTAAATTCTAAAGTGCATTAAATGCACAGAGAATTTGAAAATAACAGCTTGTAGCCTCAGCGAGCTCCTGCACAAGGCAGTATAGCCACTGTACATTGCTGTCGGTTTTTACTTCCATTTTATTGTCTGACACTTCTCAAACAATTGTCACTCCTAGTATCTTTGAATCATACTTTTTTTTCGGGCAAGCTCATAAATGATGCATACCACTATCAGTCTTATTAGCAGACCTTTCCTAGACAAATCCCTCTCTTCCCCCTCCCAGCTCCAATTAGGAAATTTTTCATCTATATTCTTCATGCCTCCACTTTAAAATATGTTAACAAGCACACTGGAAATTGACTATGCCCATTTTCACAAATTCTACAAAACACTATTTCCTTGGATGTTATTGTAGACAGCACCCCATTTCTAATGAAAGCATTACTATTTCTAAACTCACAGTCTTTTGTTTTGTCAGTCTTGTATTATATTCTACTCTTAGGTTAGCTCATTCTGCTACTTCTGATAGCTTGCATTGGAAATGCCTGGCAGTCAAAGTATGCAAGATAGGCAATAATGTAGACTTTTGATATTTCAGCCTCTGATTGTTCAGGACTTCAAGGCTGCTGCCTAATGAAATCTGGCATTTGTTGATATGATGAAGATGAGAAATGCCACTTTTAAACAGCTGTGCCTATATTTTGCTGAATCTTACTGTGTAGCTATTCATTTTCACTGTAGAATTGTGGCAATCATGCCTCTTACTAGGTCCTTCTGCTCTTCTATATATTAATTTTCATGGGCAGTACAGTTGCATTAAAGCTCCTCAGGCAGATATGTCCTCCCATAACTTGATTCTTCCTAGAGTCTTCATTTCAGCAACAACTGGAAAAGGATTAAAAATGTCATCTACTTCTAAGTATCCAACTGCTACCTCCTTCTTTTAAGATGAAGATACTGAATCTCTTCTGGAGTTTCCATCCCCTCAGTCTCTGACAATAGAACAAAGCACATCAATCTTTTAATTGTGTTGTCCATACATTTACTTCTGAAGTAGTGGAAATGACATTTCTGGGATATTGAGGATTGCTTTTACCATTTTCTATGGCAGAAAGCACAAATCTGCATTCAAATAGTTGTTATGTGGTTTCCTAATATTGCATGTTAGAGTACGTGATCTAGCAGAAAAAATGTTATTGTTGGCATATAAGCCAGCAACATTGCTGCCAAAGTAATCTTCTTGCCATGGTCACAGAAACTAAAACCCTTCTGCCAACACCAGCTGTGTGATCAGTAGTGGAACCTTTAGGAACCACTGATTATTGCTCAGACCCTTTTCTATCATGATTGACAATACCACCTAAGATCCTCCATGCCCTTCACTGTTGCTCCCAGAGCCCTATCATCATAACTAATATGTCCCGGGTCACCTTATCAGCATCATTGGTGCCCATATGAAAGGGCAGCTGGCAGTAGCAGTCATTAGATCCAGAAAAAGGCATCTCACATGTAAATCTCTGCAGGCAACAAACCTCCTTAGATGACAAGTCAAGTTAAACTGATGTGAACCTCCATCAACAACAGGAGGGAACCACCTACCCCTATCATTGAGAGCTTGTTCCTAATGGTCATGAGTGACTCAAGCTTAGTCACCAAAGATGCTCCAACTGACAGCACCCATAGCTGTCAAGGGCACTAAACCTGTCTGCTGCAAGGGCAGTGAACAATTCTATAGCTGCAAGGGCAGTGTACCATTCTATAACTGCAAGTTATGAGATAGGGCAGGAGCCTTCCTCCTGCCATACCTAAGGATGCATGGGATCGACAGAGAAAGTTTGCAGGCTTGTTCCTCACATCCTACTGCACAAACTGTTACATCTGTTGGCTGTATGCTGTGCCTGACTCTTGTGTGGGCCTCTCCCTAGCACCAGTTAAAAGGAGGGACTTGACCCTCCCTGGTTAGGGTTAAGCTAGTACAAAGGTTTCAGGCACCATTTGATGAATGGCTGCTGACAGAATTTATCAGAATCTTCTAGAACTAACCTTACCTTAGCCTTAACCTTACCTGACAGAAGCAGACAACCTCATGTTCCTCTGAGGGTTCCCAGGATTTCACAGATCTCTAACGAAGTGCCCAGAAACTCAAGAACATGTCAAGGAAGTAAAGCCCAGACACTACTTTTCAAACTGCTACATCTGTTGGCTGCCTCTGTTAGCTGTGCTCTGGGAGCTGTGCTCTGGTCCTGGTGGTTATGCAGACCCACTTTCCTAGTTTGAGTCAAAACAAGGTATTCCATGCCATATACATCATATTCAGTCCCTGAAACTTTCACACAAAACAAGGGCCTTAGGGTCTCTTACCTAAGGCCTAAGACCCAAGCAAAGCAGGTGCATGATTAAGCTATTCAGCACCCAATTAACAGCCAGTAGAAAAAAGGAGAGGTTTGGGCTTCTATCTTCCCTGCAGGTTGAGCACTTGAGTCTTGTGAGGATCAGAAGCCCAGCTCTGCTATAACTGGACTCTCTCTCTTCTGTCTTTGATCTCAATCTAAGAGTTCCTGAGTTCCAGGATCCAGTGTCTGAGTCTCATCTGTTGGCGAGTCTTTCTGCTACAGCATCAGTGGTGACAGTGATGTAGTTGTCATCAAGGCGGGGTTGGGTGTGGTATTGTTTTTGTGTAGATATATATATATTTCATTTTCTTGTTATTTTCATTAAAGGAGTTTAAGTTTTATTTCCAATCCACAAGTCTCTGTCTCCCTCTCTCTATTAATTTCCCCTTTTCCTTCCTGCAGTGGGAGGGAAAAGGGGATAATAGAGAATATCTGTCACTGGATTAGTGGTTGGCCCAGCCCTAACCCTTGACACCCATAAAGAGGGACAAAATTAGCATATACAGCAATATACAGTCTAATTCCCTGTCTAAGTGAAAACTCAGGTCAAGTTCTCTGAAAAGGGTCCATGCAAGTGGAGGCCAGATATCAAGTCAACCTGTGGTGAATTCTGAGCGGATCATGAGCAATTTGCATGTTTACAGTAGAAATCAAACCAAGGGGATTACACTTTTGAGAAATAGTCTTACCACTAGCTTCCATAGGCTTTGGGCTGAATCCCCAAAACTCTGCATTTCACCATCTGTTGTATTAGAATTGAAATATTCAGATGTATCCAGACTTTTGTTCCATTGATTTTTAGATATATTTTAACTATTTATAGATGTGGTGCAGCCAAACAGCTCCAGACCAAATTCCTGCAGGTCAAATGTTCGGAAGTATAGTTTAGATTCAGACTAAAGTAGATGGTAAACTTTATTACTAGAATATGTTACATAACTGGAGGTCCTATTATTAAGAGGAGATATAAAACTAATGTCATACATTAAGTGGCAAAGGGCTAGTGGTCATGCTTCAATGGGAGATAATTCAAAGCATATATAACATTAGTGGCTTTGTATGACTGCAAAAGTCACTCCATCTACAGACATGTAATTTATACAGTACTTCCCAAAATGCTTTGAGTCACACTGAATGGTATAAATACTTTAATATGTCAACATAATTGAACCCTTCACAGAGAGTATTTATTTTTGATTTATCAGGACTTTTAAATGCTCTCTGAATACCAGCTTCTGTCATATAGTGAAAATGAGGATCTAGCACTTATCAGTTTTTTTATTCTCTCAAAAATTATGACTTTTTTACTCAAGCTGTGCAGTTACAATACATTTTAGCTTTTTTTGATGTACCTACATTTTAGGTTGAGTATATTCCTTCTTGCAGCATTGATGATTTCTGGATGACTTGTATTTTCTAAGTTACTATTTTCTCTTTTGTTTGGGCAATCAAGGCAGGAAAGACTTATTTGATCAATGTAAAGTCAGCCTTCAGTTGAAATATCATCACTCACAGCCTGATATCTAAAAAAGGACTTGAGATCGTCTGGCTCAGGAAGACCTGAAGGGAGGACTGTCATCATATTTTACCCCTTGCAAGTTACTCAATAAAAGTAACCTCTCCTTTGCACTTGCAAAGGTGAAGAAGTCCACAGATAATTGTTTCAAGCATGGGTCTGTCTGTGTCTATAGAACTGCTCCATTTTTCTTGTAAATTTGCATAGGTAAGTTGTCATTAAATCAGTATTTATTAATTGTGACTTATGTGGCCCACAGTTTCTTAATAGTTTATATTTTCTGATGATATTGATTCAGTGCAAAACTATATTGGTTGACATTCAAGCCAGAAGTATGCACAAGTTCAGCTAGGAATTTAAGGTTCACAATGGTGAAAATTTGGGTTTTAGTCAGCAATAATTATCTATTAAGTTTCCTTTAAGTTGCTGTCACTAGGTGCTGGCAGAGCACTAGTACAATCTGCTAATAATTTAGTTTTGGGAGTATATTTGTTACTGTTCTGATGACCATATACAATTTGAAACAAATGACAACTGAATCAAAAGAAATTTGACTACAAAGAAACTTGAGAAGCCATCCAATCCATCTGCTACCTTAAGGGATTAGTTAACACAGCAGCAGTTTGTTTACCCTATTCTTAAAAATTTTGAAAAACAAAGGATATTTTCCTCACAAAATTTATCAGTACTTAAGAAAGTTTGGAAGAAATTGGAGAACACCTCAGCTGTCTATTTGGACTGATGACCCATTGGACTATCAAAATAATCCCAAACCTCAATAGATTTCTCTTCACAATTCCCTGTAAAACTAGATGTCTTGAAGAATACTCTGAAAATAAGAGCTTATAGGATTTGCAATGGTCTTACTCATTGTGTCATATCTCTGCTTCAGTCCCTTACTGTCCAAAATCTAATCACATATATATGATCTGTCAGTATTTTAATAAAAAATGGTCAGATATAGGACTAATACTATAAAATAGTGAAGGATCTAACAACTGTTTGAAAAGAATACATGTTTTATGTGGTTAGAGTTTCAAAATAAAACAGACCAGATGTCTTTATGACCACTTTCCAAAAAGAACTGAACCAGATAAAAGTTTTATATTTTTTTGTCTTATCAAACAAGATCACAGTTCTAACACAACAAAATGCATAGAATCATAGAATAATAGAATTGCAGAAAGGTCAGAGTTGGAAGGGACCTATAAAGGTCATCTAGTCCAACAATCCTGCTGTGACCAAGGACACCTAGAACTAGATCAGGTTGTTCAGAGTCCCATCCAACCTGACCTTGAATGTTTCCAGGGATGGGGTATCAACCACCTCTTTTGGCAACCTGTGCCAGTGCCTCACCAACCTCATTGTGAAAAATGTCTTCCTTATATTCAATCTAAATCTCACTTGCTTTAGTTTAAAGCCATTACTCCTTGTCCTATCACAGCAGACCTTGCTAAAAAGACTGTCTCCATCATACTTATAGGCTCCCTCTAAGTACTGATAGGCTGCAATAAGGTTTCTCTGGAGACAGAAACCAAGTACAATCCCTGGATGCCATTCCACAGGTGCAGAGCTTGGAGATGGAAAGATGAACTAAACATTGAAGCAGGTCATTCTCTGTTGATGTGCATTGGGTTTGCATGACAAGATTTTGGTAGCAGGAGGAGCTAGAGAGGTGATTTCTGTGAGAAGATGCTAGAAACTTCTCCTATGTTGGAGTAGATGGATGCCTGAAGGAGGCTGTGACCCTGTAGGAAGCCTGCACTGGAGCAGACTCCTGGAAGGATCTGTGGACCTGCAGAGAGAAAGGAGCTTAGACCGAAGCAGGTTTTCTGGTAGGACTTGTGACCCTGTAGGAAACCAGTGCTGGAACAGTTTATTCCTGTAGGACTGAACCCTGTGGAAAGGACCAGTGATGGAGCAGTTCTTGAACTGCAGACCATGGAAAATATTCATTTTGGAGAAGTTCATGGAGTACTGTCTCCCATGGAAGACACCCGACGCCGAAGCAGAGGAAGAATGTGCAGAGTCCTACTGAGGAGGAAGGATTGTCAGAGGCAATATGTTATGTACCAATTGTAACCCCCATTGCCTGTCTCCCTGCACTACTAAGTGGGGAGGAGGGTAAAAAATCAGGAATGAAGTTAAGCCTGGTAAGAAGGTAAGGGTGGGGTGAAAGTGTTTTTAAAATTTAGTTTTATTTTCTTTTTATTCTACTCTAATCTGATTGGTAATATATTTAATTTCCCCAAGTCAAGTCAGTTTTGCCCATGATGGTAATTGTGTGATCTCTCCCCATCCTTTTCTTTCTGGATACAAGCCCTTCATTGTATTTTCTCTCCTCTGTCTGGCTTAGGAGATGGAATGATAGAATGGCTTTGGCGGGCACTTAGTGTCCAGGTAGAGTAAACCCACCACATGGTGGATTCAGCTGTTATCATGAAGAACTTGCATCTCTAAGTCTTTCATGTACGTGGTGAGGAAAGGCTTTACGGGAAGGTAAGGGGAGTGCAGGTGGGCAAGGACAACACAAATGATGCAGGTATAGGGGAAGAGGAAGGAGTGGAAAGGAAGGAAGAATTATAATCTTTGCCTTTCAAGGCCAGATTAAATTTATGTGTCTCTTTATAAGGAAATAAACTGAAAATATTTAATGAAAAACAAAATTTTCCACATTATAAAATGATTCAAAACCTGCTGAAATAGCTGCTTAGAAATACCAGGGAACAAGACTGGAATCTCTTACACAATTCTATTAGGCAACTTTCTTCAGCAGAAATCTTTTGTGCCTTGTAGTCCTGACCCTATTCCATTGAAGGAATCTGTAGCAGTACTGCCTTAAGAAAAGCTCACATTTATGGTATGAAAAATGGATCTGAAAAAAAATGTAACTAAAAAGAGGAAAATTAATATGAAGAGGGACTTCTATGGTCTTTTCTTTTGTCATTAATTGAATAAGATCCAGATACTCCAATTCCAGGAGAGATTCTCAAGCTAGGTTGTCTAGTAATGGAAAAGTAGTCAAATTTGGAAGTTGTTTTGAAGATTATCCTGTGTAATTAGAAAGACATATAGTATTGTTTCTGGTANAACCTGAGGCACAGTGTTTCTGAAAACTGTATGGGTACATTAACTCCATCTCAGCCAAACCCAATACATATGCAAAAGCTATAAACATTTTCCCGTGCTTGCCAGGCTGGACTTAAGTGCTGGTGCTGCCTTCTTACCTTTACCTGTTGGTAAACAGTAATGCAAAGGAAAAACAAATTGTGAGCAAGAGATTTTGGTTCATGTAACAGTAACATCAGGAATGGGAAGGAAAAAGTACAAAAAGATAAGGACTAATAACCAGGTCACGACAAATGAATAAGGACAGCGAAGGAGAAAAACAGAAAATGCAGTGATGAAAACAGAATGCTGATACCAATCTGTATTTCTGTGTCTTCTCTAAGATATGAGACTCCTGACTGCAATGATAGATTCAATTAACCTTCCACTTTATCCTGGTACTTACATTAAAGTGTATATTTCACTTCAGCTGATGTTGAGAGTAATTTATATATACATATATTTGTAAATTAATATGGAATTATTGTGTCGTTATCTGCTTGCATAAACATCATGTAACAATGCTTAATAATCAAAAGAAATACAGATTGATGGGTTTTTTTGAAAAGGAATTGCTATCACTATTTCAGCTTTTTCAAGGAAATTCCACCATTTTACTGACATTGGGAATACCAGATAGAGGGAAGTAGTTCTGACCAATATATTTTGTAAATTCTGCATATAATTTTTGTGTATTTAGTGCTATAAAGAAAACCTATAGCTGGTCTGCATGCTTCTGTGTATGTGCCTGTGTAAATGATCAGCATTATTAGAAGTAAATTAGTGTTTACTATGACTTTCAAAAGAAAGAAAAGAAAAACACTGATACAAAAGCAATCACTCACCATTTCCCATGGGTAGACTGATGCCCAATCAGTTCCTAAGCCAAAGATGGCTAACTCTCCTAAACACTCCTCTTTTTCGTCTTTTTTTTTGAGGATGACAAGATGTGGCATGAAATAGCTCTTTGATTTATGTAATCTTTTTGGTTGTGTACTCTCCCAAACTCTTTCATGCTCCCAACTTATTCATTGGTGAGGCATAGTGAGAAACAGAAAAGGCCTTGATGTCTTTTCTAAAAACCCTTTTTTCTAAAAAACCCAGCACTCTACAAGCTGCTGCGAAGAAAATTAGTTCCATCCCAGACAGACCCACTACATAATCATACTTTGCTTAAGAATTTTACACATTTTCTTTGGCTCAAAATAACTGACACACTAGGAAAGTCTCATGACTTTGATAACAGTACAAGAGGTATTAGCTGAAAGAAATAAAGTTTCATCAGTCATCTTGAGATTGATTGTGATACTGGGAAATTTGTGATAATTTCTTCAGATGACTTCATTGATACTAACTTCATTGAGAGTAGTTTCCTCAGGCCTCATCAAACTGAGAAAATTTACCAGAATATGGCTCATCAAAGTGCTATCTGTCCATCCTTCTCTACTCTTGCAACCCCTAAAGATGTTTGTGGATTAGCCATAACCACTACAGTGGAAGTTATTGCTCATACACAGGGTTACTCTAGATGTGAGCTGGGGAAGTGGCAGAGACTGACATGGTTTAAAGGAGGGACAAGAAGGTTTTGCAGAACAGGCGAAAGTTTAAAAAGTAGTATAACATGAGTCTTTCTCTAAGTGTTAAAGATCTTCTAGTAAAAACTTCTTTGCCATGGTTAGAAGGACTCCATGTTTGGCTACCTTCTGCTTCCAGTAAGGAGACCAACATCAAGCAAAATACATGATTTGAGTACCTTTTAAATGGATATTAATTTCAATGTTTTCATAGTGTGTTATTTCAGAGATGAGTAGTGGGGTTCCCTGGTGATTTTCCACCATCATAAATCCCCAATACTGAAAACAAGTAGCTGGTAATGAATGACACCTTCAAGAAAACATAAGATTGCTACCTGGTGTTACATCTGGTAAAAAGAAAACAAATAATTTAACGCATTAATTTTTCCTCACATTTTAACTGCGAACAACTGGCTCAAAACTTCTGGTAAAAACAGGTACTTTCTTAAAGTTACATTTTTATATTTGCAGTCCAGTTGGTATGGCATTTATGAAACATTACTTTTTTCTCAATTAAAATTCTTAGGTACTTCCATTTCCTTTGAAAGCATATATTCCCTTTAGCATCTGGCAGAATAATCAGACTCAATCCTTTTGAAAGGGAAAAAGAGGAAAGAATTGTTCCTAACCAAGTTAAAGAGCACAGAAATGGTGGTCTTTGAAGATGGACTAATTTTGGGGATCCTAGAATACTTCACTGCTTAGCCTGGATATTCCATTTTTGCTGGTAGAAATACTAAAGGAGCAAGGGGGCTTTGGAGACTCTGCCCAACACACATCCCCATGCCTAAATTTTTTTGTCTCCTGTGCTCCTGAAATCAGTTACAAAGTGAATTTTACACTGAACAATTGAGGTAGACATATCTCACAGCCCTTTTGCACAGAAGAATTTATTAAATTGTTTTGCCAGATGGTTCATCACCCTTCAAAAAATGTGACTATCTGACTTCTGTGTTGTGAACAACAAACATTCAAAATCATATGACAGGCTTACTAAAAATCAATTTTCATAACTGGATCTAAAAAAAATTATAAAATTCACAAACAATATTTTTATACTTTCAAGATATTAGAGGTCATATTTTCAAGCTTTGCTTACAAGGACCAAAATAAAAGGCCTTATTTTTTCAAAATATGGTTACATGTGTTAATTTATGAAGATAGTAGTGCTTTAAGGAAGACATTAAGTATGTTGAGAGTTCATGAAGTCGCACAAAATTATGAATGAAAATCAGTATTTCTGCTGCTTTTGTGTTTCACAGAAAGTTAATTCTGATATGTTATCATAAAAAAAGGATTCCTTTCCTAGAAATTAAGAATGATGTGAGTCTCTGTACTCCACATAAAATTATTTCTTAAGCAGTTTGAATAAAGCTTGTAAGATACAAATCTGGCCTTTTGATTTGTAATAGTTATAATAGCCATTACTGAGAGTATTACAAATTAAATAATAAAAATCCCATCTTCTTCTCCCTCATTCCAGAAAAATAAGTTGAAGGGTAGATGAAATGCTTCCTGCGTTACTCAAGGGAAGGAAAAAATGAGAATGACATTTGTAATACTGTATCAATCATTGCTGTTGCAGCTTTTCTACCTATTGTTATGCCTGATCTTCAGGGAGACACTAGAACAGCAAGAGTTTGTCTTGCTTAGTCTACATCCAGAAAAGAAACAGTATGAAGCTCATAGACAGTTATATACTCTCTGCAGTAAGTTTCCATTGTGTTGACTGACAAAAATTAGGGTGAAATTCTGAGGGAAAAACCAGAAACTTCCTATAGCTTCTACTTTTAGTGTGTTCTTGAGAATAAAGAGATTGCTTTTCTTATTAATATGAAGGTAGAGTATGTTATTCTGAAAATTAGAATTCAGTCTTTCTATAAAAAAGCAAGATAATTATAATAAAATAGACTACACATCTAGTGCCTGCATAAAAAGCACTATATTGAGAAAACATCACTACACAAGGGAAAGCAGCAGTATAATTAAACCACTATAAATAGTAGCAGGTATCTGAATATTGTCTGCCTTCTTTTTACTCTCCTTCTAACTTGCAGCAAAGATTTACAAATGTGAGTTTTAAAAGCATTTCCCCAGCACTCCTTGGTTGTAATTGTATTCACCATTCCTGACAATATCTCTGCATCAGTACAGAATATATTAGAGTGCTAGTTCTTTGTATTCCTCTTCCTTTGATCACTGCTCCTCTAAATAATATAGGAGATTGCCAAGATTTTGCTTTAGTGTCAATTTATCACAAAAAAGCACCATTACTTCTTATTGGTTTGAACTGATGCACTCTTGTTGAAGCCTGTATTTGTACCACAAGTGTTGCTAAAATGCAGTGATATAAGACAGGAATTCAAGAGCAGATTTCTCCTACATTGAATAGATTTATAAAATTTATTCACTGATATGCTGACATTTAAAAATTCCTTAAAACCTGTAAGCTCATATTGACTCAGTATCTTTGAATTTTAGTCTCTCTCTGTAACTTCTCAGTATTTTTTTCTTTTTAATTTCTATAGCTCCCCTCCCCCTTGTTTTTAAGACTGTTCTCTCACTGCAGAGCTTTCAGAGGGAGACATCTATTTTACATGCTATGGCCTAGTACGTGACGTGGAAGCCAAACTCCAGCAGTGTTCTCAAAGAAAGCCTCAGCTTTTTGGTTATGCTATTTAGCTTTAACCTCTTTTGCATATGAAATTATCCAGCAACTGCCTAAAACTTTAAAAGCAAAGTAATTAATATGAAACCAAAACAGAATACAAACTAAATACATGAAAACAAAGCCAAATAAATGAATAAACAAGTCTATATAGGTACAGTATACATTCAAAGATTCTACTTATTGTTACCCGACTATTGAGTAAAGCATAGCTTTGTGCATAGCTGAAAACAGTACATAAAGTAAGTTCTATTTTATATATATTTAAAAATTCTATAACCGCACTTGTTACAGAAGAATGAGAAAATCTGTGTTGGTACCAAAATAGATACTTTTTTCATACTACTGCTAAAAGATTTTGCTGTCCACTCAAAAATACATAAAGCCTATGCAGACACAATATATGTTTTCCTTATCTCCTGATAAGTAGAATACCAATAGTATATGAAACTGAAGAAATTGCAAAAATAAAAGCATACTAGGTTAAGTAATTTTTATTTGTCTTTTCCTTCTCTTATAAAATGCTAGAAAACTGAAGTGATTAGAAACATGTGACTTAATTGCCATTAAGTCTTCAATGAAATTGCATATGTAGTCAAGAGCTGCATTATTTAAACTTTTCATATACCTATCATACATCTTCACTGGGAATAAATGTCTACTTACACAATATTTTCAACCTCCACAAAGTGTAAACGCTGTGTACATAGAACATCTTGCCTAGAATGGGAATGTAGAGAATTTATGACATTACATGGCATCATCATCATGGCATACAAGAGTGATTATGGCAAGGAGGAATAGAAGGGAACTTACTTCTAATTGGAAATGGAAATACCTGACCAAAAATTGATCTGAGAAATCATAAGCTTTCCTGACAGTCCTATTTCTCCTTTGAAATACTTAAACTATACATTTGAATTCATGTATGTGATAGAATTCCCCTGGTTTAGGAAGTTTGTGTGTATCAGCTGAGAAAAGGCAGAGTGGAATGCAGTTGAACTATATGTCTAAGACAACAAAATATTCTCTCAGGAACAGATATCCATAAAGGAGAGTGTATATACATTTGTCAGAGAATGAGTTTTTCTTCACAAATACTTTGGTCAAAGCTGTGATATTCTGTGGAAACCCTGTGGCTTTTTGGCTATATCATTTTTTTTTCCTGAAGCCTGAAATTTAGAAAAAAAAAAAAAAATTCAAGTCCATTGAAAACACCACTTCTGGTTTTCTTCTAATCTTCCAGACCCTCCCAAGAATTCTAGACTTCTTTTCTTGACTCTGCTAGTAACTCAGAAAATTCAGTAAATAAGTTGTTGTTACAATTCACTGAAAAACTTAAGTGAACTAGTAATTTGCTAAAAATGTTATTCTTTTTTTTCCTAATAGAAAACATTAATTTGTCAAAACCAAACTTTGTTGGTAAACATGGGCTCTTTTTGAAACTTTTTTCAAATAATTTTTTTTTAGTTCAAGATAAAAAAAAAGTTCCAAAAAATTTGGAAAAGCTCCAAATCTCTCTCCTTTCTTTTTCAGCCATTCTGTTGGTTAGAACACTGCCCAGGCAGTGATAAATCGAAGTTTAAATCCTTGTCTCTTTCAGACATATACTGGAACTCTAATATTTAATTCCCATTGTGAATGCCTCAAAAACTTTAGAAATAGTATCATTCTCTTGCTCCACACCAACAGACATTTAATTATTCATACAGAATGAACAGCTTCAGCTGAGAGAATGACATCATAACTTCATGCATTTGAATCACACACAATATTCATTTGAAACTGTCTTAGCCATCATAAGCAAGTGCCTTAACTAACAACCCATGAACTAAGCAAAAGCAACTTTAGTTGTCCCTGTCAGCCGCTTTGAAAAGGCTTGCAAAGGACTTTTGTCTCCTTATTTAGAGAAAAAGTGTATCAAGTGTCCATAATACGGTTTAATATATAAATCTTCATTCATTGTATTCGTCATGCTCTCTATCATGTTATAGAATTCTGTGTAGTCCTTAGCACAATATAGTAGCTGGTCTCCTGCATATGTGTATTTACTAATACAAATGAAGCAAATACTATCAGTAAAGAAATTGATAAACATATCAAATAATTCCTGAAGAATGGAGTTCCATTCAAACTGTCTGGCAGCTTTTAGCTGATAAAATCTTTCGTCCAAGAATGTTCATACAGTTTGCTTATATCAGTGACTATGTATTTTAGAATATGAAGCACATATCAACATAGATAAGATCAGGTATTTATACAATAGGTTTCTTTTTTCAGAATCTTATATAGCTGATAGACTGTAGGTCAATCCTTTCCTCAGTGAAAATAAAGCAAGCGTCCCTTCTGTTGTTAAGATCGCCATCAAGTACACACTGCAGTCAACATAATAACACTCTAAAGAAATGCAGTATTACCATTTGCATAAGAAATATAATGGTAATAAAAATGAACTAGACAAAGATTAAAACAGATTTACCAGAAACTAGGGTGAAGAAGAACAAGTCATTTGAATAAATATTTGACAAGACAATTGTGATAGTACTGGTAAGAAGGCTGGAGGTATTATAGTTGGGCATTCTAGAGTGAATTTAGTTAACGTCACCTGGAGGTGAAGAATAAGCAGGAGGCAACGGATGAATAGAATGTCAAGAAAGAAATTCCCCTCCCTTCTCCTTCTTCTCCAAAGGAAAAAAATAATTTTAGACTGAAAAAAATTGTGAGGGAGATTTTATTTTTAAGTAAAGACGTAAAAATCAGCTATTTGAACATTCTATATACTACTAATGTGAGGAAATAATTCATTCTGAGTCATTCACACACCATTGTTTCCCTCTTAATGGCACAGAAGGCCTTGACAACGAAGAAAAATATAATCCTAAAGAATCAGGAGGATTTAAAAAGTACTCACAAATATTCTTCCCTCCCATATGCTTTCATTTATTTAATTTGCGTTCAGATGTTAGAAACTTCATAGACAAGTATTGAATGACAGTAGGACAAGCATATAGCACCTTGGGATGATGAACTAACATGCCTTTGATTATTGCAAGGGATAGAACAGCTTTCAAGAAGAACAGATGCCAGCAGCTTCAGCAATTCCTAACATGTAGGTCTGATGTCATCTGCTCACTAAGGAACAAATATTACAAGATGTCTTCCCTTTTCATTGCTTAGGTCTTTCAGTTCAGGTGGAAGTTTCTAATAGTTTCTTCATCTGTAACAGTTTAGATATTAAAAAGAAAAAGCTGATGATTTATTTTTTAATTAATAAGATGCTTCACAATTGTTTTCTACAGTGAGGTGCCAACTCATTGAAAGTGCTAGTGAAGTCAAATTAAGTTTCCAGTCTTCATGTGTGAAATGTTACCATCAGACATCCTCAAAGCACTCCATATATGTAAGTAAGAGAACCTTGCATGAAAACTCAGGTACATGACACAAAGATCTGATTGATTTTAGGCCTATTTTTCTGGCCAGAGAAAGAATAAACTCTTACTCTGCTGTTTGGATAACCACAGATTAAAAAATGCCTACAACATGGCTGTGTACTAAAGAGTAAAATGTCATTTTCTGGGAAAGCAGGCAATTGTTGTTGCTGTATCTTCCTTATTTTAAAAATTCCAGGATTAAAGCTATTTTTGAGGCATATACTGACAAGAGTTTCAGTTCATATGCAGTGCATTTGTGTCCTGGTTTGACCAGAAGAACTAAGGATTTATTAGGGTCAAAAGAACAATCTCTTTGAGAGGGTCTCCGAGATGCCCCCTCTCCCCAAATGGGGACAGCAAAATAAAATAAAAGCACCAGGCACACAGATAGTGAATTTTTAAGAATAGCTTTATCTATATTTTAATGCTACAACAGTATGAAAAGAGAAATGATAGGGAAGGAAAGGTTTGTTAGTTGGAAATGGCTTCAGGCCTCCCCCTCCCTACGATCACAGACCCGACAACCGACACAGGCTCCCAGGCCCATCAATCAATCACCCCTTCTTATCAGAACCTTCCGCCCCCTGCCAAAAGCGGGCTCCTCACTCCCACCCCGGGAAGGGGGGAGACAGGGGTCAACCCAGTCAACTAAGAGATTAAAAGCAATATATATATATGTATACCCAGAAGGGGAGAGCTCAAGCCGCAGGGAAACAGCAGGAAGAAGGAAGAAACTGGAAGAGAAGGTCCTTATATAAACAAGGATACGCCATTTTTCACGTGACAGTCCAGCCGTTCGCTGATTCGTCTCCTTGAATGATGTTTCGGGGTCACAGCCCTTGTTCCCTCGGGGCACAGCTCCAACCTTTCGCTTTCCTTATCAATTTTTCTCAATAAATCCTTCAGGTCACAGCCTTTGGTCCTCTGGGGCACAGCATCAGTCCTTATCAGTTTTTTTTTTCCTCCATAAATTCTTCTTGCAGGCAAGGGAAGGGGGGGGAAAGACTAGCCAATCAGTTCCTCCCTCCCTCTTAAAGGGAAAAAGACGTACAAATATCAAAGGACCCCTTTCTCCCTTTCTCTTCAATTTTAGTCACCCTATGACAATTTGCTACAATAACATACCAAAAAACCCAACAAAAAACAATATTTGAAGTGTAAATAATGGGAAAAGAGAATCGTTATATTTGTAAAGAGTAGAATAATAGAAATATTAACAAAGGGAAAGCTGCAAAAAGAAAAAATATATACTTTTAGAGGGATTGTATATTATATTTGTCTATGTTATTCTATTTTATTTGATTTTCTCATAGAAGTCCCACAGGGTGTTATGAAGAGATGATATATAAATGTTTCCATAGGATTTAAAGGTGATCTTGAAACAGCTGTGAAGAAAATGATAATCATAAAAACCCCTATAGGATTCTATATTATTTGCCCAGAACTATCATGATATAGACAATGTATTTGTTACTTAAGTTAAAAGAGAAATTTTTTTTTTTTGTAAGACAGTGCAGAACTTTCATTGTACAAGACTAGGATCTGTTTTATCTAATGCCAAAGAAGGCTTTCTCTGCTGGAGGCATCACATCTGTCAGTGAATCCTGATTGCACCTACATAGGAGAAACGAGCCTGATCTTCTTCCCTTTAATGTTAGAGGCAACATTCCCAGCAGCTTAAGAAAGCAGGAGCTGAGATAGGACATAAGCTCTACCTTCATGGTGTTTGCTTCCCTCAGCTCTTGCCACCTCCTAAAAAACCTTGAACTTTAATGTCCATAAATCCCAGAGGACCTATTCCTATAGAGCAAGGTAAAAGGTAGTTATGCGTATGCCAGCAATATATAAAGGCATTCATCAGGTTTTTACTGAATGTCCCAACCCTGGATAGGCATGGAATCCTGTAGTTGGCTGAGCATCTACTAGCATTTATTTGTCAATGGGCATTGAGACACTAAGATATTAATGAGAATGAAATAATAAATGTCAGCAAAGCAGCTTTGAAATCAAAGATAGCCAGTGTAAAAGGACCTTTGTGCAGAATCATTGCTGACAATAATAACTGACAGAAGGAAACTCACTCTTTCTAAGCCAGCTGTCTCCCTCACCACAAATGAAAAGGATGGATGCCTATGGATTCTCTGAATTGTAGATTGGGTAGCAGAGGACAACCTGATATTTCATTCAAAAAAAAAGGTTTCTGGTTCCAGCTTCCACAGATGTGAAATAGCTCCAATTTAGACATCTCCAGGAACCTTAATTTTTTATGCCAGCAATCTACGTTATTTGAGGTGCAAAGAGACTATCTCCCTTCCCTAAATGGAAAGCTGCTTCTTTTAGCTGTATGTCTCGTCAGAAATTCTGGTCATATTTGTATGGTACCACCTACACTATGTGTGGAGTGATGTTGATGTCTAGAGAAGATAATGAATTATAATTTTATCTTAGAAACATCATGAAGTATAGCATTGAAGTCATAGCATTGGGTTAAAACAGTCCCAAAGTATTCTTTTAGGACTGATTTCTGAAACTGCAAAATGATTATAAATGATTCTAAATGACAGAACAGTTTTTATCAGCTTATAAGGATGAGGAAGGATAGGGTGAATATTGCTTTTTAGCTGCTCAGAGGACACTGATTTTTTTCTTTAATCTGACTCACATCAAGCACTGGATTCTCTGTGCTTTAATTTCTGATGAATAGCAGCTAATCATGGAATGCACAGTAGCCCTCACAGACATTTCAGAGCTGACAGATCTATTCTCTGTTTGTGCACTAGCAGATAACATTACAACTGATAAAATTTTGGTTTTCACATTAATCAGATTTTTTTAAAAAGTGTGCTCAGAAATTCATCTGACTAATTTGGGGACTTCACTGCAACTTTGAAATAGAGTCAAACAGCTTCTGAATTATGTTTTGCTTGTTTTTCACAGCTCCCCTCTGTAAGTATAACATTTCTGAAATACGATTATATAATATCAATTGTAACAGGGACATCCTAGGATCATGTATGCTATTCATGTAGTTAACAGTTATGTAAGTATAGGGAGGACAAAGTATTATGTGTCGTTTGCCATCTGGCTTGGTTTCTTTCCTCCAGCCTAACCTGGACAGTATGTTACCTCAAGTTTTACTTTTGTTCGAATTACCCTGAGGTACACAGAGGTCTGGAGGCATTGACACTGAGAAATTACAATTATTATTGAGTTAGAGTTGGATATATTTCATTACACTGATATTTATTTTTCTCTCCTGAACTGTAATATATAGCTGTCATCTTCAACTCGGAACACACCAAAGTTTTTAAAGAACTTGAGCACATTACTGAAGTCACATTGCAATAACTCTAATAAATTGAACCTGTGAACTCCTTTCTGTTTTATTTATATACTGTATCACAGGTTATTAACAGAAAATAACCCACTGAGATACAACATTCTTGTTTACAGTGAGATGCTGGTGGTGACAGCAGGAATATAAAACATAAAATCAACAGGGAACACAGAACTAATAAAAAGACAAGGCTCTATAAAGCAGAAAAAAAACAACCCAAAGCCAGCTGTGAAGGCAAAAATAAAACAAAATAAACTTCCATCATAAAACAATCAAAATCTGCAGTATATTTATAGATACCAGGGAGCACAAATGCCCACTGAGCTTGAATATTTATGGGTGTCAGGAAATCCGTGAGCTATTCAGAATCAAAACTTGATCAGCAGGACATATCTTTGTAAAAAGCTGGTTATGTCTATCTCACTATAACAACAGAAAAGGGGAAAAATGAGAAGAAAATAAAAGACAAGAAAAGGAGGAAAAAATCATGCTGTGAGAAAATTCTTGAAGAAAGACAGAAAGAAGGAAAGAAAGAGAAAAAGAAAGAGGAAGAAAGGAAAGAAAGAAAAAGAAATAAAGAAAGGAAATTAGAGAAACTGAGAAGCATTTGAAACTGGAGTTGTGATTCCTGTTAAAATTGGACAGAAGGGTTTGTCAGAAAGAAGAGAAAATACAGCTTTCTTAACAAAGGTAACATGTGGAGAGTACCTCTTCTCACTCCTGACTGTTCGTAGAAAACATGAAATGCTACAATAATTAGCACTCATTAGCTGATAAATTCAAAAGTACTATCTAACAAGTGAAAGGCAGAAGTATTTTTAAATATACGTACTATAGTTTCATGCTGGAAAAATATAGCCAGAAAACACTGGTGAGGTTAGAAAAAGGCTGAACTTTGGTATAAGGCAAATGGTTACATCCTTTATTTCCTAGTGAAAGAGTAAATTTCTGGGATAAGCTTACATATCACTCAGTCTTGGAGAACATTGTCATGCAAAGAGTAACAGAGCCCTGAGGACTGGAGATGGGATAGAGTTCATGTTTATGTTGTCAAGGGAACAACAGCAAGAGAAATAGGTAAGAAAAAATATTACTGGCAGCTCTTGATAATCCTGTCTACTTCTCTGAACCAAGATGCTGTAGTTCATACAATGTCCTCTTGATATTATTTCTCCATCCCTCAGACTTATTCTGCCATCCATGCATAGAATAGCTACCCAATTTCTCTGAAAACCTTTTCTGCCCTTAAAACCATGATGTGGCTTGGCTCAGACAACATGGAGTCACACAACACCCCTTTCTGTAAGACTGGCTCTTCAGGAGTGGGAAGGTTTTATAATGTAGAAGATATTCCCCTTATTTCTCTTCTGATTCTGGCTGTCTGTAGTAAAATACAATGAACTAATTTCAGTCAGCACAGGTAGTGCTGTCTGGGCTAGTCACTGACCTACTGCGTTAGTTTTCTACATTATGCAGTAAGGTTAAACGAGATCACCAGCTTCCCAGGAGCTGCATATCTTGTGGGGTAACTTCACTGAGTATCTGCTCTGGGGGAAGGTCTTTTTGGCATCCTTCGGCTCTAACAAGGAGTATCGCTGTATCATTAGTTCTCTTTTTATTTATTTTAGTTTTTATTTTCTTTTTCCCTCTATTCAATCTGAACAACAAAATACTTCACAATATTGTCAGGAAGGCTGAAATAGAGAACTGTCTGCATTATTTCTTTCAGCTAAAGGGAATCATCATGGATACAAATAGCTTCAGGTTATGTATCAGCTTCCCCTTCACTTCTCCTAATGAGCACAGATATCTGATTTATTCACTTTTTTCTGGGTTTAAAGTCATTGTCTATAGCAGTTGGAGTGGGAGTGATATACAACCTGAAAGCCATGCTCATCCATTGTGAGATTTTCCAAGGGAATATCAGACTTTTTGTGTGGTTTTGAGGAAAATCTTCCCCTAATTTTTACTGAAAAAAAAAATCAGTGGCAATCCCCTGCAATACTACCTACGCATCTGTAGGCAACCAATCTGTTCAAGGCTGATTAGTATTCGCATTTTAAGTATTATATACTAAGATTATTACTATCTGATTCCTTGCCACCCTACCAAATACCCTACTGTAAATGGTTATTACTTGTCTTTGACTTGGAGTAACATTAATATGTAGTGGAACCTACACTTTGTTCCACTTCATCCAATATACTTTTGTCTGAATATAAAGTTATTTATTTAATTATCAGTAATAATTTTAGTTGTACACAAAAGTAACAAATAAAACATTCTCTGTTTTGTCTTAAGCTGTGATATGCAGTGGCAACCTAACATGCAGTCTAAAGTTAATTTATAGTAGATCTTTTTGCTTAGCTCATATGTATCTGAT